>CM038682.1:516450542-516813881 GCA_021605205.1 Aegilops longissima
TGCAAATCAAAGAGGCCCTAAGCTTCCCTTTGCTAGCTCTACGATCAACCCCACATTATTGTGGTGGTGGACATGGTCGAAATACCGTTGTGCTTAGTTTCCTACATCAAAAGACTGTTGGGGAACGCGTAGGCTACAGTAGCTATGAATCAAAAATTTCTACGGCGTACATACTGCGAATGATGTGCATTAGTTGGGTTTAATCTTGCAAGTAAATTACTGAAGTGCCAGAAAGTAAAAAAAACATGTGTCATATTATTGTCACTAAGGATAAATGTTTGTGTGAGGACTGAAATGATTCATATGAACAACAGTATGCCATGTTGTTTTAGGTTGTTATTTGTGTTTTATGCTTAAAATTTGGATGATGCAGAGGGTATCTCGACCTATGAACGGATTATTAGCTATTGATGCAGAGAATTTCTCGATCTACAGATTTGTGGACGTACTACCTATATAATATGAACATATCACATATAATGTGGCATGATATATCTCATTCTGCATTTTTTCACATGACTATGTCATTTCCTGCAGTTTTATGCATTGGAGAGATACACCGGATGAACCTATGAAACCCAATCCAGTTTTTAGCATAAAAATCAACTTGCAATAATTTTTATTTATTTCTAGTTTACTTTTTATTTTTTTCTCAAAAGTAGTTATATTTTATTCTGACAATACAAAAATATTATTTACCACTTTAACTTTTAGTTAACTTGTACAACTAGCAAGGCCCGTAAGGTTGACATCCTTGTTGGTATTGTTGAGACACAAGCGAAATTTTATTTGTGTTGTAGAAATTTACCCTGTTGCAGAACACCATTACCTTTATAGATTGATACCTTGATTACCGCTTGCTGCAAACACCTGTAGTTGAAAGCTCAACTCACCATTAAACCATACTCCTAGAGATCATGCGGATATTTCAAAACCACGATCGATGCATTTCGTCCTGCAACAGATCAACTTTGGAAGGGAAGAAGCGACAAATCTGGACACCGCATCCGTCCTCTTCACTCCGCCGGTGCGAGCTGCGCATTGCTTCGTGGAGTGGCACGACAGCAGGTTCAGCTCACTTGGTCTCGATGCCCTAGAAAGCTTAAGCCCGAAGTCACTCACGCCCACACACGTTGACATTGACCGTCAGCACCTCGATCCGTACGCGCATTAGCGTACTAATCCTGTGCCGTATGGAAAACACGTTTGGCCGATCGAGTGCACCGGACGCCGGCACGTAGACCGCCGTCGAGCCGCACAACCGGAAAAGGCAGCTTGTAATTGCGTGTGCGAACAGAATGCCTGGCGCTTATTGGGCGCTTAATTGTTCGTCACTGCACAGTGCCGTGCGGTTAATGCGTCATCCGCTTCCCTGTTCCTTGGCTTCCTTTCGTCTTCACCTGTCTGCTGTCACTCTTGTTGATGGCACGACGCCGAGCTCCAGCTAGTGTTCTCCGAAAAGTTTGTTCTTGCTTGTATATATGACGATGGAATAAGTAAGGTTCCGTCTGGCACGCGGGGAATTTTCTTGGTCTCGATGGAAATGAACTTATTTGCAAAGGTTAACACGGCTGCAGCTTCCGGCTGGGAACACACGGAGACGGAGATATCTTTGGTCGTGGACGGAGAAGATACGGGTGATCTGCGAATCGGATTTGTTAGCACATGACAGTATCTGCTGATCTTTATAGGGACTAGGGACGAGCAGATACGATTCCCACTTTTCAATCCCAGCCGACCAACGCAATCACAAACGATAAACAAAGGTTAAAGGTCCTCAGGGTACGATTCACTGCAAAGTTCGGTTGTGAAAAGATTCAGGGACCAATAATCCTGCAGCGTCAGGCATACTACGTGGAGAGGGACTCTATAAGATTAAGACAGAAGAAAGATTGCAGTGGTCTTTACAAGCCACAAGGGTATGTTCTATAGTACAAAAACGATTCTACCATAACATCACCACAATATGTGGTAAGCAATCCAAACTATTAAAAGAAAAGTAACATCACCTAAGTATTTATGCGGCGAAAATGCAGCCTCTTACGTGTCTACAAGATGCTGTCGACGTCGACTTGAACAGAGAAAACATATCATACACCTACTTTCTGGTATGCTGCACCATTGATCAGGGCATAGACAATGCTAATTAACCGTGAGGATCCAATGGTCAAAAGCCGAGGAAAAATGAGCATGCTACAAACACAACACCTTCCAAGCCGGTATTCTAGTTTATCATCATCCTATAGACTGCGCACGTTTTGGCGGGTGTGTTTTCTCCACCGCCGCAGCATATGAATGCAGCTCACAGCAGACAAAAGGCCACAGGCTGCAAGGCCTAGAATGGTTGAATTTGCGATGTTCCCATGGTAGGCGCCCTGCACACAGAAAATAAAAGAGTTCTCTCAACCACTGTGTAAACATGCTGCACTTTAACATTTTACCGCCAAGAGTTCCCTTGAACAAACAAAAGAAAAAGATTTACCACCAAGAGAGAGGTACCTGTATTAGGAAAATGAACATAGGCGCATTTCCCAGTGCTAGGGAAAAGCTCATCATGCCTCCACGTAGTTCATTTGGCAGGTACCTTCAGCAGTGTCAACTATGTAAATAGAAAGCTCTAACAAGTGACTTCAACTTGAACTCTATTGACATCACTATTCAAAAAAAAAAACTCTATTGACATCATTCCACTTACATTGTCCTAAATCTTGCGAGCGAAGGTAAAATAAAGCCCACGCATGCATGGAAGATGCAGAACAGTATCACCAGTGTTCCAATCTCCTGTCGAAAGAAACAAGACTCATTAGACTCACGACACAAGCTTTAAACTGTATATGGGCATTACGGTGTACCTGGTAATCATAAGCCACAACTGACAAAGCAAGCCCAGCGGCAATGTATGCTGTTGTCAGGCTATCCTCGTTCTGGAAAGGAGCCATGGCTCCATAAAACCATGGAACAGCAGCACTTCCAAGCATTCTCGAGACCAGGAAACATGGGTAGATTAGTGACAGAGGAGCATCCCTTCCGTCAGCCTGTTACATTAACAGATCTGTGAGTGTATAAGTGTGAATTCGGTCTTCAATCAAACCCTGATCAAACGCAACAACATAAGGAAAGCTAGCAGAAAAAACTAAGGTACAAACTCATACCACTATCGTTGGTGCCCAGAGGAACCAAAAGGCTGATACAGAGAACTGGACACTTGCTTGAGCTAAGACCAGAATCAGCACTCTTTTGTCTGAAACAAGCAGGAAATTCTTGTGAGAGATGAAAGTGAAAAGTGCAGTCACCCAAGAAGCTTGACTAGACGATAAGAGGTGTTAACAGAAGTTTTCAATTCATTAGTTCACAATTGGCTGTAAACTCCAGAGGATAACAACAAAAGTTCCATTGTTCACATCATAAATTCACAACTGCTTTCTTATTCAACTATCGCAGCTCCTAATCCAAGCATAGTCGAAGAAGCCCAAATAGTATCATATTGTTAAGGATAATAATACAGAAATCTCAATAGCCTCAAACGCAAAGCCACGAGATAATGACAGGACATTGCAAACCTCTATCTACCTCATCCTTTAGTTATTCGAGGACATTACCTTGCTAACAGTATTAAAGATCCATTAACAAAAATGATACAGAAAGCATGAAAAAATAAACAGGATGGTATACTCACCACTCACCTCTGAGGACATGAGCAAAAAATGATTTTTGGTAGCTTCCAATGACAGATGCATGATGGGCGGTACTGATACTTGGTGCTTTTCTGATATACAATATTCCTATTACTGACACTAAGGCTGCAAACGTATACGGAAGCAAGATTCCTTTGTTATCATTATCAAGCAATAAGTTTGTGATTCCTTGACTTCCAACAAGGGATATTGATTCGAAGAATGTCATCAGCCAGAAGGTATCAAACAGCGAATCTTGCTTCTGGCCTTGCTGAAAATTCGGCATTAAATGGTTAAAACTGGGACACCATTGATGAAGGCAGAAATAGCAACAGAAAATGTCTAAGCAAACACAAACCTTCTCATGCTCCAGCACAATCCATGTCTCAAAACAGAAGCAGAACATTGAGGATGCAAGAGCCAAAATGAAATTGTTGACCCATGCACAACGAAGCCCACTGAAACTCTTCAAGGCACCCACTGCAAGCTGAAGCATCCAGTAGAATATGCAAGCATTCTGTGGTCCTCTATGAATTTTAGTAAACAAATGTATATACCGATTAGAACAATAAAAATAGATTCTAGTTTTACAAAATATCAATAGGGAGAGAGAAGAATCAAGTTATCTAATGGGCCTGAAGTCCATGGAAATGCACATAACGAAAATCATAACATATTATGAAACAGTAACACAGACCAACTGATGTGGAACAGAAATATACACAGAGGTGGGCTATACAAACAATTAATTATACCGGTTTAAAGAAACACTTAATTATACCAAGTTATAAATGTCCTTGGTAGTATGACCTACTCTCTGTATTATCAAAATTCTCACATGACACTTTCCTTTAAGTTTTTGAACTTCGTATACCATTTTACAGATCATATTTGTTGGAAGAGCATCTTAAAGGAGAATGGATGAGTAATAAATATAGTGCTAAAGGGGCGTGCATATTTAATAAACAGGTTACTTATACAGTTATTCTATATCTCATTCCACAGGCTTTTGTGAGGTGGGACATAACATAAATGAAGAAATATAACTTTAATATGGACCCTTGATCGATAGAAACATAACTCTAATATGGAATCAGTCAGTCTAATACTCTAATATGGAATCAGTAAGTCTAATACTCTACTCTACTGAACAAAACAGCATAGAATTTCTAGAGTCGAAATAGAGTTCTATAAACAGGCACCTACCAAGACAGAAACTGGTTGCCAGGATTATGTTCTATTTAAACATTGGAATGTAGTTGAGAATGTTCTGAGTTGCAATGCTATACAGCTCACATATGCAGGCTATGAACATGAAACAATTTACAGAAAATGTGTCACCATTCGATGTAAACTAATGATCCAAATGGAGAACTCACAGTTTGTCGGAGACAACGCCAGATGCACCGCCGAGAAAGAGAGCCGCGGCCGTGGCCGCGGCAAGGCGCGCGGCCATCTGCTCCCTGCCGAACCCGCACCGCACGAACTCATCCTCCCCGAACACCGACTGGATCCCCTCCGCCACTACACAGCAACAGAAAACATCATTAGAGCTCCCCTCGCCAACTCTACAAAATGCAGGGGGGCATGGGTGGTGCTTACCGGATGCAAGGCAGAAGAGGAGGAGGAAGGCGCGGCGGAAGCGGAGGAAGGGGCTGGTGCCCACGTCAAAGGGGGAGGGCGAGGAAGGGGTGACTACGGCGGCGTGTGGCCGGGAGAAGTGGGGGAGGAGGAGGACGGCGGCGAGTGATGCGGCGGAGAGGAGCGGGTAAGCGAGGGGGGTGAGCACCCACTCCTCCCTCTCGACCACCATCCCCATCAGCGGGATCGATCGGCGGGGGAGCCGAGAGGCCTCCGCCTGGCCGCCCCGGTCCGCGGCTGGGCGGGATCCAGAAGCGGCGGCGGCGGCACGCTGGTTTCTGGTGAGTTGACGTTTCCGGCGACTCGGACGGGGAGACGGGCAAGAGGAATGGGGTGGTCGCGGAGTCAGCTGTATGGGCCGATCTGGATAACAACTGGGCTCTTTGGGGTAATGGTAATATGGGCTTTGGACGCGGATCTTTGGGTCTCGGGTGCCGATGCACCCGAATCGAAAAAAAAAGTCAAAAATTTCTGTAAAATGTTTTTGCGAAGGAATGAATTCCATGGTATTCTAGGCAATAGAAAACAAAATCGACACTATTTAAACATTACTATTCAGACTTTTTTTTACTCATTTTGTCTTTTTGTCCAAGAGTCCACGAAAGTCACTCCTTCAAGAAACTTTTTGCACAAGTATAGCACTATATCGTTTTCAAAATTTCACTTATTTTGCAATTTCTACATTATCATTTTCAAATCAGGCGCAATCTGTGCAAATGGGATCCAAGATCGATTGGGCATTTTCGCTTCTAGACGCTTCTCTTTGTGTTATAATATATTCTTTTCCGGGTCCCTAATTTGTAATACAAGAATTAGAGTACTATTATTCTCTAACTAATTCATGCCAAATTGCTGGCAATTCTTTTTCTAGGGGAAATTAAGTAAAATTTAACTTAACTTGTACTCCCTTCCATTGTTATAAGATGTTTTGGATATTTTAATACTGACATAAATGAACAAACACACTAAAATGCGTCTATATACATCCGGTTTCGGGAAAAAGTTAGAACATCTTATAATAATGAACCAAGGCGGTACTTGTTTTCCTTCAAGTATAATGGGCATCTGTTATCTTTTGAGTTTGGGTGGATGAGGTTGATGATCAATGCGAATTTTTTAAATGGTGATCAATGCGATTTGATAAGGTACCAATGGCTAAGACATCTCAAATTTGGAAGTCAGCACATTGTTTAAAAAAATTACAGCCTCCTTGATTTGTGTATTTGAGTTCCAAGGAGCCTGTTAATGATTCCTTGTGAAATGCAATAAATATATACACCATTTTAATCTGCTTTTGATTTTGGTAAACAGGCTTGTGTTTTAGTATGCAACTTGAAAAGATCAATATAGTTAACCAAAATTCAGCATGAGTAGCTAGCAGCTAAAAACACACAAGAAAACTCAACATTTTATTAGATGTATATATCCAACTTGATTTACCCAAGACAAAGTGCAACCTTCAACTTCAAGAGCCAAAAATATACTGTGCACTAGTAGTGGCTCATGGCTTCTAGACACAAAATTTTGTTTTCACCGTGCATCCCGCTTGTTTGTCGATGGTGAGCGATGGTTTGATCTAAGCCTAGCTGTGAGGGAATCCGTGTCGCTTTGTTGGGAGTTTGCTGATGCACGGGGAGAGAGCGAAGCCACAATAGAGGATGGTGTGAGGGTGTCGTCCACGCTGCCCTATCACTCTACCCGCTTGGAGGAGGCCTTCCAGGGGTGTGGCTACATCTGATGACGGCTGGGTCATGGTATGCTCAATGTCCGTCTGAGCGGGTCTCCAACTAGTGCTTCACTTTTCTCATGTCTTCGATCATATGATGCAGGCATTGTTTTTTTTAGAGAAAAAGCATAAACGCACAACTTCAAATTAATGAAGCCATCAATCGGCTAGGATACAATGATGCCAATTACAAAGGCAAAAGTTTGATTAAAAAGTGAAAGATAACAGATATTCTAGAGAGCAGAGCACCGCCGTCGCCACTAAACACCTCGCAACAGGTCCACAACCCCCACCCTTTCCTTGAATGATGCCTCTAGGGAGGACCGTGATGCCAGAATGCCATTGCCATCCAGCCAACACACTACTAGGAAAAGGGCTATAGATGGGATGGATACTAATGGCGTACCTGTCAGGTGGTGCGCCATTAGTGTGGAAGACACTAATGGCGCACCAAGCACAAGGTGCGCCATTAGTAACAATTTTTTTTTAATTTTTCCAAACATTCTAATGGCGCAGGTAGCAAGGCGCCATTACTAGTTTACACTAGTAATGGCGCATTGTGCCACGGTGCGCCATTAGAATATATACTTTTTTGCAAAACTTCTAATGGCGCACGAAGCAGGTGCGCCATTAGTAATTCAGGGTTACTAATGACGCATTTGCATCTGGTGCGCCATTAGTAAGCTGGGACCAACAAGATATTTTGGACAGTCCACCACCCACTCACTTTCCCCACTTCATTCTCTCCACCTCCTCCTCCAAGCCTGTCTCGGCTGCCTCCTCCTCCTCACCTCATTTGCACCATAGGTTCATCCAAATTAAGTGGTTAAATTACCTTTTTTTGATAGGTAAGTAAGGGGGGAAGCTATCTTTATGTTGTTCTCCCTCTCCAACAACGTGCACATGCGCTTTTTATGGCCTAGCTAGATCTATGTATGTTCGTGGTGTTGCATATGTTTGTGGTGTTGCATATATGTTTGTGTTTGCAGGTACGGTATTTGAAATCGATAGTTGCCAATATTTTGCGGAATGTTGATTCATTTCCGTTTCGGCGAGAATTTTGGCACTATGCATTCTTTTTGGTCCTATTTTTAGGGAAAGTCATGCCAAATTTTTTCTTGGTTCTAAAATATCGTTTTGCTCTACCCCGCATGCTACCATGGTCCGCACGATGACCAAAGGCATCATGAATAGGTTTTTGAGCTCCGCGAAGGCCGAGATGCTTCAAAAGAACGAGACAAAGATAAGATGTCCGTGTCGAAGATGCAAGCTAAAGAGCCTTATTGCGGACCCAGATTCCGGGCAGGTGCGGGACCACCTGCTCTTGCGTGGTTTCATGGATGGCTATCGGTGGCAAGGTGATGAAGATGACTATGAAGTCGTCCATGGGGGCCGGGCGGCAAGAAATGAGCAAGACTCGGGTGGGCGAGAAGGCGAAGAATCTCGAGGACATGATCACGAGCGGTGATCTTGTACACGATCATCATGTAGAAGATGCAGGACATGATGATGAGGAAGATGCCGGAGCAGACGAAGGGCATGATCATGAAGATGAAGATGCGGCGGAGCGACGGCGATGGACCATCGATGGGCTGGGTGCGGGACACTCATGTTCAAGAGCTGCTTCTCAAGCGACGGATAATGCAAGAGCTGCCGCCGAGAGAAATCAAGCTGGATCAATTGGAGATAGACGCGGTTACTCCATTGTATGAAGGATGCAGGCCGAGGATACCCTTTGAAAGTAACGCTCATGGCTCGGAGATGAAGGTAAAACACAAAATGACCGACGATGCCGGCGAGAACATGTCATTCGCACGAACGTCTTCCCAAGGGGAACAAGTGCCCGACCAGTTTCGAGGAGGCGAAAAAAATCGTGTGTCCTCTGGATTTACCGCACGTGAAATACCATGTGTGCATGAACAATTGCATTATTTATCGGGACGAGCACGCGGAGTCTACCATATGTCCGGTGTGCCGCGTCACTCGATACAAGAAGAGGAAGAAAGCTCCTCGAAAAGTGGTGTGGTACTTTCCGATCACTCCTCGTCTGCAGCGGTATTTCATGGACCCTAAGGTAGCAAAGCTCCTGCGTTGCACGCGGATATGGAGAAGAAGAAGCGAAGATGCGCAAATGATCCGGAGATAAATAAAAAGACAAGATCTTGAGTCACCCAAAGGATGCGAGCGGTGTAGCGTTGAACTCGAACACCCGAATTTGGGAAGGATCCAAGGAACATCGTCTTTGGGCGCGAGCACCGATGGAGTCAATCCGTTTGGCATCGAGAGAAGAACTCATAGCACCTGGCCTGTGTTTGTGTGGATGTACAACCTTCCCCCGGTTGTGCATGAAGAGGAAGTACATTCACATGAGTATGCTAATCAAAGGGCGAAACAACCAGGAACGACATCAATCAGATCGAGGCTGCTGAAGAGGAGCTAGACACGCTGTGGAAAACGCCACCAATCGTGGGACGCCGCAGAGAAAGAATATTTCCCTATGAGAGCCGTGATTGCTCACGACGGTGCACGACTATCTCGACACGGATATCTCGCGGGCAGGTGGTCCACGGATTTTCCGGATCGTCGGTGCATGGATGACTGGCGATCGCCGACTAGATAGAGATCCCTGGTCTTGAAAACCGTGTTCATGGGACATAGAAGGTGGCTTCGCGACGATGACACGTGGAGGAAACGCAAGGATCTGTTCGATGGTGAAACCGAACTCGAAGACGCCAGCGTCACGAGGCGGCGAGAAATAGACCGCTGTTGAAAAATTGGAAAGATTGCCCACCGGGGAAAGAAGCAAAAGGCGCCAGAGCCGGAAACAAGCGAAAAGGCGCGAGCAGCTGGCTTGAAGGTATGGAAAGCGAGGTCTGTTTTACGGGACTTGCCGTCTTGGAAGATCCACCGTGTGCCTCACAGCCTTGATGTCATGCATATCACGAAGAGCGTGTGCGAGTCTGCTTGGTACCTGCACAACATGCGAGAGGACCAAAGATGGGCGAAAGCAAGGGCGGACTTGAAATCAATGGGCATCAAGGAGGAGCTTCACACTAATGATGATGATGATGATGATGATGATGATGATGATGATGATGATGATGATGATGATGATGATGAGGCGAAGCGGGACACGGAAAGTCGTCGCAAAGGCAAAAAGGCCAAGAAGACCGGAAATGACTACCCTCCGCGTGCTTCACTCTAAGTCGAGGAGGAGATCGAGCAGTTTTCACCGCCTCATAGGAGTAAAACTTCCTTACGATTACGCTGGGAAGATAAGCGAGATACCTAGACCAGTGAAGCGAAGTTCAGCGGGATGAAGTCTCACGGTATCACGTCCGATGACGCAATACTTCCGGTTGCAATCCGTGGGATCATGGGCCGACGTCCAGAAACGCTATTTAGCCTATGCAACTTTTTGGCGTCATCTCGGAAGTCGGTTGGCATGAGGCAACTCACAAGGCTACAGGAAGAGATCATGGTGATACTGTTGGGGAACGTAGTAATTTCAAAAAAATTCCTACGCACACGCAAGATCATGGTGATGCATAGCAACGAGGGAGAGTGTGTCCACGCACTCTCGAGACCGAAAGCGGAAGCGTTATGACAACGCTGTTGATGTAGTCGACGTCTTCACGATCCGACCGATCCAAGCACCGAGCGTCACGACACCTCCGTGTTTCGCACACGTTCAGCTCGATGGCGATCCCGGACTCCGATCCAGCAGGTGTCGGGGATGAGTTCGTCGACCGACGGCGTGGTAGCGATGATGATGTTCTACCGACGCAGGGCTTTGCCTAAACTCCGCGACGATATGACCGAGGTGGAATATGGTGGAGGGGGGCACCGCACACGGCTAAGGAACGATCACGAAGATCAACTTGTGTGTCCTAGGGTGCCCCCCTGCCCCCGTATATAAAGGAGCAAGGGGGGAGGCCGGCCGGCCCTAGGGGGCGCGCCAAGTGTAACGCCCGGATAATCATGCTACAGTAAACTCACGTTGATGGTGCCACGTCACCTCTATCACTGTAGTTAATCACGGGTTAAATCAAAACTGTTTCGAAATTCAGTTCAAATTTATGATGGCAATAAAAGTTTTCAAAAAAATTAAAACTAAAATGTTCGGGGGTTGTCAAATATTACAAAGTTAATTATGGTGCAACAAACCCTTTTTTATAAAATGCCTAAATATGTTTAAATGAATTAAAACAGAAAAGTAAATAAATAAAAGAAAAGAAAATACAAAAGAGAAAAAATAAACTAGCATAAAAAGGAAAAGAAAAGAGAAGCCCCCCTTCCCTCGCTGGACATGGCCCATCTAGCAGGCGCCACAGCCCAACTGGGCAAGCCCACTGCCGGCCCGGCCTCCCTTATCCCTCGGTCCACCCACGACCCCCACCGACACCCCACTCCACCCACTCACCCTCCCAGATCGCCTCGCCTCCCCGATCTGGATCGAGATCGGCGGCTCGACGCCGACGCCGCCGCCCAGTCTTTGTCCGCCGGACGCCGGGCCCCACCGCCACACGACGCCGCCCGTCCTCACCTCCTCCCGACCAGCCACCAGGCAGGCAGCGCGCCTCGCCCAGACGCCCGACGCCCACGTCGCCTCGGATCCGTCCCAGCCCTCCTCCTCGCCGGTCTTCCCCGGCCGCCCCCGAGCCCGCTGCCACGATCCCTGCACCCCGCCGTGAGCCTCCTCCTCCCTCTCCTTCCCACGACCCCATGGCGCTCCGCCGCTGCCCGCCCTTCGAGGCCTCTCCTCCCTCGTCGGACCTCCTCCACGGAGCCCCCCTCCTCATGGCCGTCGCCGCCGCTGCCTCTCGCGCGCCTCTCCTCCCCGGTCGTCTCGCCCCAACCACGGCGCCCGCCACCTCGGCGTCGTCGACCCGGCCTCGCCGACCCACGCGCCTCGCGCTCGCCCGCCTCTTGCTCCGGCCGATTGCCGCTGCGGCGCCGTCTCCGGCTTCCCCGTGTGCTCGCAGCCCCCCCCCTCTGTGCACCGGCGCCTCTCGCTCGCCCTTGTCGCCCTCGACCGGCCGCACCTCTGCGACGACCCTCGCGCGCGCCTGCGGCCTCCGCCATGACTCCTCGTCAGCCGACTGTCTCGCCAATCGCGGTGCTTTCGCCGACCGCCACCCCGCGCCGGGCGCCGCTCACGGCCAGCTTCGCCGTGGGTGTGCTCGCGAGTCACCCGCGCAGCCCGCACCGGTCGGGTGCCCCCCTCGAGGGCTAGCGCCCGTTCGGGCTGCCGATGCCCGCGCCCGCTAAGGCCCTGGCCAATGACAGGCGGGACCCGCCCAGAACGTTTATTAAAGAAAAGGAATTAAAAAAATAATATAAATAAATAAATAATAAAAAAAGTTAAAATATTAATTAGTTAATTAAGTAATTAATTAAGTTAATTAATCCTGATTAGATTAACCTAATCACTAATTAAATTAACTAATCTGTATTTAACCTAATTAGAGGATGATGGTGGGTCCCCGAACCCATATGTCAGGTTGACCAAGTCAACTCTGTTGACTGCTGACGTCAGCATGACATCATGCTGACGTCATAAATCCATTTTTCAAATTTATTAAATTCCAGAAATTAATAAAATCTTTAGAAAATCATATCTTTTAATCCGTAACTCGGATTAAAATATTTTCAACATGAAAGTTGCTCGAGCGACGAGGCGAATCCGGATCGCAGTCCGTTCGTCCGCCACACCCCCTAACCTATTGAACTGCAACTTTCCCCTCGGCTCCTGCCTTTGAAAAACACGAAACACCGGGATATTTTCCGGATGTTTCCCCTTAACAGTACCACCTCATACCACGTTAGGGCACGCCTAGCATCGTTACTTGTCATGTCATGCATCGATATGCATCTGTTTACATGTTATTCATTGTTTCTTCCCCTCTTCTCTCCGGTGAGACTACGAGACCGACGCTGCTGCTGCCCAGTTCGACTACGGAGTTGGCGATCCCTCTCTCTTGCCGAGCAACAGGCAAGCCCCCTTGATCACAGATATCGCCTACTCTCCTCTATATTGCTTGCATTAGAGTAGTGTAGCATATTCTTGCTTTCGTTATACCTATCCCGATGCATAGCCTTTGTCCTTGTTACTCTTGTTGTTACCTTTACGCAAACCTATATGCTTAGTATAGGATGCTAGTATTCTCATCTGTGGCCCTACATTCTTGTCCGCCTCGCCGTGCTATACTATCGGGCCGTGATCACTCGGGAGGTGATCACGGTATATACTATATACTTATACATGATACATGTGGAGACTAAAGTCGGGTCGGGTGGTGGAGCACCCATGAGTGGATCTTTTGAGGCGAGCGGCAGGCGAGTTGAGACCGCCTAGGAGAGAGGTGGGCTGGCCTGTTCGGCGTTCGTGTATACTTAACACGCTTAACGAGATCTTGGTATTTGATCTGAGTTGGCTCTGAGCTTATCGCACTAACCAACCACGTGGGAAAGATATGGGCACTCGGCGTCGTGGTATCAGAAGCACTTGAGACGTCGTGACGGCGGGCGGTGTGACGGATTGGACCTGAACGCCACTAGGCTAGGTCGCTTCCGCCGCCCTCATAGCGCAGGTGTGCTATGGGCGATGGGCCCGGACCCTGTGCGCTTAGGTTTAGACCGGCGTCTTGGCCTCTCTGTTGTGCCTAGGTGGGGTTGCGACGTGTTGATCTTCGCGGCGGGCATGACCCAGAAAGTGTGTCCGCCAAATGGGATCAAGCGTGTTGGGTAAGTTGGTGCACCCTGGGAAGTTAATCTATTGAATAGCCGTGATCTTGATAATGGGACGACTTGAGTTGTACCTTGAGCTTATGACAACTAGAACCGGATACTTGATAAAACACACCCTTCCAAGTGCGGATACAACCGGTGGTCGCTCTCTCTCGGGGATATGAGGAGGGATCGCTGGTAGGATTATTGCTATGTGATGTTACTTGGAGGACTTCAACCTACCCTCTTCTACTGTTGCAAGACGGTGACGAAGCGTAGTCTTGATAAGACTAGCTATCCCCTCTTATTCGGCTTTCTGCGATTCGGTCACCGATATGGCCCTTTACACATATATCCATGCATATGTAGCGTAGCTCCTTGCTTGAGTACTTTGGATGAGTACTCACGGTTGCTTTGTTTCCCCTTTTCCCCTATCTATACTCGATTGCTGCAACAGACGATGGAGCCAGGGCAGACGCCACCGTCGATGGCGACTACTACTGTTGGAGGTGCCTACTACTACGTGCAGCCCGGCGGCGACCGGGAGTAGTTTAGGAGGATCCCAGCAGGAGGCATGCACCTCTTTCGATCTGTATCCTGTTTGTGCTAGCCTTCTTAAGGCAAACTTGTTTAACTTATGTCGTACTCAGATATTGTTGCTTCCGCCGACTTCGTCTATGATCGAGCACTTGTATTCGAGCCCTCGGGGCCCCGGCTTGTAATATGATGCTTGTATGACTTATTTATGTTTTAGAGTTGTGTTGTGATATCTTCCGTGAGTCCTTGATCTTGATCGTATACATTTGCGTGCATGATTAGTGTACGATTGAATCGAAGCGTCCAAGTTGGTATCGAGCGGACTGCTGTAGGAATCCCCTTCCACACTCCTTGGCGAAGTCGAGTCTAGACATTGCCAAAACTTTTACTAACTTGGCTGTGTGCCTTACGGCCCACGTCGCCATCGGGTGGTACTAGGATCTTTTACTCCTCGACCTTTACTCTGGGACTCTGAACTCTCTTCTACTCGGGTTAAATGAATTTACTAACTAACACTAGGATCCCGTGACCACATTCACCCCAAAGTTGGATAAAGCCATAGTTATTCCTTGGAATTGTATTTTGATCAATTTCCACACTGTCATTTGACTCCTTTTGAAACCTCTTTGTTTTCAGATGGAACCCACGAGGCAGGTCGTGCGCCACACGACGGCCATTGGTGCCTCGGGATCACCTGCGGTGCTAGCAGAGATGATGACCTATCTGGGTTATCGCTGGCACCCTGAGTACACCGTCTTTGAGGAGTACCAGGACTTTAACCAGGAGCAGTACCGAGCCATCGTCCACCTCTACTCTCGGGAGTATGACTCCACTACTGTGCTGCACACCGCACATGGTGTTGGGGTGACAATCGATATGGCAGTCCACGATGCTGCTTATGCTGCTCTGACACGTCTTCATGGAGAGTATCGGGAGTTGGACACCTCCCCCTTCAGGCACATTGCTATCGCGTCTGATGTTGGTGAGGAGGGTTACTACACTGCTTGTAACGCCCTCGATGCGGCTATATCTCCCACGTGTCGAAGCACGACTTAGAGGCATAACCGCATTGAAAGCAATGTCGCAATTGAGGTAATCTTCACACAACCCATGTAATACATAAGGGAAAGAGATACATAGTTGGCTTACAATCGCCACTTCACACAATACATGAGTAAAACATTACATCATCAGATACAATCAAGGTCCGACTACGGAACCAAAATAAAAGAAGACTACCCCAAATGCTACATAGATCCCGATCGTCCCAACTGAGCTCCACTCTTGATCAAGCTGAAGCGAAACAACACAAAGAACAAGATCTTCATCAAGCTCCTCCTTGAGCTCGGATCGTCACTGCACGGTTTCATCGGCACTGCAAACTGGTTTTGGAAGTATCGTGAGTCACGGGACTCAGCAATCTCACACCAGCGAGATCAAGACTATTTAAGCTTAAAGGTAGGACAGGGTAGTGAGGTGGAGCTGCAGCAGCGACTAGCATATATGGTGGCTAACATACGCAAAAGAGAGCGAGAAGAGAAGCAAAGCACGGTCGAACAGCTATGATCAAGAAGTGATCCGAAACTACTTACGTCAAACATAACTCCAACACGTGTTCACTTCCGGACCACGAGAAGAGACCATCAGTTACACACTTGTTGATGTATTTTAATTAAGATCAACCGGGTTTTCTACAACCGTACATTAACAAATTCCATCGCCTCATAACGCATGGCACGGCTTTGAAAGATAATACCTGCAGGGTGTCCCAACTTAGCCCATGATAAGCTCTCGCGATCAACGAAGGATATTCCTTCTCCCGGGAAGACCCGATCAGTCTCGAATCCGGCTACAAGACATTTCGACAACAATAAAACAAGACCAGCAAAGCCGCCGGATGTGCCGACAAATCTGATAGGAGCTGCACATATCTCGGTCTCGTGGCACACCGGATGAGCAGACGTCGGGTTGGCATAGACCCTGATTGCCCGTGGGCGCGGACATCGCTTCGGTTTGGGCCAAGACTCGAAGGAGCACTGGTCCGGGGTTAAAATAAAGATGACCCTTGAGTCTGCAGAACCCAAGGGAAAAAGGCTTAGGTGGCAAATGGTAAAACCAATGTTGGGCCTTCTTTGGAGGAGTCTTATTCAAAGCGAACTGTCAAGGGGTCCCATAAATCACCCAACCGCGTTAGGGACGCAAAATCCGGGAACATAATACCGATATGACGGAAACTAGGGCGGCAAGAGTGGAACAAAACACAGGCATAAGGCCGAGCCTTCCACCCTTTACCAAATATATAGATGCATTAATTAAATAAGATATATTGTGATATCACAACAAGTAAACATGTTCCACCAAGGTACAACATCTCCATGTTCAACAAGGAACAAACTTCATCTTCACCGCAACTAACAACGCTATAAGAGGGCTGAGCAAAGCGGTAACATAGCCAAACAACGGTTTGCTAGGAAAGGATGGTTAGAGGCTTGACATGGCAACATGGGAGGCATGATATAGCAACTGGTAGGCATCGTAGCATAGGCATAGCAAAAGAGCGAGCATCTAGCGAGCAAAGATAGAAGTGATTTCGAGGGTATGGTCATCTTGCACGAAATCCCGCAAGGAAGAAGAACGAGTCCATGAAGAAGACAAACGGATGTAGTCGAACGAATCCTCACAACTCCGGAACGAAACCGAAGCTAACAAGAGAAGCAACCCGGAAAGAAACAAACAACATGGTAAATGCACAAGCATAAACATGGCATGATGCACAAACAAGTATGATGCATGTCGGTTTAATTAGCATGGCATGGCAATATACACAAACAAAACTACAAATTAAGTGGAGCTCAATAAGCAACGAGTTGCATATTGACGAAACACCACATTCAAGTTATTTGGTTCGATCTCATTTAGGTACTCAACAATATTAAATGGTGTTAAACATGGCAAGGGTGAAGCACAACAAAACTACCTACCTAGGCAAGTTTAAATGAGGCGGAAACAACGAACAACAAGTCAGGAAAATCCTCATGTGCATATTTATGGATTAGGTACTGTTCTGCCCTAAACACAATTTTAGAGTTGTTAAACATGCAAAACAAGTACACCATGTTAAACTAGGCATTATTCTACCCCATTTACATATATAATTTATTTAAAACCGAGCTACGGTTATTAAGTTATGAAATAAATCATTTTAGCATGGCATTATGCAAAATAAACACAAACATCATGTTAAACATTTTTAACATAGATGAAAGTGGCAAATTATTAATCTACACAATTTTCTAAGCATTTTTCATATTTAAATCATTTTAAACCAATGCATGGTTAATTAGTTATTAACAAATAAAAACAGGGGCACTTTCTGTAATTATGCATACACATGATATTTAGCAAAATTCGTCCAGCAGGAAAAAAACGTGTCACGGGCCGAAACTGGCTGGCCCAACGGAAGGGGAAAAAAGGGGGCGCTGGGGGGGTGGCCTCACCATGGGCCACGGCCCAGTGGGTGGAGAGATGAGGCCAGCAGGGAGGCTGTTGGGCCTGGCGACGCTTGATCAACGCGAAGGCCGCTCGTCTTCGTTCTCTGTTCGATGCAATGAAGGCAGACGGCGCCGAGTGAGCTCCGACGAGCGGGCGAAGGGGCGGCGAGGCGAGGACTTGGGGCGTGGGCGGCGGCGCAGGGCTGGTGCAGGAGCTCTGGCGGGGAAGAGGCCGGAACGCGAGGCCTCGCCGGATCTTGGGGCGGCGGACGAACGGAGTAGGATGGTGGCGAGCTGCAAAAGCCAAGGCAGGGAAACAAATTCAAAGAAGTGGCGAGAGGGAGGAAGGAGATACGAGAAGGAGAGGGACGGGACTTGGGGCGCTGGTGGTGGGATCCAGGCGACAGGACGAGAGGAGTGCGAAGCGAGGCTCTCGTCGAGGTCCTCGAAAGCGAGCAGCGGCCGCGACGACAGCCAGCAGAGGGACTTCTTGGCGGAGCTCGGTGCCTCGCCCATTGGAAGACGAGCAGGGACGGCGCCCGCGCTGGTTCAAGAGCAGCAGAGTGAAGGTTAGAGAAGAACCGAGAATAGGGAGAAGGCGCGAGGAGACGGCGACCTGCTGGCCGGTCGGGCAGACGAGGAGAAGGCGGGGCCTCGGCGCGGGCGGTCTGGGCGGCCTCTTGGAGCATGATTGGGGAGGAGCAGGGCACATGAAGAGCTCTTTGTTGGTCATGGTCGCCGGCGGGACGAGGCCTCGGGCATGAGATCGGCGAAGGCTGCTGGTCTTGGGGAAGAACGTCGGAGGCGCTTGCAGCTAGGAGAGCTCCGGCGCAAGGGGCTTGAAGCATGGGTCTGATGACGAGTTCCGTTGGAGCTCGAGGGAGAGGCGCCGCAAGTGCGGCTGGCTGGGGTGTGGTTGGGTGGATGGATCGAGGGAGACAGTGGTTGGCCCGGATGGATCTGGGAGGATCCCAAGGTGGGAGGCGAGTGGGTGGATGGTGGCGGCGGGACGAGACCGATGCGACAAGCCTCCTAAAGATTAGGGTTGGACTAGTTTATATATAGCCCATGGATTAGATTAGGGACTAAACTGGTCTGTCCAGATCAAAATCGAGCGGTCGAGAATAAATAGGTTAGGTGGCCTAAATAAGAAAGCGGAGATGTTTTATAGGCGTTAGGGATGATCCGGATCAACGGTGGCGACAGCTCGGGTCGGGTTCGGGGAAGATTTGGACGCACGAAAGAGGGGTCGGAGAGAGGTTAGGTGGTTAGACAAGAGGAACCGAAACACGGTTGATCTCGAAGGGTCAACGAACGCAACATAGAGGGAAGCGAGGAGGCAACAACGCTGCGGATGCAAGTTTGAAAACAATGGCGACAACAGAGTGCCGATGCAATGATGAATGCAACAACCAAATAAATAGCTGTGAAACTCGCAAAACATGGAAGGCGTCTGAAGCGTCGGTCTTGGGGCGTCACAACACTCCACCACTACGAGAGGATCTCGTCCCGAGATCTAGGATGGCACCGGAGGGAAAAGAAAGAGGAAGATAAGCGGTAAAACTAAGTTGCTTCTTTGACAAACGAGTGAAACCATGAACCTTGAGAGGTTGAAAAATTGAAAGAATAACACAATAGAGTTGAACGAAATTGAGAGCATTCCAGTAGAAAATAGAAACAAGGACCACCATGTGAACCTTGGGGGTTGCAAAGCTATGAATGACGAGTACAATGGACAAGAAGGAATTGGAACCACTCTGGTTGAAACGAGATAAGAATGAACAAGAATGATATAATTTTGGCAGCACTCCGACTGTAAATGGAAGGAATTGAACATGAACTTGACAAAATGAAAGCACTGGATGAGACTCGGTAAAAGAGGAGCGATAGACACAACACTCGGTTAAATTGATAAGCAAGGAAAAGGACATGGTCTTGACAAAACAAGATGATGGGTCGAAGAGAGCAACATCACAATGCCTCCGGAAGAAAGGAAAGAATGGAATGGAATGGACGAAGAGAAACGAGATCTTGAAAGAGCACGCTTACAAGAAATGCTAGAATGGAGTTGTTGGAAAACCAACAACGAAAAGAATAAGCTTGTAGTGGGCTTATGGAAACATCTCAACATTATGAGGTGAGCTTCTGCCACCAACGGAAACAAACGATTGGATTGAGAGCAACACGGAGATGAAAACTTATATCACCGAGAGGACAAATGAAGAACTTGGGTCATTTATAAGCACCATAAATAGGAACAATCCTTAGGGAAAGCTTTAGGTGAAATATAACCCAAGATAACTCCAATGAAGAGATTGATGTTTTTAAAATACCTCATTCTTGACAATTTGTGAATCATGGAACATGAATGGAAATTGTCAAGAAGGACATAACACCACATCAAAAGATATTGTAGAAAGAATTGCACTTTGAAATGCAAGATGAAGAAATGCTTGAGCTCCTCTAAACAAACATGTGTTGAACACCATGTTTAATTTTTGAGTATAGCTTGGCGGATCTTAACTTCGAGAAAAATCTTGAAGAACAATTGAAGAATGAAAAGAATCCTTGATGAACCACTATGTATAGAGCCTCCATGAAGAACTCCGGTAATGAAAGGATGATAAAAGAAAGAGAAGTTGAAAACACAAGGTGAAGCCTTGTAGTGATAAGATGAAGCTTCGTGATGAAGAGAGCTTGGAACTCCGGGAAAAGAAAAGATGAAACAATTGAAACCGAGAATTTATTCATCATGAACAAACTCCGAAAGAAGGAATTAATCACTTGGATGAAACAAGAACAAGAATTATGTTATGCGTATCCTTCACCAATTTAAATTGATGTCAAGCAATGGATTTGGCATACTACTTATTCTCATTGAAAAATGATTACAGATAGAGATATAGCGCAAACTTGAGAAGGTATTGATGGAACCACCGGTGGGATTTGGAAACAACAAATGAATTGATATGATAAAGAAGGAAGTGAAATCTTGAACAAACCACCATAAGAATTGAAAATGAACGAAGAAAAGGCACAATTCACCGGGAAGAATTGGAAAACGAATAAAGATGCTTGACAGAATTTAGATACATGAGAACGGAGAGATCATGAACTGATTAGTGAATACTTGAACGATGCACCGGTAAGATTTGGAGAACGAGAGCTGAAAGCTAGAATGAATAATTCTGAGATGATGGGCTCCAGAGAATCAAACTGAAAATACTCCCGAATTTCTCCGGATGGGTTAAAAGAATTCTCACAATCGAAAATAATTATGAGAGGATGGCATCAAGCTAGAACCATGAATCTTGAAGAGAATGGAGCAAGATTTAGGAGAAATCCTTCTTCAGTCTTCAAATGTTGAGAATGACGATGAGAAACACCACCATGAATTGTTGAGGCACTCCGGAATGAAAATTAGAAAGGTTGAACCAAAGATGAAAAGAATTTGAAAGATTTTGAAGAAAGACATATGACTGATGAAAATTCATTCTTACGTCAAGCTTCGAAAAGAATTTGGGAATAGCTCCGGGATAAATTAGAAGAGTCAGGTAAGACCCTGGGAAAGACCTGTGGGTTAGGGCCCACTCAAAAGAAAACACCGTTGAAAAATTTTAAAAAGAGGTTGCACCGGTTGAATTAAATGGCTTGAATGAGATAACAATCTCGAAATAACTTGAACGGATTAAGAATGGAAACACGAATCTTCAGAGATATCTTCAACACTCCGGAACAATTGAATAACAAGAAGTGAAAGATTATGAGGTGCACCGGTATGGGAAAACATTTGAAACGAGGAAGGGAATATGATCAACACCGAAAACTTGACTTAAATCCACCGGAGAAGAAAATTAGAATGGAACAATGATAAGGTTGAAGCTTCCTTAGCGTCTTCATGAGAAATCACCGGATAAAACATTAAAGGAAAAGAATGAAGAACCTTCACTCAATAAAATGGATACTTGATTAAGAAATCTGAGTCCTTGAAGAAAAAAGGGGTGGGAGGGCGGGGAAAACAAAGACAACTTGGGACGGATGGGACAAACACCGTTGAGAAAACTTGGAATTGATCTCGCAAATGTTGAAATGATCGGATCCACTCAAAGAGAAGCACGCCGGTAGAAAAGAATTAACATGACGATCTCGATAAACAAGAAGGATTAGCACTCTCATAGAAATATGAGAACACCGTTTAAGGAAAGGTATGGATTCAACATTTGACTTCGAAGCAACTCGAATACCACAAATAAAACAAAACAAAGGATTTGGCTTGCAGAATAAGCCGGAACAAATACATATGATAGATCCCATATCGTATCATGTGTGTGTTGGAAAGATATCCTACGAGATACTTGAATTCCCACTTATAAACTCCCGAAACTTTCTCGGTTATGCAATCAGGTGTTGGGGATACAGGGACACAAAATATATCACCCAAACTAACAATACCTAGATCCAATTGTATCCATCCTTCAACACATAACCAAGAAACGCTCGAAATCGTTACCTCGACCTTGAAAAGCATCCGTTATCGAGTCATGGCAATACTCTCGAGCTCGCAAAGATCTTTGGGTTATCGAGGTTATCTCACCAACAAGCGCATAAAAGAGATTTTCGATGTCGGCAAAACTCGGTATTCGAGCTGCAGCGATAAAATTGTGGCGACAACACCTCGGAGCTCAACTCCCGGGACACCGCCACAACCCCTAAATGTCGGGAGGCACCAAGAACAATGCTCTCCACAAAACCATCGGAACGATTCCAAGATACCAGCGTGATCCTAAAATTTTTTAGTGAAATTTGAGAGAGGAAAGTCAAAACATCTACGTCGGGATGCCTCACCAGAGCGATGAAGGACCGAGGAGTAAAAAGAATCCTACTCTCCGATATATATAATCCTAAGACTCAAAACATTTTTGTTCTAGACTCAACAAAGTCAGCGATTCAATCAAGCGGGGCTCCTAAGTCGGGATGGCTCGATTACCAACTTGCGCGCCTCGATGCGGCTATATCTCCCACGTGTCGAAGCACGACTTAGAGGCATAACCGCATTGAAAGCAATGTCGCAAGTGAGGTAATCTTCACACAACCCATGTAATACATAAGGAAAGAGATACATAGTTGGCTTACAATCGCCACTTCACACAATACATGAGTAAAACATTACATCATACAGATACAATCAAGGTCCGACTACGGAACCAAAATAAAAGAAGACTACCCCAAATGCTACATAGATCCCCGATCGTCCCAACTGGCTCCACTCTCGATCAACTGAAACGAAACAACACAAAGAACAAGATCTTCATCGAGCTCCTCCTTGAGCTCGGATGCGCCACTGCAGTTTCATCGGCACCGCAAACTGGTTTTGAAGTATCACATGAGTCACGGGACTCAGCAATCTCACACCCGCGAGATCAAGACTATTTAAGCTTAAAGGTAGGACAGGGTAGTGAGGTGGAGCTGCAGCAAGCGACTAGCATATATGGTGGCTAACATACGCAAAAGAGAGCGAGAAGAGAAGCAAAGCACGGTCGAACAGCTATGATCAAGAAGTGATCCCGAAACTACTTACGTCAAACATAACTCCAACACGTGTTCACTTCCGGACTCCACCGAGAAGAGACCATCACGGTTACACACGCTTGTTGATGTATTTTAATTAAGATCAACCGGGTTTTCTACAACCGGACATTAACAAATTCCCATCTGCCTCATAAACGCAGGCACGGCTTTGAAAGATAATACCTGCAGGGTGTCCCAACTTAGCCCATGATAAGCTCTCGCGATCAACGAAGGATATTCCTTCTCCCGGAAGACCCGATCAGTCTCGGAATCCGGCTACAAGACATTTCGACAGCAATAAAACAAGACTAGCAAAGCCGCTGGATGTGCCGACAAATCCCGATAGGAGCTGCACATATCTCGGTCTCGTGGCACACCGGATGAGCAGACGTCGGGTTGGCATAGACCACGATTGCCTGTGGGGCGCCGGACATCGCTCGGTTTGGGCCAGCACTCGAAGGAGCACTGGTCCGGGGTTAAAATAAAGATGACCCTTGAGTCTGCAGAACCCAAGGGAAAAAGGCTTAGGTGGCAAATGGTAAAACCAATGTTGGGCCTTCTTTGGAGGAGTCTTATTCAAAGCGAACGTCAAGCGGGTCCCATAAATCACCCAACCGTGTTAGGGACGCAAAATCCGGGAACATAATACTGATATGACGGAAACTAGGGCGGCAAGAGTGGAACAAAACACCAGGCATAAGGCCGAGCCTTCCACCCTTTACCAAATATATAGATGCATTAATTAAATAAGATATATTGTGATATCCCAACAAGTAAACATGTTCCACCAAGGTACAACATATCCATGTTCCAACAAGGAACAAACTTCATCTTCACCTGCAACTAACAACGCTATAAGAGGGGCTGAGCAAAGCGGTAACATAGCCAAACAACGGTTTGCTAGGAAAGGATGGTTAGAGGCTTGACATGGCAACATGGGAGGCATGATATAGCAACTGGTAGGCATCGTAGCATAGGCATAGCAAAAGAGCGAGCATCTAGCAAGCAAAGATAGAAGTGATTTCGAGGGTATGGTCATCTTGCACGAAATCCGCAAGGAAGAAGAACGAGTCCATGAAGAAGACAAGCGGATGTAGTCGAACGAATCCTCACAACTCCGGAACGAAACCGAAGCTAACAAGAGAAGCAACCCGGAAAGAAACAAACAACATGGTAAATGCACAAGCATAAACATGGCATGATGCACAAACAAGTATGATGCATGTCCGGTTTAATTAGCATGGCATGGCAATATACACAAACAAAACTACAAATTAAGTGGAGCTCAATAAGCAACGAGTTGCATATTGACGAAACACCACATTCAAGTTATTTGGTTCGATCTCGTTTAGGTACTCAACAATATTAAATGGTGTTAAACATGGCAAGGGGTGAAGCACAACAAAACTACCTACCTAGGCAAGTTTAAATGAGGCCGGAAACAACGAACAACAAGTCCGGAAAATCCTCATGTGCATATTTATGGATTAGGTACTGTTCTGCCCTAAACACAATTTTAGAGTTGTTAAACATGCAAAACAAGTACACCATGTTAAACTAGGCATTATTCTACCCCATTTACATATATAATTTATTTAAAACCGAGCTACGGTTATTAAGTTATGAAATAAATCATTTTAGCATGGCATTATGCAAAATAAACACAAACAGCATGTTAAACATTTTTAACATAGATGAAAGTGGCATATTATTAATCTACACAATTTTCTAAGCATTTTTCATATTTAAATCATTTTAAACCAATGCATGGTTAATTAGTTATTAACAAATAAAAACAGGGGCACTTTCTGTAATTATGCATGCATAGGATATTTAGCAAAATTCGTCCAGCAGGAAAAAAACGTGTCACGGGCCGAAACTGGCTGGCCCAACGGAAGGGAAAAAGGTGACTGCTGGGTGGTTTCACCATGGGCCACGGCCCAGTGGGTGGAGAGATGAGGCCAGCAGGGAGGCTGTTGGGCCTGGCGACGCGGTCAACGCGAGCATTGCTCGTGCGTCGTTCTCCTGTTCGATGCAATGAGCTGCGAGCGATGCTCGAGCAGAGCTCCGACGAAGGGCTAAGGGCGGCGAGGCGAGGGACTTGGGGCGTGGAGCGGCGGCAGGGCTGGTGCAGGAGCTCCGAGCAGAAGAGGCTGGGAACGCAGGGCCTCGCCGGATCTTGCGGGGGCGGCGACGAACGGAGTAGGATGGTGGCGCAGCTGCAAAGGCGAGGCAGGGAAATAAATTCAAAGAAGTGGCAGAGAGTGAGGAAGGAGATACGAGAAGGAGAGGGACGGGACTTGGGGGCGCTGGTGGTGGGATCCAGGCGACGGGACAGAGGGGGTGCGAGCGAGGCTCTCGTCGAGGTCCTCCAGAAGCGAAGCAGCGTGGCGCGACGACACAGACAGCAGAGAGGGACTTCTTGGCGGAGCTCGGTGCCTCGCCTCGCTGGAAGACGAACGGATGGCGGCGACCGGCGCTGGTTCAAGAGCAGCAGAGAGTGAAGGTTAGAGAAGAACCAGAGAAAAGGGGAGAAGGGGCGCGAGGAGACGGCGACCTGCTGGCTTCGGTCGGCGCGGACGAGGAGAAGGCAGGGCCTCGGGCGCGGGGCGGTCAGGACGGCCTGCTGGAGCATGCTTGGGGAGGAGCAGGGGCACACGAAGAGCTGCTGTTCGTCATGGTCGTCGGCGGGGACGAGGCCTCGGGCATGAGATCGGCGAGCGCTGCTGGTCTTCGGGAAGAACGTGCGGAGGCGCACGGCTAGGAGAGCTCCGGCGCAAGGGGCTTGAGGCCGCTGGGTCTGGTGATGCTTGTTCGCTGGAGCTCAAGGAGAGGGCGCTGCAAGTGCGGCTGGCTGGGTGTGGTTGGGTGGATGGATCGAGGGAGACGGTGGTTGGCCCGGATGGATCTCGGGAGGATCCCAAGGTGGGAGGCGTGGGTGGATGGTGGCGGCGGGGACGAGGCGATGCGACAAGCCTCCTAAAGATTAGGGTTGGACTAGTTTATATATAGCCCGCGGATTAGATTAGGGACTAAACCGGTCCGTCCGATCAAAATCGAGCGGTCGAGAATAAATAGGTTAGGTGGCCTAAATAAGAAAACAGAGATGTTTTATAGACGTTAGGGGATGATCCGGATCCAACGGTGACGACAGCTCGGGTCGGGTTCGGGGAAGATTTCGGACGCACGAAAGAGGGGGTCGGAGAGAGGTTAGGTGGTTAGACAAGAGGGAACCGAAAACACGGTTGATCTCGAAAGGGTCAACGAACGCAACATAGAGGGAAGCGAGGAGCGGCAACTACGCGCGGATGCAAGTTTGAAAACAATGACTGCAACAGAGTGCCGATGCAATGATGAATGCAACAACCAAATAAATAGCACAACGAAACTCGCAAAACATGGAAGGCGCCTCAAGCGCGGTCTTGGGCGCCACATCGCTGCCTACTCCATCGTCACCAGAGAGCCCTTCTACCATCGTAACTTTGTTACGCATGTCGATGGGCTGGATCGAGCTAACCGAGCTCTTCGCCACGAAGTTGTACATCACCCGTCAAGACCTTTACCGTGCTCGACGCCATCGCACCCCTTTATCCGATCCAGAGAGCTGCGTTCGCGATCTACCCAGCCAGACCGTGATGCCCTGTGGTGTCGGTTGGCCGAGGTGGGAGGCTACTCTCCCGCACTTGGTCCTCTCCTTCCACTTGGTCGCCGTGTTCGCACTGAGTATCCGCGGCACCCAGGTCACTGACGTGGAGGACTATCCGCTGCCACACTACCAGCTTTCAAGCTACAGACTACCTCCGCAGCCGTGTGGGACTGATGTAGGCTTGCTTGTTAGTGTTGGATGCATTCGTCATGAGCCCTGCGTGCCGCCTATGATGTCTTAGTCTATGTATGAACTCGTGTACCGAACTCTATGCATGATCCCTTTTGTAAGATATGCCGACCATCGTGTGGTTTCTATCGTTTGCTTTCATTATGCATGTTTCATCATGAATAATTCTTGTCCTTTGCATGATTTCTCAAATGCTGAACTACCCCTGTTATATATTAGCAGGATGATTAGACCAGCTGGTCGTGGTCGTGGTGGCAACTTCCCACCACCGCCTGAGTACATGGCTGGTATGATTCAACAGCTTGAGATGAATCTCCAGTTCATGGATAACATGATGGCTCAGTATCCTCGCCCCAATATGAACCAGCAGCCAAACACAACAACTCTGCAGGATTTCATACGCCTCAACCCAAGTGTGTACCGCAGCTCAACCCAGCCACTGGATGTTGATGATCGCCCGTGACATCACCTATGAAATGGAGTCTGCTGATGTAGCCCTCGCCACTATGTCACTTTTGCTTCCTTCTTCCTGAAGGGACCCGCAGCTCAATGGTGGGACAGCCACAGCGCATTTCGCCAGCTTGGAACAATCATCACCGCCAGACTTCCAAGCTGCTTTCCGTGCCCACTTCATTCCTCAAGGAGTCATGGACCGGAAGAAGCGTGAGTTCCGCAACCTCACCCAAGGCAACAAGACTGTTGAAGCTTATCAGCGAGAGTTCCTGGACTTGTCTCGCTATGCTGAAGAGGATATTGCAACTGATGCACGCAGACAAGAGAAGTTCCGTGACGGCCTTCAAGCTGACATCAAGCTCGCACTTCTAGTGCACGACTTTGCTGATTTCGCCACCTTGGTGAACAAAGCTATCAATGTCGAAACTGGTCTGCAGGAATACCAGAGCTCTAACAGGCACAACCGTGACACGGGCTCATCTTCGGCTCGTCCTCGCAGGCGTAAGTTATGGATTCCCAACAAGATGTACCAAATTAATGCACCTGCCCCAAGGCAGAGCTATGCTACACTCGCCCCGCCTACTCCAACTAGGCAGCCAAAGCTTCCAGCTCCACCACCCCAAGCCCTGCTCCCACTCCCAATAATGGTTTGTGCTTGGTGTGGACAACCAGGCACCGCTAGAGAATGCAACAGAACCAGAATCAGTGGCCCTTCCAATGACCGCCGTGGAAGCAACCAGCCCCGCAACAACAATGCCAAGCCTTATGGCCGAAGTTCAGGCCAACCACGCTGATCCGAACGAAGCTCAAGACCAACCTGCCATCGTGATGGGTACACTTCGTAAATTCAGTACTAGCATGAGTTTTATTTGATCTGGGGCATCGATTCATTCATGTCTCAAGATTTTGCATTCATGCATGGCATTAAAAGTGAAGACACGAATGCTTCACTGTTAGTACACACCCTGCGGGCCAATGTCGAACCTCCATGATTTGCAACGATGTCCCGCTGAAATCAAGGACTGGAATTCCTTGTCTCACCCATCGTTTCAAGTCTTGTAGCATTGACCTCATTCTCGAATGAATTGGTTAAAGGCGCATCGCTTCCATAGTTTGCGCCACTAAGATCGCCCATCTGCTACACCCTTCGATGAAATAGTCACTTACCAAGCTCATCCGGTGCAAAATGTCGAGGCAAGGCTCTATGCATTGAATGCATTGAACGCTGCACCACTCGAGGGTATTGAAAACATTCTGTCGTGCGTGAATTCCTCGACGTCTTTCTCAAGAACTCCTGTGGATTCCCCCGCTAGAGCTGTCGGATTCGCCATCGACTTGAAACCGTGCACCACTCCTATAATAGCGACCCTACAAGATGCCGCAGCATGAACTCCTTGAGCTCAAGGAGGAAATCGACAAGTCTCTTCGCAGTGGTTTCATTCGCCCAAGTTGCTCTCCTTGGGGAGCACCTTCTCTTTGTCAAGAAGAAGGATGGGACAAACCGATTGGTCAAAGACTACCATCCTATAAATCAAGCTACCATTCGAATAAGTATCCTCTTCCTCGGATCAATGATCTTTATGATCAATCGGCTGGTTAAATCGCTGTTCTCAAACTCGACTTGAGGTTGGGTTACCACCAGATCCGTGTTCGTGAGGAGGATATCCCCAAGACCGCCTTTGTGACTCGTTATGGTTCATACGAGTACACCGTCATGTCTTCGCTTAACCAATGCTCCAGCCACCTTCTCTCGCCGATGAACTATATATTCATGGATTACCTCGACAAGTTCGTCGTGGTTTATCCGGATGATATCCTGATATTTTCCAAGAATGAAGAAGAACATGTGAACATCTTCGCCTTGTGCCGAAAAGCTACGAGAGCATCAACTATATGCCAAGTTCTCCAAGTGTGAATTCTGGCTTCCCAAGTGACCTATCTGGGCATGTCATCTATAAGGATGGTATTGCCGTCAACCCCGAACGAGTTCAGCTATTCTTGATTGACTCCTCCAAAAATGTCAAGCAAGTCGAAGTTTTCTCGGTCTCGCCAGCTATTGCCGCCGATTCGTCGAGAACTTCTCCAAGATTGCCAGCCTCGACTAACTTTGCTGTATAAGGCGCCAAGTTCCAATGGATGATAAATGTTAGGAAAGTTTCGTGCACTCAAAGACAAGTTGAATTCTGCCCGAAGATTAGCTCCTCCCGATACTAAGAAGGACTTCGTCATTTATCGCGACGATCCCGTCAAGGATTAGGCTGTGTCCTAATGCAAGAGCGCAAAGTGGTTGCTTATGCCTCTCGACAATTGCGCCTCACGAAGAGAACTACCCAGTTCACGACCTCGAGCTTGTTGCTGTCATTCATGCATCAAGCGATGGCGACATTACCTTCTCGGTAATCGCTATGCGAGATCTTCACCGACCACCAAAGTCTGAAGTATCTGCTTACTCAGCCAGACCTGAACCTCCGTCGCCAGAGATGGATGGAGACTTGCAGATTTTGATTTGGGTATTTCCTATACACCGTGCAAGGCTAATGTAATGGCTGATGCCTTGAGCCGCAAGTCTATCGCAACCACCTCCGAGTTCACAAAGTTCAGCCCTCACTCATTGAAGAGTTGTAAAGCTGAACCTCCATATTGTTCCTCCGTGCACTTCGCTCCCCTCCTCCGGAGTTACGCAAGATGAACCTCCATGTTGTTTCGTGGGTTCTCTCAATACCCAGTTTGCGAAACCAGATCTTGTGGACACCATCAAATGGATACAGAAATGTGACGATGAAGTCGAGAGGATTAAACTTTATCTCGCAGAAGGAAAACCCTCATTCTTCACTGTGGATGATGACGGCACCTTATTCTTCAAAGGTCGCCTAGTGGTACCGAGTAAGAGGGCAAACCTGAATCTGACTCCAAAGGTTATGAAAGAAGCTCATGATACGCCTTTGTCTATTCATCCCGTAGCACCAAGATGTACCAAGACATTCGCCGAGATTCCGTGGTCTAATATGAAGCGAGACATTGCTCGTTATGTTCTGAATGTGACGCTTGTTGTCGATCAAAGCAGAACATCAACGGCCCGCTGGAACTCTGCAACCTATCTCTATTCCTGAATGGAAATGGGACCATGTTGAAATGGACTTCGTCACTAGATTTCCCAAATCGCAGAAAGGTAATAATGCTATTCTTGTCGCCATTGACCGGCTTTCTAAAGTTGCACATTTTCCGCGGTCAAAGAAACGATCATCGCTAGTCAGCTTGCAACGCCTATATGTCCGAATTGTTTCACTTCACGGTATTCCACCGGTTATCAGCTCGGACCGTGGCAGCTTATTCACTTCAAGATTCGGGCAAGTTTTCAAGAAGCTATGGGGACTCATTTATCTTTCAAGCTGCGTTTCATCCGCAGATCACAAGGGCAAGTTGAACGTGTCAACCAAGTTCTCAAGACATGCTTCGAGCTTGTGTTATTTCCTTCGCAAGAAATGGGAGGAATCTCTCCCGTATGCTGAGTTCTCTTATAATAATAGCTATCAAGCTAGTCTCAAGATGGCCCCCTTGAAGCAATGTTATATGGACGAAAGTGCCGAACCCTCCGAACTGGTCGAAATCGGGAACGCCCACTCTTCGTCCGGATATTATCCAACATGCCAAGAACAAGTCCGCATTATTCGCGAGAATCTCAAGACTGCTCGACCACGTTAAAAGAGTAATTATGACCGTCATCATAAAGACATGGTCTATCAACTTTGGCGAAAAGGCCTATCTTCGCTACACCAATGAAGGGTGCTCACCGCCGGGATCAAGGGCAAGCTAGCTCTCGCTATATTGGCCCATTCACTATTCTCGAAAGGCGGAAAAGTGGCATATCAATCTGGAGCTTCCGTCGAACCTTTCAGTTCACGACGTGTTCCACGTGTCACAACCACGACGCTGCTTCAAGGACCCAATCCGAGCGGTGGACCATGAAGTGCTCGAATTGCAACAGGACCTCTCCTATAAAGAGCATCCGTCCGCATTCTCGACAAGCTGAACGCCGCACACGCCGAAGGCGATCAAGTTCCTCAAAGTCCGATGGTCGAATCACTCAAGACGGCCACCGGGAACGCGAGGATCGTCTTCGTGATGAATACCCCGCTGTTTCCTTCTACCTCCTAAATCTCGGACGAGATTTCTTGTAGTGGAGGAGATTTGTAACGCCGGATAATCATGCTACAAGAACTCACGCTGATGGTGCCACGTCACCTCTATCACTGTAGTTAATCACGGGTTAAATCAAAACTGTTTTGAAATTCAGTTCAAATTTATGATGGCAATAAAAGTTTTCAAAAAAATTAAAACTAAAATGTTCGGGGGTTGTCAAATATTACAAAGTTAATTATGGTGCAACAAACCCATTTTTATAAAATGCCTAAATATGTTTAAATGAATTAAAACAGAAAAGTAAATAAATAAAAGAGAAGAAAATACAAAAGAGAAAAAAACTAAACTAGCATAAAAAAAGGAAAAGGAAAGAGAAGCCCCCCTCCCCTCGGGATCATGCCCATCTAGCTAAAGCCGCCACAGCCCAATCGGGCCAAGCCCACTGCCCAGCCCGGCCCCCTTATCCCCTCGGTCCACCCACGACCCCCACCGACACCCCACTCCACCCACTCACCCTCCCAGATCGCCTCTCCTCCCCGATCTGGATCGAGATCGGGCTCGACGCCGACGCCGCCCAAGGTTGTCCCCACGGACGTCGGCGCCCCACCGCCACACGACGCCGCCCGTCCTCACCTCCTCCCGACCAGCCACCCAGGCAACGGCGCCACAGACGCCCCGACGCCCGTCGCCTCGGATCCGTCCCGCCCTCCTCCTCGCCGGTCTTCCCGGCCGCCCGAGCCCGCCGCCACGATCCTCGTGACCCCGCCGTGAGCCTCGCTCCCTCCCTCTCCTTCCACGACCCCAGGCGCTCCGCCGCTGCCCGCCGCCGGAGGCCTCTCCTCCTCGCCGGACCTCCTCCACGGAGCCCCTCCGCGGCCGCCGCCGCGCCTGCCTCTCCGCGCCCCTCCTCCCCGGTCGTCTCGCCCCAACCACGGCGCCCGCCACCTCGGACGTCGCCGACCCGGCCTCGCCGACCCACGCGCCTCGCGCTCGCCGCCTCTTGCTCGGCCGATTGCCTGGGCGCTGCCTCCGGCTTCCCCGTGTGCTCGCAGCCCCCCCCCTCTGTGCACCGGTGCCTCTCGCTCGCCGTTGTCGCCCTCGACCGGCCGCACCTCTCGGCGACCCTCCGCGCCCTCGCCTGCCTCCGCCATGACCCCTCGCGTCAGCCGACTGTCTCGGCCAACAGCGGTGCTCGCCGACCACACCTTCATGGGCGCCGTCTACGGCCATTTCGCCGTGGGTGTGCTCCGTGAGTCACCCGCCCGCAGCCTCAAGACCGGTCGGGTGCCCTTGAGGGCCATTGTCGGCTGCCGACGCCAAGCGCTTCGCTAAGGCCTCACAATGACAAAGGACCCGCCTGAACGTTTATTAAAAAAGGAATTAAAAAATATAAATAAATAAATAATAATAATAATAATTAAAATATTAATTAGTTAATTAAGTAATTAATTGTTAATTAACTGATTAGATTAACCTAATCACTAATTAAATTAACTAATCATCAACTCGTTGATCGCCGACATCAACATGACATCATGCCGACGTCATAAATCCATTTTTCAATTAATTAATTAAATTCCGAAATTAATAAAATCTTTAGAAAATCATATCTTTTAATCCGTAACTTTCGGATTAAAATATTTTCAACATGAAAGTTGCTCGAACGACGAGACGAATCCGGATACGCAATCCGCTCGTCCGCCACACCCCCTAACCTATCAAACTCGCAACTTTCCTCCTCCGCCCTCTCGCTCGAAAACACGTAAACACCGGGATATTTTCCGGATGTTTCTTAATTAGTACCACCTCATACCACGTTAGGGCACGCCTAGCATCGTTATTTGTCATGCCATGCATCGATATGCATCTGTTTACATGTTATTCATTGTTTCTTCCCCTCTTCTCTCCGTAGACTACGAGACCGACGCCGCTGCTTGCCAGTTCGACTACGGAGTTGGCGACCCCTCTCTCTTGCGAGCAACCAGGCAAGCCCCCCCGATCACTCAGATATCGCCTACTCTCCTCTATCCGCTTGCATTAGAGTAGTGTAGCATGTTCCGCTTTCGATTATACCTATCCCGATGCATAGCCTGTCCTTGTTACTACTGTTGTTACCTTTACCTGCAAACCTATATGCTTAGTATAGGATGCTAGTATTCTCATCTGTGGCCCTACATTCTTGTCCGTCTGCCGTGCTATACTATCGGGCCGTGATCACTCGGGAGGTGATCACGGGTATATACTATATACTTATACATGATACATGTGGAGACTAAAGTCGGGTCGGCTGGTGGAGCACCCGCGAGTGGATCTTTGAGGCGGAGCGGCAGGCAGGTTGAGACCGCCTAGAGAGAGGTGGGCCTGGCCTGCTCGGGCGTTCGCGGATACTTAACACGCTTAACGAGATCTTGGTATTTGATCCGAGTTGGCTCTGAGCTTATACGCACTAACTAACTACGTGGGAAAGATATGGGCACTCGGCGCCGTGGTATCACGAAGCACTTCAGACGTCGGCACGAGCGGGCGCTGCCGGATTGGACCGAAGGCCACTAGGCTAGGTCTGCTTCCGGCCGCCCTCATAGCGAACGGTGTGCTATGGGCGATGGGCCCTGACCACTGCGGCGCTTAGGTTTAGACCGCGTGCTGGCCTCTGTTGTGCCTAGGTGGGGCTGCGACGTGTTGATCTTCCGCGGCGGGCATGACCCTGTGAAAGTGTGTCCGCCAAATGGGATCAAACGTGTTGGGTAAGTTGGTGCACCTGCAGGAAGTTAATATATTGAATAGCCGTGATCTTGGTAACAGGACGACTTGGAGTTGTACCTTGAGCTTATGACAACTAGAACCGGATACTTGATAAAACACACCCTTCCAAGTGCGGATACAACCGTGGTCGCTCTCTCGTGGATATGAGGAGGGATCGCGGGTAGGATTATTGCTATGTGATGTTACTTGGAGGACTTCAACCTACCTCTTCTACCTGTTGCAAGATAGGTGACCGAAGTTTAGTCTTCGATAAGACTAGCTATCCCCTCTTATTCGGCTTCTCGCAGATTCGGTCCATCGATATGGCCCTTTACACATATATCCATGCATATGTAGCGTAGCTTCTTGCTTTGCAGTACTTTGGATGAGTACTCACGGTTGCTTTGTTTCCCTTTCCCTATTTATACTCGATTGCTGCAACTGCACGATGGAGCCCAGAGCAGACGCCACCGCCGATGGCGACTACTACGCTGGAGGTGCCTACTACTACGTGCAGCCCGCCGCGGCGACTGTGAGTAGTTTAGGAGGATCCAGGCAGAGGCCTGCGCCTCTTCGATCTCAGATCCTGCTTGTGCTAGCCTTCTTAAGGCAAACTTGTTTAACTTATGTCCGTACTCAGATAGTGTTGCTTCCGCTGACTCGTCTATGATCGAGCACTTGTATTCGAGCCCTCGAGGCCCCTGGCTTATAATATGATGCTTGTATGACTTATTTATGTTTTAGAGTTGTGTTGTGATATCTTCCCGTGAGTCCTTGATCTTGATCGTACACATTTGTGTGCATGATTAGTGTACGATTGAATCGGGGGCATCACACCAAGGAAGGGGGGAGTCCTCCTCCTAGTGGGAGTAGCACTCCCCTTTCCTAGTCCAACTAGGAAGAGAGAGGGGGAAGGAAAGAGAGGGAGAGGGAGAGGGAAAGAGGGGCCGCGCCCCCCCCCCCCTCCCTAGTCCAATTTGGACTCCTCATGGGGGGGGCGCCACCTCCTGGGCTGCAGCTCTCTCTCTCCCCTCAGGCCCACTAAGGCCCAATACTTCCCCGGGGGGTTCCGGTAATCCCTCCGGCACTCCGGTTTTCTCCGAAATCACTCGGAACGCTTCCGGTGTCCGAATATAGTCGTCCAATATATCGATCTTTATGTCTCGACCATTTCGAGACTCCTCGTCATGTCCGTGATCACATCCGGGACTCCGAACAACCTTCGGTACATCAAAACTTATAAACTCATAATAAAATTGTCATCGTAATGTTAAGCGTGCGGACCCTACGGGTTCGAGAACTATGTAGACATGACCTAGAACTGTTTCTAGTCAATAACCAATAGTGGAACCTGGATGTTCATATTGGCTCCTACATATTCTACGAAGATCTTTATCGGTCAAACCGCATAACAAAAACGTTGTTCCCTTTGTCATCGGTATGTTACTTGCCCGAGATTTGATCGTCGGTATCCAATACCTAGTCCAATCTCGTTACCGGCAAGTCTCCTTACTCGTTACGTAATGAATCATTCCGTAACTAACACATTAGTTACATTGCTTGCAAGGCTTATAGTGATGTGCATTACCAAGAGGGCCCAGAGATACCTCTCCGACAATCGGAGTGACAAAACCTAATCTCGAAATACGCCAACCCAACATGTACCTTCGGAGACACTCAGAGCTCCTTTATAATCACCCGATTCGTTGTGACGTTTGGTAGCACACAAAGTGTTCCTCCGGTAAACGGGAGTTGCATAATCTCATAGTTACAGGAACATGTATAAGTCATGAAGAAAGCAATAGCAACATACTAAACGATCAAGTGCTAGGCTAACGGAATGGGTCATGTCAATCACATCATTCTCCTAATGATGTGATCCCTTTAATCAAATGACAACACATGTCTATGGTTAGGAAACACAACCATCTTTGATTAATGAGCTAGTCAAGTAGAGGCATACTAGTGACGTTATGTTTGTCTATGTATTCACACATGTATCATGTTTCCGTTAATACAATTCTAGCATGTATAATAAACATTTATCATGATATGAGGAAATAAATAATAACTTTATTATTGCCTCTAGGGCATATTTCCTTCAGCCTCCCACTTGCACTAGAGTCAATAATCTAGATTACACAAGAATGATTCTAACACCCATGGAGTCTTGGTGCTGATCATGTTTTGCTCATGGAAGAGGCTTAGTCAACGGTTCGCAACATTCAGATCCGTATGTATCTTACAAATCTCTATGTCTCCCACCTGGACTTGGCCCCGGATGGAATTGAAGCGTCTCTTGATGTGCTTGGTTTTCTTGTGATATCTGGATTCCTTTGCCAAGGAAATTGCACCAGTATTGTCACAGAAGATTTTCATTGGTCCCGATGCACTAGGTATGACACCTAGATCGGAAATGAACTCTTTCATTCAGACTCCTTCATTTGTTGCTTCCGAAGCAGCTATGTACTCTGCTTCACATGTAGATCCCGCCACGACGCTTTGTTTAGAACGCACCAACTTACAGCTCCACCGCTTAATAAAAACACGATCCGGTTTGCGATTTAGAATCGTCCGGATCGTTGTCAAAGCTTGCATCGACGTAACCATTTACGACTAGCTCTTTGTCACCTCCATACACGAGAAACATATCCTTAGTCCTTTTAGGTATTTCAGATGTTCTTGACCGCTGTCCGATGATCCGCTCTCGATTACTTTGGTACCTTCCTGCCGGGCTTATTGCTAAGCATACGTCAGTCTGGTACACAGCATTGCATACATGATAGAGCCTATGGCTGAAGCATAGGAATTCCTTTCATTTCTCTCTATCTTCCGCAGAGGTCGCATTGAGTCCGACTCAACTTCACACCTTGTAATACGTGCAAGAACCCTTTCTTTGCTCGATCCATATTGAACTTTTTCAACACTTTATCAAGGTATGTGCATTGTGAAAGTCCAATCAAGCGTCTTGATCTATCTCTATAGATCTTGATGCCCAATATGTAAGCAGCTTCACCGAGGTCTTTCATTGAAAAACTTTTAATCAAGTATCCTTTTATGCTATCCAGAAATTCTATATCATTTCCAATCAACAATATGTCGTCCACATATAATATTAGAAATGCTACAGAGCTCCCACTCACTTTCTTGTAAATACAAAGCTTCTCCAAAAGTCTCAGTATAAAACCATATGCTTTGATCACACTATCAAAGCGCTTATTCCAACTCCGAGAGGCTTGCACTGCACCATAAATTGATCGTTTGGAGCTTGCACACTTTGTTAGCACCTTTTGGATCGACAAAACCTTCTCGTTGCATCATATACAACTCTTCTTCCGTAAATCCATTCAAGAATGCAGTTTTGACATCCATTTGCCAAATTTCATAATCATAAAATGCAGGAATTGCTAACATGATTCGGACAGACTTAAGCATCGCTACGGGTGAGAAAGTCTCATCGTAGTCAACCCCTTGAACTTGTCGAAAACCTTTCGCAACAAGTCGAGCTTTATAGACAGTTACATTACCATCAGCGTCAGTCTTCTTCTTAAAGATCCATTTATTCTCGATGGCTTGCCGATCATCGGGCAAGTCAACCAAAGTCCATACTTTGTTTTCATACAGGGATCCCATCTCAGATTTCATGGCTTCTAGCCATTTTGCGTAATCTGGGCTCATCATCGCTTCCTCATAGTTCGTAGGTTCGCCATGGTCAAGTAACATGACTTCCAGTATAGGATTCCGCATTGTTTCAAATGTAAACCAAACTCGTAACTCAAATATTCTCCTCCACGATCAGATCGTAGAAATTTTATTTTCTTGTTACGATGATTTTCTACTTCACTCTGAAATTCTTTGAACTTTTCAAATGTTTCAGACTTGTGTTTCATTAAGTAGATATACCCATATCTGCTCAAATCATCTGTGAAGGTTAGAAAATAACGATACCGCCATGTGAGCCTCAATATTCATTGGACCACAAACATCAAGATGTATGATTTCCAAGAAATCACTTGCTCGCCCATAGTTAGGAGAACGGCGTTTTAGTCATCTTGCCCATGAGGCACGGTTCGCAAGTACCAAGTGATTCATAATCAAGTGATTCCAAAAGTCCATCAGTATGGAGTTTCTTCATGCGCTTTATACCGATATGACCTAAACGGCAGTGCCACAAATAAGTTGCACTATCGTTATCAACTCTGCATCTTTCGGTTTCAACACTATGAATATGTGTATTACTACTATCGAGATTCAATAAAAATAGACCATTCCTCAAGGGTGCATGACCATAAAAGATATTACTCATATAAATAGAACAACCATTATTCTCTTATTTAAATGAATAACCGTCTCGCATCAAACAAGATCCAGATATAATGTTCATGCTTAACGCTGGCACCAAATAACAATTATTTAGGTCTAAAACTAATCCCGATGGTAGATGTAGAGGTAGCGTGTCGACCGCGATCACATCGACTTTGGAACCATTTCCCACGCAAGATCGTCACCTCGCCCTTAGCCAATCTTCGCTAATCCGTAGTTCCTGCTTCGAGTTGCAAATATTAGCAAGAACCAATATCAAATACCGTGTACTATGCGAGTATTAGTAAGGTACACATCAATAACATGTATATATCACATATACCTTTGTTCACTTTGCCATCCTTCTTATCCGCCAAATACTTGGGGCAGTTCCGCTTCGGTGTCCACCGCTTGCAGAGAAGCACTCGGCCTCGTGCTTAGGTCCAGACTTGGGTTTCTTCTTTTGAGCAGCAACTTGTTTGCTGTTCTTTTTGAAGTTCCCCTTCTTCTTCCCTTTGCCCTTTTTCTTGAAACTGGTGGTCTTGTTGACCATCAACACTTGATGCTCCTTCTTGATTTCTACCTCCGCGGCTTTTAGCATTGCGAAGAGCTCAGGAATAGTCTTGTCCATCCCTTGCATATTATAGTTCATCACGAAGCTCTTGTAGCTTGGTGGCGGTGATTGAAGAATTACATCAATGACACTATCATCGTGAAGATTAACTCCTAGTTGAATCAAGTGGTTATTATACCCGCACATTTTGAGTATGTGTTCACCGACGTAACTATTCTCCTCCATCTTGCAGCTATAGAACTTATTGGAGACTTCATATCTCTCAATCCGGCATTTGCTTGAAATATTAACTTCAACTCCTGAAACATCTCATATGCTCCATGACGCTCAAAACGTCGTTGAAGACCCAGTTCTAAGCCGTAAAGCATGGCACACTGAACTATCGAGTAGTCATCGCTTTGCTCGCCAGATGTTCTTAACGCCGTCGGTTGCATCAAGAAGCAGTTCGGCACCACCCGGTGCTTCCGGGGCGTAATTCTTCTATGCAGAATGAGGATAATCCTCGTGTTACGGACCCGATCCGTGTAATTGCTACCATCATCTTTCAACTTTGCTTTCTCAAGGAACGATTAAAATTCAACGGAACAACAAAGACGAGCCATCTATCTACAACAAACATAGACATGCAAAATACTATCAAGTACTAAGTTCATGATAAATTTAAGTTCAATTAATCATATTACTTAAGAACTCCCACTTAGACAGACATCTCTCTAGTCATCTAAGTGATCACCGGGGTAACGATGGAATCCTACATCGGTAACGACAAGGATAGATACTACGGAAGGATCGAGGAGATCTGGGAGCTGAGCTACGCTGGAGAGAAGGTCCCATTGTTCCGTGTCAGATGGGCCAAGAGCGTCCTAAAAGAAGACCGGAATTTCACCACCATGGTTATACCCGAAGCCAAATCCAAGACCGCGGGCGCAAATGTCACCATGAAAAATGAGCCATGGGTACTGGCTTCCCAAGTAGACCAATGCTTCTTCATTACCGACCCGTCAAAGCCCAGTCGTGTTGTCGTGAGGAGAGGCAAAAGGAAGATCATCGAAATGTATGGAGTAGCCAATGAGCAAGACTTCGACAAGTACGGCGACCCGAAGATCGAACATGACGACGACGATGAAGTAGCAGCATACACCACAAGAAGAAGCAGGACCACCCTACCTAATGGACGTCCGTTCCACAGAAGAACTCCATTTGCAAAAAAGAAAGGCAAGAAGATTGTGAACAGATAGATAGCTAAGATCGATTGTATTTAAATCGTAGTCTTCATTTCTTGATTGTATTTCATGGACACTTTTTGAACTCATGGATGTTTTTAAATTTCATGGACAGTCGATCTCAATCCCCCTCCATCTCGATCGCTATCCCACCTCGCCAGATCCGGTCCCCCACTCCACCGTCGCCGACGACCCACCGCACCTCCTCCCGCTCCACCGGCCGCCGACGCGACCCCGACCAAGACCTCCCTACTCCACCGTCGCCGACGACCAACAGACCTCCCCGCTCCACCGGCCGCCGACGACCCCTGCCCGCACCTCCCCACTCCACCGCGGCCGATGACCCACCACACCTCCACTCCACCTTTTTCATATTCATAAATATTTTCAAATAACAAATTTGAACATATTTTTTAAAAAAATTATTACTGTTTTTATAAAAAAAATATTACTGTTATGATTTAAACAAGTTTGAAGATATTTAAACACAAATAAATATCTAACAGCATTTTAAATGCATAAAAAATAAAATTGGGGAGCCTGGGAATCGAACCCGGGACATCCTAGTGTGTGTCTTTGCGTCTTGACTACGTGCTAGTGGGCGGGTTCGATGTAGATTGGGTTAGGTGGAATATAACCCTGAGGCTCGAACTGTAATAAAAAACATACTAATGGCGCACCACTGCAGGGTGCGCCATTAGTAATCTCCCCTAGCTAATTCCACCTCTCCTCGCCAGATCCCTTCGTCCCTCTCCTCGCCAGATCCACCCGCACCCCGATCGACCCTGCCCGCCGCCTGACCCACGGACTCCACCCCGCCGCCCGCGCGCCCACCACTGCAGCTCCCCGAGCCGCCCCGCCCCCACGCCCCCACCACTGCAGCTCCCAGCTGCCGCCCCATGCCCCGAGCCGGAGGAGGAGGACCAGAGGAGGAGACGACGCCTCGCTCACTCGGCCCACCACCACGCGCCGCTGGCCGTCCATGCCTTGCTACGCTGCTCTGCTTGCAGTGTGGTCTTGTGCCGCCCCGAGCCCTAGGGATCCGCACGATCGCAGCTTCCTCCGGGTCCAAGGCGGCCGGCCGGCGCCTGCACGACCTCGACTCTGGTGAGCCCCTCCTCCACTTCCTTCTCGCTTCTTCTTCTTCCTCTTGCCCTCAACCTCCGCTTGCTTCCTAATTGCCTCTCGATCCTAGCTGTAAAATTAGAACTAATACATGTATGCTTGGTCTTTATTTACAAAGAAGTAAATCGCATGATTATATATCTGCTCTGTTTTGCTAGCACCTTTGCTTCAGATTTGTTTTGTGTTGCATTGAGAGGCGTAAGTTTCTTTTCTTGGTGCGATGCTTCACCGCTTGAAGAAGCTTAGCTGTCAGAGGAAGTGATTATGACCATGCCCAAGGTTTTCCCCATGTGGCGTGAATTAAACTAGGATGAGGAGTGACAAATTGAAGTGAATTTGTTTGTGTTGTCTTGTAGTCAAGAGGATCTCGATTGTCTGCATTTTCTTACACAACGAAGTTACACTTAATTGTGAAAAAAACAAGTTACCCTTGGTTCTGCTTTGTGTTGTGTGCCCGTGTCATCTATTATTCGTGTATGTTATTGAGCTTTACATCTATTAAGTTGTATCTTGAATTCTTGATAGAGATGCTTTGGATTCGCAAGTAGTTTTAGTGTTTTTTCTAGATGACTCATCCAAGCAGTAAATTTGGATTAAGTTTTACTTACTAAATGGATTTGCTGTCGCTTAAGACCATCTACATCCACTTAAGCTTTACCATTTGATAGTAGGTTATTTTCGCCAATTTGCCAATTACATTATCCTTAAGCTTTAGAGCTTTCGTGGCTTCTTTTCGCAGCAATAACCTGTGCTTGCAATCTACCAATTGCATCATCCTTCACCTTAAGAGCATCAACATTGTGTCAAGGTTTTCAGCTGTCTCAGACGTGTTGCGTTGCACTACCAAAGATCATCTCGCTCACGATCTTTCAAGCTCATGGTTTGTGTACTTGCTTGTCTTTACTTTAGTTGTGGCTGCTTTCTTCTTGTATCATAAATGAAGTCAAAGAAAGCATTTCTGAGATCAAAGATGATTCCTCATTTCTACCATTGCTATGTGCATGTGTGTGGCTTCGTTGTGTAATTTTCATTCACTCAAGAGTTCCGGGGCTTGAAGTTGGTGCTCTCGCTCGATTTAAATTAGTTGCCAATTCACATGTCAACTACTGAACCCTCATGAATATTCATCCATTCTGGTAGTTCTCATCTCACAGCCATTTTGAAGCACTCGAACCGCAATGTCTTGAAATAGCCCACCACAATTTGTTTTAAAAAAATGTTTGTTTGCACCTCATCTACTGCTTGAAGTATATTAAGCCTGAACCATCACACCTGTTTAGCATATGATGGGGTCCAAAATCTGTATAATAGTTTAATTTTTTTTGCATGGAAAGGTTCACCCAAATTGCCATTAAGAGAAACCAGAGCTCGCTACAAAGTCTCGAATACTAATCTTTATAACTATGTGCTTTCTTTTCTATATTTTTACTTGTGTGGCACATATGTTTCGATGCCATATTTGTTGGTTTTTTCTGGAGGGTGATGATGTCATGTCTCTACCGTAGATTAAAATAAATGGAAGTTTAAAAATATGAGAGAAGTTGTCTTGACTAATTACATGTTTATGTAAAAAAGAATAGCAGGGATATTTTACAACTCCTGTGTGTGTAGTTGCTTGTTTTTACTGTAGTTGTGGCTGATTTCTTCTTGTATCATAAAAATATCCCTGCTGCTGTACTTGTGATGATGTTGTACTTGTGATGATGCTACTTGTATCATAAAAATGATTTTACAGGTACCCCGAGAGGCCCTTGAGTTTGCCGGAATGTCGATTAACTTCATTCCGCAAATTGAATATTCCATATGTCCTATTTTCAGCAAAGGTCATGCTGAAATTTTCCGTGAATTTTAGCATGACTTTGCTAAAAGTAGGACATATGGGGTACTTGCGACTAATGCATGGGTCGGGGTATCTTAGTACTTAGTTAAGTAGGATCAACTGCCCCGCCATTCTTGCTGCATTAAACCATAGGTGGCAATAGAGCCAAGTGGTCTTTCCTTTTAAGCGTGGTACCCTTTTTATTTTGCTAATATGTACTAGGTGCTCCCATCTTCTGTGTCATTGTTACCCTAATTTATAGTCCAGTACAATTGGACTTTCATTACAGCCTGTTATCATGCATGTTTTATGATCTGTTGTAAGGGTACTAATTGGTCTCTTCGCCGCTTATCGAGATGGGGAAGCAGCCACCGCCGCTCGCCACATCAAGAATACGAGTTGGATGCTTCTGAGTTCTTTAGTATCATACTTGGGACTTCAGTATCATCCATGACGCAGGTATATAAAACAAGATCTCCTCTTCACCCATCTCATTGTGATATCTGTTGTTTGCTACATCACTCATTGTCCCAAACTGCAGAGGCTGCCTGACAGTTTTATGAACATGCTGGGTGAAGATCCGCCAAATAATGTGAAGTTGCGACACGCCGGTAGCGGGTTACACAGGCTGTGGGATGTGGATTTGGTGATCAAGGAGGGCCACATGTACTTGTATCGTGGGTGGGAGAAGTTCTTCCGTGCCTATGACCTGCGGCTGGGGTACTTCCTTCTCTTCAGGTACGACGACGACGCCACCATGCTCATCGTGAAGGTGTTCAACACGACTATGTGTCGCATGCTCTACGCTGACGATGATGATGCCAGTACGTTCTGCCTCTTCTTATTCCTCTACATTTGGCTTTGTCTCACATCGATTGTTAACCGTCATTGTTGCATTTGGACAGGCAATGGGAGCAAAGAAGAATACATCAGCTCTGACCAAAGAAGCAACGACTATGGTTGTAGCAAAAGCAACAGCGATTCTGGCTTTAGCGACAAGAAGCAGCGATTCGGCAAAGAAAGACAACAAGAAGGATGATCCGGACTGGAGTGCGGGAGACGAGGAGCAGAGTGGGGATGAGGAGCTGCAGGATGACGATGGGCATCAGTGAGGATGACCTAGCGCGGTGGTGGTGACCAAGGGCAAGAGATGGTGGTGGTGACCATGGGGGGAGATGGTGGTGGCTGACCATGGGCAAGAGATGGAGGTGGCTGAGGATGACCTAGCGATGGTCGTGTCTCGCCCCGCCTCAAGGTGGCCTCGCGATGGTGATGGTGCTCGACAATGACCACTCACCGGTGGTGGCGCGGCGATCCCACACCGGGCGACATGACCACGCCAATTGTGGTAGAAGACTACATCCCACCGCCTCCACCGCCTCCACTGCGTCGCCGCTCTTGGCGATCAAAGCCGAGGAAGGAGAAGGAGAAGAACAATGAGAACTGAACTATGTCGTATGTCGATCTCCAAATGATATATATATACTTAGTTACCTATGTTATCTCTAATATGCTTAGTTTCCTATAGGTTAGCTTCATTTTACCTAAGTTGGCTCTAATATGCTAACTTAGAGCTTATATGCTTAATTTCCTATAGGTTAGCTCCAAAATAACTTATGTTAGCACAAAATGATCAAGTTTACATAATAAGCTTATAGTCTTCTTCTTATTCTTCTTTTCCAAAATGACATAGGGTAGCTTCATTTTACCTAAGTTGGCTCTAATATGCTAACTTAGAGCTTATATGCTTAGTTTCCTATAGGTTAGCTCCAAAATTACTTATGTTAGAACAAAATGATCAAGTTTACATAATAAGCTTATAGTCTTCTTCTTATTCTTCTTCTTTTCCAAAATGACATAGGTTAGCTTCATTTTACCTAAGTTGGCTCTAATATGCTAACTTAAAGCTTATATGCTTAGTTTCCTATAGGTTAGCTTCAAAATTACTTATGTTAGCACAAAATGATCAAGTTTACATAATAAGCTTATAGTCTTCTTCTCATTCTTCTTATTCTTCTTCTTCTAGTATTCTTCTAGTCTTCTTCTTCTTCTTCTCTTCTTCTTCTTCTTCTTCTAACTTCTTGTTTATCATTTTGCAGATTTGATTTAATTCACGGAAGCTTGCATGGATGGAGTGCTTCTTTTCCATTTGTGTTTTTATTTTGTACCAATGTGAAACTTTTGTGAATTGATGGATAACGGTGTTGGATGAACAATGTGAAATTTTTGTAATATGTAACGATGGAACTATGTGTTGGCTATGTATGTATATATGATGAAACTTGTGTGTTGGATATGATTGTTATATGGATGCTTGTTGTATATATATGTGTGTTGAATATCTCATATGTGAAATAGTGACCTGAGATTAAGAAAAAACAAAAAAAAAATTGTTACTAATGGCACACAACCATGTGGTGCGCTATTAGTATAGCAGATAATAGTGGCGCACTGTGGGCAATACTAATGGCGCACTGTGTGGTGCGCCATTAGAACGCCAGATACTAATGGCGCACCAGTGGTGTGCCATTAGAATTAAATTCTAATGGTGTGATGCTAGTGGCGCACCAGTAGTGCGCCATTAGAAGGCAAAACTGGTGCGCCACTAGCCTGCCTTTTCCTAGTAGTGACAAGGCCAATGATTTCGCCTCAGGATCGGGAGGAGGAGGAGGAGGAGGGAGCGGAAAGGGAAGCCCGACACACCCTTAAGAAGGATATCGACACAGGAGAGCCGCCCATCAGGGTCGATGCATGGGGGACCATGCCCCCCCCCCCCAGATGTCCACCACCCCACCTTAGCTGAAATACCTGGTGTCCCAGAAGGAGCATTGACTAGATCGCCGAGCGAGGACCAGATTGGTGAGGGAGGACCACATCAAGGGAGAGGAGGCCGGTGCTAAGCTTCATGCACTATCCAACACAACTTAAAGTCCGAACTGATGGAAAGGGTTATGCAATACACGTATATACTTCAACAGTCATAGATTAGTCGAGAACAACGGAGCAACCCGGAGCAGCGACCATCCTCTTCCTCCCACACGGGCAGTAGGGACGACCAACACCTGTGGCACCATCCGCAGATCTTTCCCTAGGGGCGACATGAGATCCGCGGCGGGGGAGGGGGGGGGGGTGTTAGAATCTTGGGATGACATTTCGTTAGCTCGGGCAGACATGTCAATGGACCATACGAAACAATATCAAATTTTGAACATCAGCCACCGTCGAGGGGAAGAAGAGTTGTCGAGGTGACGCGACACCGAACGCCACTGAAGAAATGAGCGCTCGACTCTTGAGAGGGTCTCCTAAGAAATAGACTGAACACCCTACCTCGAGTGTGAAGAAAAATAAATAGGAACCAATTTGCTCAAATCCTGGATGCATCACGCATGTCGTCTTTGTAAACAACACATGTATACATATATAATTTTCATTTCTCACTTAGTCCCGTGTTCAAAAGATAGAAAGACAGGCAAACAAATCAAAGGAATCCCCGCAAAAAAAAAAAATCAAAGGAATCCAACACCAACACAACACCGTACCCCATGAATGGCAGCTTCTGGGGCCTTGGAGCCTCTGCCCCTGTTCAAACAAAAAAGCACCCCATGAATGGCCGGGAGAGTAGGCACATATTTACCCTGCTGGACCGGGTTTGGAGGCATACACATGCACTCCGATGGCCACAACAGCGACGGTGAGCAGGCAGAAGTAGAGGATGGCGTGGACGAGGATGGAGAAGCCGCTAGTGCCCATGTTGCCGAACTCCACCACCCTCACCCTCGCCGGCAGCTGGAACAGGAACCCCGGCGACAGCAGGATGAACAACACCACCGCCACGATGATTGGGCCCCAGTCCGTCGTCGGCATCTCTCCTTTCTATGTCACGCACACAGGCACAAATTTGACACTCTGTTCGGTAATTACTCTCTGGATGCTTGGAGCTCACCGTGGCTTGGCAAGGGAGGAAATAGGCAATGGGATGCCATGCCATACTTTGGAGGCAAGGGACCCTAAAGGGATTTAACTGCGGCAACGTGTTGGTTGACACAGTCGGCCTACACAGCACGCAAGGGATCCCTTGAGTGTTTCCTTTACACATGCTGTAGTTAGCTTGTCCGCTATAAGCAAGCCAAGTTTAGGATGGTTTGTTCCCTAATGGATTGCTAACATGGCAATCGATCCACAGATTAAAATATTGTATTGTACACCGGACCCAGCCATAACGATGGCGAAGCTAGGACAAAACATGGCAATATGTAATCTGAAAATAGCTCCAAGCTTGGTTTATTTCTGAGAATTCTGAATCTCTCGTGTATGATGACAAATCCAGATATCCGGCTACCCAATTTACTACTGCTAACAGGAATGCAAATTGTGTTCTCAAGAGGAGGAGCATATGGTGTACTGCAGAAACCAATTAGCACATCACAAATATATTTGTGAGCGAGTGAGCACCTAAGTGTATATCTATGGCAAATTTTAACATGCTCCCTCTTACCTCCTCTTTTTACATATGAGGTAAGAAGTTCAAAATAAATCCAACCATTAATTAATGTGATCAACGGCTCAGATCTACTACGTATTCTTACCTATCATGTGGAAAGAGGGGGTAAGAGGGAGCATGCTAAAACTGCTCGTATATCTATCTATGGCACATCACAAATTGTTTCAGCCAATACAAGGAGACAATAAATTCAGTATAGATGTACAGTATTCAGTTTAAAAAGTTGAGCCCTATTGGTGCAGAGAGGCATGTCATCAGGTCAAATAAATAATGGAGAACTTGGAATATATAAATCCGTATTATTGTGAGAACAAGTTCATGGAACAATGTTACACGGGAACCTGATTTGGAGGTGTATTCAGATATTCGGAAAATGCACATACAAGGAACTTGGGCCGTTTGAAATAACTTGCAGTATATGGTCCAAGTATCTCTCGGTTGATGGAGATCGAAAGGTTCAAGGAAGCTGAGTAGTCCAGAGTAGTTGCGATCAAGGTTTTTTGCACTCGTGAATGAACTTGTGAATTTTATTCAGAATCTGAGCACATTTTATTCAGAATCTGGTCACATTTTCCCATGTACTCCAGTTGCAATCAAGCTTTTTTGCAGCCGCAAAGAAGTGGCCCGGGACTGGGGATCGTCCTCGAGATCAGTGGAATGTGCGCGAAACACAAATCATCAGTGTGGGGGGGGGGGGGGGGCGCTGCCCCTCAGCCCTGGATCAATTCTTAAAGGATTCTTGAAGGATGCAGTTCATTACTGGACTTTTAGTGGATAGCTGTGCAATGTGGTTGAGCAGATCCAACTCCAGGAAGAACTAGGGGTCGGACGATGGTGTATGCCGAAAAGAACAAGAGATCGATGCACTTACCGTTTGGATCATTCATCCAGTGGCTTCGCGGCTGGAAGTGGTATCCACTCCGCCAAGCATCGCGTGAAGCTCTGATGAGGTTGGCCGCGTCAAAGTGGTATCCAATCCGCCAAGCATCGCGCGAAGCTCTGATGGGGTCGGCCGCGTCGTGCACACCTCTGGCGGCTGCCGTGGTCTGCAACAGCAAGCGAGGGAGCTATAGGCGTGTCAGCCATGCCCCCCCAAAATTATGCTAAAATCACCCCTATCTATACCTATTAATAAAGGGGCTATTGCGGACGCAGCTAATCTGCACCCGAGCTCATACGCTCCCGCATGAATTGTAAAATCGGAAAAAATTAAAAAAAATTCAAAAAATTCCAATTATTTTTTGAGAGAAACATTGACAAAAATTCTAAGTGCCTGCAAAAATTCGTCATGAAATTACATTCCTAGAAGGCGTGGCAAAAAAACAAAAATATTACTCTGAAAAAGCTACTTTCAAATGCATTTTGAAGCACTGAATTTTTTTTTTTTGCCACACCTTACAGGAATGTGATTTCATGATGAATTTTTGCAGGCACTTAGAACTTTTGTCAATGTTTCTCTCAAAAAAATTGGAATGTGGTTGAGCAGATCATTACTGGACTTTTAGTGGATGGCTGTGCAATGTGGTTGAGCAGATCCAACTCCAGGAAGAACTAGGGGTCGGACGATGGTGTATGCCGAAAAGAACAAGAGATCGATGCACTTACCGTTTGGATCATTCATCCAGTGGCTTCGCGGCTGGAAGTGGTATCCACTCCGCCAAGCATCGCGTGAAGCTCTGATGAGGTTGGCCGCGTCAAAGTGGTATCCACTCCGCCAAGCATCGCGCGAAGCTCTGATGGGGTCGGCCGCGTCGTGCACACCTCTGGCGGCTGCCGTGGTCTGCAACAGCAAGCGAGGAGCCTATATGTCAGCCATGCCCCCCCCAAAAAAAAAATTATGCTAAAATCACCCCTATCTATACCTATTAATGAAGGGGCTATTGCGGACGCGGCTAATCTGCATCCGAGCTCATACACTCCCGCATGAATTGTAAAATCGGAAAAAATTAAAAAAAAATTAAAAAATTCCAATTATTTTTTGAGAGAAACATTGACAAAAATTCTAAGTGCCTGCAAATTCGTCATGAAATTACATTCCTAGAAGGCGGCAAAAAACAAAATATTACTCAAAAAGCTACTTTCAAACGCATTTTGAAGCACTGAATTTTTTTTTTGCCACACCTTACAGGAATGTGATTTCATGATGAATTTTTGCAGGCACTTAGAACTTTTGTCAATGTTTCTCTCAAAAAAATTGGAATTTTTTGAAAAAAAAATTCGATTTTACTGTTCATGCGGGAGCATATGAGCTCGGGTGCAGAATGGATTTTTCGGGCTATTGCTTCTTACCAACGTGATTTCGGCCGTTTTTCGTCTGTCCGCTTCGCCCATATTATTTTTGTATCCAAGGTGGTACTAATTTCAACCCGCAGTTCATCCATAGAGCAAAACCCGTAATTCTCGTGATAAAAGACAGTTCGTACTGGTACTGGGCTTTCAAGGATCACCAAAACAAATTGGGCCTGCTCCTAGGCTTCCAAGGATCATCGAAAAATAATTGCTTGGGTTGGACATCGAACTCATGACCTTCGTTCCCCACGATAAGACTACAGCCAGCTAACCTAGGTTTTGTTAATGTTGGTATAAACGATTGGTTTAACAATTGAATAGTCCCACACCGCTCCTTTACAACAAATCTCTGCAATTTCAAAAAATTTCAATTTTTTTTGAGAGAAACATTGACAAAAATTCTAAGTGCCTGCAAAAAGTCGTCATGAAATCACATTCCTAGAAGGCGTGGCAAAAAAAACAAAAACAGTACTTTGAAAAAGCTATTTTCAAACGCATTTTGAAGCACTGAATTTGTTTTTTTTTTGCCACGCCTTACAGAAATGTGATTTCACGATGAATTTTTGCAGGCACTTAGAACTTTTGTCAATGTTTCTCTCAAAAAAATTTGAAATTTTTTGAATTTTTTTTTTGATTTTACTGTCCATGCGATGTTGTCCCGAAAATTTTTGCAAATCCTAAGACCGCTTTATATACTTCTGTGAGTTGTCCCGAAAATCAAGGAACCGCCTCAAGTACTAAGAAATGCAAGGTGAGGTGTGGACGCTGTGATGGTATGGTGGAAACCAAGGAATTTATCTGCCCGATGGATGGATACACCTGCGAATGAGAAAGATTGAGGAAGGAAGGACATGCTTATGGAAACGAAGGAATTTAATTCAATAAACCCAATAAAAGTGGAAGGACATGCTTTGTGCTGACTCACTCTAATTAAATGTCTGCTTGGTTTGCTTGTGTGTAGCCCCGTGAAAGAGAATCAAGTCGCTGTGTGAACCCCGCTAGCGCATTTATCTTTTTGGTGCTGCTTTTCCATGTTGTCATTGTTTTTATTTCTCAGTGATTTTGCTGCGACAAATGGGGATTTGCTGTATATTTACCAAAAGAATATCTGGTTGATCTACATGCAATTTCGATCGAGTGTCGCTCCAGCAAACGAGACACACGACACTGCAAGCCCGGTTAATGCTGCTACAAGAAGTACGCAATGCTGCAAAGCTAGACCACCGTTGTTGCCCTAAGGCGGACCGCATGCTGCAAAGCTCGACCACCATTGTTGTAAAGTCGGACGCCACTATTGCAACAAACTTCTTCTTCAGAGTCAATCACAGCTTACGCCTAGCGTCTCCTGTGTCGTGGGTACAACTGCATATAATTTAGATGCAACAGTAGAAGTTTTGATGGATATGCCAATTTTTCTCCCGTTGCAATGCACCGGCATATGTGCTAGTATTTCTTACGTTATCAACACAAAATCTCTTAGTTCTCGTGTTTCGGCCCCTCCAACGTTTGATATTTTCCATTGCCCCCCTCTATGTGGAATTCCTTGCTTCGTCCCTGGCAGCAACAACAGCAATATCACCGCGGCCATCTCGTACAACAGCTTCCCTTTCACCATGACTACAGATGCGAGTGCGCGCGAGGAGAGATCAAGAATTCTCTGGGTCAGTATGTAGCTTGCTTGCTAGGAATGAACCATCTCCATGGCCCTTAGCTTACAAGGCACCATGGAAAGCAACGTTTTGTGTGGGTGGATGCAATGCCGAAAATGAGAGTTAATTGCATGGAAGTACCATAATTGAGGCAATACGTGCGGATTGGGACCAACTTTGATAATTTTTACGAGTGTGTATCAAGTCTGGGGCGAGCCGCTGCAGAACGGACTAAACGGCGTATAAACACGAGCGACTGCTACGGATAATCCGACTGATTTCATTGGAAAATCAGTCGGGTCGATAGCCGTTCGATCCATCATGTCCAAGCCGTTAGATAGGTCAACGCTTCATCGTCCTTCTTCCTCTCCACGAGCGGGAGCGACTACAATAGAAAAAGGGTGTACGGGAAAGAATAGAAAAACGAACCATGGCCATCGGATCGAAGATGATTCGTACAGATTGAGTGGGAGGGTTGTAAGTGTACATTTCTTCAAAACGCCCTACTAGTATTTACATATGGAAGGTAACTTTTGCAATAACCACCCAAATTTCTAATATATCAAACATTTTGTCCCTCATAAATAAGACAATTTCTCAAATCTGTACCGGTCCAGAAAAAAAATGCATATGTACTGTACGAAATTTGATATATATTTGATTTCATTAGTAGCTTCTCCTACATTCAGAATCATGCAAGAAATCCAAACATGTTCGTCACTAAAATGTATGGGAACATCACAAATTTCTGAGACATGAGAAAATTAATCCATCCACTTTAAACCATAACTACACATACATTTTAAATTGCACGATCCCAGACAGAACAGAACAGAATAGAGACGACACACATACATATAAAGTGTTACATAACATGGAGAGGACCATTTTTGGTACATCGCAGACAACACAAAGTATGCAGGACTAAAGTAAGCACCGCTGTCTGCTGAACAAGCTTGCCGTCAGAATTTGCATCAAGTTTGCTCTGTTTGGTACACAACAGAAAAGCTACTGCCTTTTGCCTCCAGTACTAGTGCCTCTTGCTTATCAATCTTCTTGTGCTGGGAGAAGTCAGAGATTCAGTTAGCACAGGTCCATGCAAGTGTCATGCATGTGGTTCACGATTTTTTTAATCATCGTTATCTAATGAAATGAATATGCATCAACAATACCATTTGATTGTTTGCTGCACAGACCACATGGAAGGAAAATTAGAGACAAATTCATTGCAAAACGCAACCTAAATGCGACTATGCTAGATAGAGAAAGGCACTGGACAGTTTAATCACTCAGGAGCAGTCATAAGTTCGAGAAGAACAATATTACCTATAACTAGTGAACCACAAAATGGTTATTTTTCTTTTGAAAAGATGAATATTCTTCAGTTGCGCAATTTGTTTCACATGATGACATGCTCTCACATAACTTTCATCTACCTCTGTTGATGAAGGCAAGTGACGAATTTCAGCAACTAAAAGAACAGGTAGTCTTCAAAAGCAAGAAGTACAAACCTCTATTGTTGTGTCATTTGTTTCTTAGAGCATGTCCTTGCATCATGGACCACCACTTCCTTGCAAATGCTACATTTGCGTGCGACTTTTTGATGGATTCCGGGCCTTCTTTTCTTCTCACTCGACCCACTCCTCACAGCATCCCTGTGTCCCTTTATTCAAGAGCAAGTTGAAGGAAATATGCCCTAGAGGCAATAATAAAGTTATTATTTATTTCCTTATTTCATGATAAATGTTTATTATTCATGCTAGAATTGTATTAACCGGAAACATAATACATGTGTGAATACATAGACAAACATAGTGTCACTAGTATGCCTCTACTTGACTAGCTCGTTGATCAAAGATGGTTGTGTTTCCTAGCCATAGACATGAGTTGTCATTTGATTAACGGGATCACATCATTAGGAGAATGATGTGATTGACTTGACCCATTCCATTAGCTTAGCACTTGATCGTTTAGTATGTTGCTATTGCTTTCTTCATGACTTATACATGTTCCTATGACTATGAGATTATGCGACTCCTGCTTACGGAGGAACACTTTGTGTGCTACCAAACGTCACAACGTAATCGGGTGATTATAAAGGAGCTCTACAGTGTCTCCGAAGGTACATGTTGAGTTGGCGATTTCGAGATTAGGATTTGTCACTCCGATTGTCGGAGAGGTATCTCTGGGCCCTCTCGGTAATGCACATCACTATAAGCCTTGCAAGCAATGTGACTAATGAGTTAGTTATGGATGATGCATTACATAACGAGTAAAGAGACTTGCTAATAACGAGATTGAACTAGGTATTGAGATACCGACGATCGAATCTCGGGCAAGTAACATACCGATGGCAAAGGAACAACGTATGTTGTTATGCGGTTCGACCGATAAAGATCTTCGAGAATATGGGAGCCAATATGAGCATCCGTGTTCCGCTTATTGGTTATTGAACGGAGATGTGTCTCGGTCATGTCTACATTGTTCTTGAACCCGTAGGGTCCGCACGCTTAAGGTTTCGATGACAATTATATTATGAGTTTTGATGTACCGAAGGAGTTCGGAGTCCCGAATGAGATCGGGGACATGACGAGGAGTCTCGAAATGGTCGAGACGTAAAGATCGATATATTGGACGACTATATTCGACATCGGAAAGGTTCTCAATGATTCGGTATTTTCGAGTACCGAGAGTTACGGAATTCAGATTGGGCCTTAATGGGCCATACGGAAAAGGAGAGAAAGGCCTCAAAAGGTGGCGCACCCCTTCCTTCCTTCTCCTTTTCCCTTCCCTTTCCTTCCCTCCTACTCCTACTACTTGGAAGGGCTCCTAGTTCTATTAGGAAGGGAAACTTACTCCGGTGGGAGTAGGACTCCCTAGGACGCCGCCATAGAGGGGCACCCCATAGACACACAAGTTGATCTTCGTGATCGCCTTAGCGTGTGCGGTGCCCCTCCACCATATTCCACCTCGGTCATATCGTTAGGTGCTTAGGCGGCCTGCGCCGGTAGAACATCATCATCGCCACCACGCCGTCAGGTCGACGGAACTCATCCCCGAGACCCCGCCGGATCGGAGTCCGGGATCGCCATCGAGTGAACGTGTCTTTGAACTCGGAGGTGCCATACGCTCGGTACTTGGATCGGTCGGATCGTGAAGACGTACGACTACATCAACCGCATTGTCATAACGCTTCCGCTTACGGTCTACGAGGGTACGTGGACAACACTCGCCCCTCTCGTTGCTATACCTCACCATGATCTTGCGTGTGCGTAGGAAAATTTTGAAATTACTACGTTCCCCAACAGTGGCATCCGAGCCAGGTTTTATGCGTAGATGTTATATGCACGAGTAGAACACAAGTGAGTTGTGGGCGATACAAGTCATACTGCTTATCGGCATGTCATACTTTGGTTCGGAGGTAGTATTGGATGAAGCAGTCCGGACCGACATTACGCGTACGCTTACGCGAGACTGGTTCTACCGACGTGCTTTGCACATGTGTGGCTGGCGGGTGTCTGTTTCTCCAACTTTAGTTGAATCGAGTGTGGCTACGCCCGGTCCTTGCGAAGGTTAAAACAACACTAACTTGACGAACTATCGTTGTGGTTTTGATGCATAGGTAAGAACGGTTCTTGCTCAGCCCGTAGCAGCCACGTAAAATTTGCAACAACAAAGTAGAGGACGCCTAACTTGTTTTTGCGGGGCATGTTGTGATGTGATATGGTCAAGACGTGATGCTATATTTTGTATGAGATGATCATGTTTTGTAACCGGGTTATCGGCAATCGGTAGGAGCCATATGGTTGTCGCTTATTTTATGAAATGCAACGCCGTAATTGCTTTACTTTATCACTAAGCGGTAGCGATAGTCATAGAAGCAATAGATGGCGTAACGACAATGATGCTAGGATGGAGATCAAGGTGTCGCGCCGGTGATGATGGTGATCACGACGGTGCTTCGGAGATGAAGATCACAAGCACAAGATGATGATGGCCATATCATATCATTTATATTGATTGCATGTGATGTTTATCCTTTATGCATCTTATTTTGCTTTGATTGTCGGTAGCATTATAAGATGATCTCTCACTAATTATTAAGAAGTGTTCTCCCTGAGTATGCACCATTGCGAAAGTTCTTCGTGCTGAGACACCACGTGATGATCGGGTGTGATAGGCTCTACGTTCAAATACAACGGGTGCAAAACAGTTGCACACGCAGAATACTCAGGTTAAACTTGACGAGCCTAGCATATCTGAGATATGGCCTCAAACACGGAGACCGAAGGTCGAGCGTGAATCATATAGTAGATATGATCAGCATAGTGATGTTCACCATCGAAACTACTCCATCTCACGTGATGATTGGACATGGTTTAGTTGATTTGGATCACGTGATCACTTAGATGACTAGATAGATGTCTGTCTAAGTGGGAGTTCTTAAGTAATATGATTAATTAAACTTAAATTTATCATGAACTTAGTCCTGGTAGTATTTTGCAAATTATGTTGTAGATCAATAGCTCGCGTTGTTGCTTTCAAATGTTTATTTTGATATGTTCATAGAGAAAATTGTGTTGAAAGATGTTAGTAGCAATGATGCGGATCGGATCCGTGATCCGAGGTTTATCCTCATTGCTTCACGTAAGAATTATGTCCTTGATGCACCGCTAGGTGACGGACCTATTGCGAGGAGAGCGTATGCGCACGTTATGAACGTTTGGCTAGCTCAATATGATGAGTACTTGATAGTTTAGTGCACCATGCTTAACGGCTTAGAATCGGGACTTCAAAGACGTTTTGAAACGTCATGGACCATATGAGATGTTCCAGGAATTGAAGTTAATATTTAAGCAAATACCCGAGTTGAGAGATAGGAAATCACCAACAAGTTCTATAGCTAAAAGATGGAGGAGAATCGCTCAACTAGTGAGCATGTGCTCAGATTGTCTGGGTACTTCAATCGCTTGAATCAAGTGGGAGTTAATCTTCCGATAAGATAGTGATCGATGTAATTCTCTAGTCACCATCACTAAGTTACTAGAACTTCGTGATGAACTATAGTATGCAAGGGATGACGAAAACGATTCCCGAGCTCTTCGTGATGTTGAAATCGACGAAGGTAGAAATCAAAAAAGAGCATCAAGTGTTGATGATTGACAAGACCACTAGTTTCAAGAAAAGGGCAAAGGAAAGAAAGGGAAACTTCAAGTAGAATGGCAAACAAGTTTTCACTCCCGTGAAGAAGACCAAAGCTGGACCAAAGCCTAAACCGAGTGCTTATAATCGCAAAGGAAATGGTCACGGAAGCGGAAATGCCCTCAATATTTGGTGGATAAGAAGGATGGCAAAGTGAACAAGGGTATATTTGATATATAGGTTATTGATGTGTGCCTTACTAGTGTTTATAGTAGCCCCGAGTATTTGATACTTGTTCGGTTGCTAAGATTAGTAACTCAAACAGAGTTACGTAATAAACAGAGACTAGTTGAAGGGAAGTGACGATGAGTGTTGGAAGTAGTTCCAAGATTGATATGATCATCATCGCACACTCCCTATACTTTCGGGATTAGTGTTAAACCTAAATAAATGTTATTTGGCGCTTATGCTGAGCATGAATATGATTTGATCATGTTTATTGCAATACGGTTATTCATTTAAAGTCGAGAATAATTGTTGTTCTGCTTACATGAATAAAACCTTCAAATGGTCATACACCCAATGAAAATAGTTTGTTGGATCTCGATCGTAGTGATACACATATTCATAATATTGATGCCAAAAGATGCAAAGTTAATAATGATAGTGCAACTTGTTTGTGGTAATCGCCATTTGGGTCATATCGGTGTAAAGCGCATGAAGAAACTCCATAAAGATGGATTTTGGAATCACTTGATTATGAATCATTTGATGCTTGCGAACCGTGTCTTTTGGGCAAGATGACTAAAACTCCATTCCCCGTAACAATGGAACGAGCTCATCGACTTATTGGAAATAATACATACCGATGTATGCGATCCGATGAATGTTAAGGCTCGCAGCGTGTATCGTTATTTTCTGACCTTCACAGATGATTTGAGAAGATATGGGTATATCTACTTGATGAAACATAAGTCCAAACATTTGAAAAGTTCAAAGAATTTCAGAGTGAAGTGGAAAATCATCGTAACAAGAAAAATAAAGTTTCTAAGATCTGATCGTGGAGACGAATATTTGAGTTACGAGTTTGGTCTTCATTTGAAACAATGTGAAATAGTTTCGCAACTCACGCCACCTGGAACACCACAATGTAATGGTGTGTCCGAACATCGTAATCGTACTTTACTAGATATGGTGCGATCTATGATGTCTCTTATCGGTATACCACTATCGTTTTGGGTTATGCATTAGAGACAGCTGCATTCACGTTTAATAGGGCACCATCTAAATTCGTTGAGACGACACCTATGAACTATGGTTTAGCATTAAACCTAAGCTGTCATTTCTTAAAATTTGGAGCTGCGATGCTTATGTGAAGAAATTTCAACCTGATAAGCTCGAACCCAAATCGGAGAAATGTGTCTTCATAGGATGCCCAAAAGAGACTATTGGGTACACCTTCCATCACAGATCTGAGGGCAATATTTTCGTTTCTAATTTCGGATCCTTTCTAGAGAAGGAGTTTCTCTCGAAAGAAGTGAGTGGGAGGAAAGTAGAGCTTGATAAGGTAATTTGTACCTTCTCCCGAATTGGAAAGTAGTTCATCACGTAAATCAGTTCCAGTGATTCCTACACCAATTAGTGAGGAAGCTAATGATGATGATCATGTAACTTCGGATCAAGTTACTACCGAACCTCATAGGTAAAACGGAGTGAGATCCGCACTGAGTGGTACGGTAATCCTGCTCGGAGGTCATGTTACTTGACCATGACGAACCTACGAACTATGAGGAAGCGATGATGAGCCCAGATTCCGCAAAATGGTTTAAAGCCATGAAATCGAGATGGGATCCATGTATGAGAACAAAGTGTGGACTTTGGTGGAGTCGCTCGATGATCGGCAAGCCATATTGTATAAATGGATCTTCAAGAGGAAGACAGATGTCGATAGTAGTGTTACTATCTATAAAGCTCGACTTGTCGCAAAAGGTTATCGACAAGTTCAAGGTGTTGACTACAATGAGATTTTCTCAATCAGTAGCGATGCTTAAGTCCGTCTCAATCATGTTAGCGATTGCCACATTTTACGTAAATCGCAAATGGATGTCAAAACTGCATTCCTTAATGGTTTTCTTAAAGAAGAGTTGTATATGATGCAACCGTAAGGTTTTGTCAATCCTAAAGGTGTTATCAAAATGTGCAAGCTCCAAATGATCCATCTATGGACGGTGCAAGCATCTCGAGTTGGAATATACGCTTTGATAAGTTGATTAAAGCATATAGTTTTATACAGATTTGCGATGAAGCCCAGATTTACAATAAAGTGAGTGGGAGCACTACCGCTTTTCCGATAAATATATGTGAGTAACATATTGTTGATCGTAAATGATGTAGAATTTTTCCGAAAGCATAAAGGAGTATTTGAAAGGAGTTCTTTAAAAGAAAGACCTCAAGAATCTATTTACATATTGAGCATCAAGATCTATTAAGATAGATCAAGACGCTTGATAAGTTATTTCAATAAGTACATACCTTGTCAAGATTTTGAAGTAGTTCAAAATGGAACATACCAAAGAAAAGGTGCTTGCTGTGTGTTGCAAAGGTGTGAAATTGAGTAAAGACTCAAATCCGACCACGGCAGTAAAATAGAAAAGAGAATGAAAGTCATTCCCTATGCCTCAGTCATAGGTTCTATAAAGTATGCTATGCTATGTACCAGACCTATTGTATACCTTGCTCTGAATTTGGCTGTTGGTTCTAGGAGTAGATCACTGGACATTGGTTAAGAACATCCTTAGTGAGGACTAAGGAAATATTTCTCGATTATGGAGGTGATAAAAGAGCCCGGCATAAAGAGTTACATCGATGCAAGCTTTTTACACCGATCCAGATGACTCTAAGTCTCAATCTGGATACATATTGAAAGTGTGAGCAATTAGCTAGAGTAGCTCCGTGCAGAGCATTGTAGACATAGAATATTTGCAAAATACATACGACTCTGAATGTGACAGAGCCGTTAAATAAACTTCTCTCACGAGCAAAACATGATCATACCTTAGTACTCTTTGGTTGTTAATCACATAACGATGTGAACTAGATTATTGACTCTAGTAACCCTTTGGGTGTTGATCACATAACGATGTGAACTATGGGTATTAATCACATACAGATGTGAATATTGGTGTTAAATCACATGGCGATGTGAACTAGATTATCGACTCTAGTGCAAGTGAGAGATCAAGGAAATATGCCCTAGAGGCAATAATAAAGTTATTATTTATTTCCTTATTTCATGATAAATGTTTATTATTCATGCTAAAATTGTATTAACCTAAACATAATACATGTGTGAATACATAGACAAACATAGTGTCACTAGTATGCCTCTACTGACTAGCTCGTTGATCAAAGATGGTTGTGTTTCCTAGCCATATACATGAGTTGTCATTTGATTAACTGGATCACATCATTAGGAGAATGATGTGATTGACTGACCCATTCCATTAGCTTAGCACTTGATCGCTTAGTATGTTGCTATTGCTTTCTTCATGACTTATACATGTTCCTATGACTATGAGATTATGCAACTCCCATTTACCGAGGAACACTTTGTGTGCTACCAAACGCCACAACGAATCGGGTGATTATAAAGGAGCTCTACAGTGTCTCCGAAGGTACATGTTGAGTTGGCGATTTCGAGATTAGGATTTGTCACTCCGATTGCTCTGGAGAGGTATCTCTGGCCCTCTCGGTAATGCACATCACTATAAGCCTTACAAGCAATGTGACTAATGAGTTAGTTATGGATGATGCATTACATAACGAGTAAAGAGACTTGCGATAACGAGATTGAACTAGGTATTGAGATACCGACGATCGAATCTCTGCAAGTAACATACCGATGGCAAAGGAAACAACGATGTTGTTATGCGGTTCGACCGATAAAGATCTTCAGAGAATATGTGGGAGCCAATATGAGCATCCGTGTTCCGCTATTGGTTATTGATCGGAGATGTGTCTTGGTCATGTCTACATTGTTCTTGAACCCGTAGGGTCCGCACGCTTAAGGTTTCAATGACAATTATATTATGAGTTTTGATGTACCAAGGAGTTCGAGTACCAGATGAGATCGGGACATGACGAGGAGTCTCAAATGGTCGAGACGTAAAGACCGATATATTGGACGACTATATTCGGACATCGAAAGGTTCCAATGATTCGGCATTTTCGTGAGTACCGGGAGTTACGGAATTCAGATTGGGCCTTAATGGGCCATACGGAAAGGAGAGAAAGGCCTCAAAAGGTGGCCGCACCTCCCCATTGGCTAGTCCGAATTGACTAGGGAAGGGGCGCCCTTCCTTCCTTCTCCTTTTCCCTTCCCTTTCCTTCCTCCTACTCCTACTACTTGGAAGGGCTCCTAGTTCTATTAGGAAGGGGAATCTTACTCCCGGTGGGAGTAGGACTCCCTAGGACGCGCCATAGAGAGGGCCGCCCTCCCTCCTCCACTCCTTTATATACAAGGCGGGGGCACCCCATGACACACAAGTTGATCTTCGTGATCGTTCTTTAGCTGTGCGGTGCCCCTCCACCATATTCCACCTCGGTCATATCGCTAGTGCTTAGGCGAAGCCTCCGCATCGGTAGAACATCATCATCGCCACCACGCCGTCGGCCGACGGAACTCATCCTCGACACCCCGCCGGATCGAGTCCGGGATCGCCATCGAAATAACGTGTCTTTGAACTTGGAGGTGTCGTGACGCTCGGTACTTGGATCGGTCGGATCGTGAAGACGTACGACTACATAAACCGCGTTGTCATAATGCTTCCGCTTACGGTCTACGAGGGTACGTGGACAACACTCTCCCCTCTCGTTGCTATACATCATCATGATCTTGCGTGTGCGTAGGAAAATTTTGAAATTACTACGTTCCCCAACACAAGTGCCCCTTGCATTGATATCAGTAGGTGTGTGGATGGTAACGTGCTTTGGAATGATGCTCCCGATAAATGACTCCTCATTTTCGTGTGTGTTGCATGCTACAGCCGGTACGAGGTGGGCTAAAGCCATCTCAGCGTTGCACAAACTAGTGTGCAGGAATTCAATTCCTTCCATTGAACCTTTGGACTTCCGAATGAGATCTTCTAGCTTGTTCCTAACGAGAGCTATCTTCCTTTTCATAGCCATGTCAACCGAGTCAATTAAATTCTCTTCAAGCATGTTCCCTTCCCCGTCGAAGATAATGTCCCTAGCAATATGAAAAATATTACATATGATGTGTGTCAAGGCAGATAAGTATAAATGCTTCAATATCTATTTGAAGAGAAATATACCTTTTGCAATTTCTCTCCCACCGCTTAAGAATATAAATTCTTGGCAATTCATTTATTTTTGCACCCCTCAACACTCGGATAATATGGCGGCACACGATTCCGTTGGACTCAAAAGCTTGCAAGAACATTTAGCAATATGGATATTGTGTCATAAGACACTTCTCTAATCTTTTGTATTGATCACTCAAAACATGATTTTAATCCCCTCACGATTTTCCGTGTCCCTAACATCACAATCATCTCCGCGCAAGCACTGGCCCAAATAATTCAAAATCTCGTGGGTGAATACCGCTTTGTCTCTCTATTTCCCATGGTGTCACCAACTCACTTGTTGTGTATTCACTTGTGTTATCAAGAATTAACTCATTTCGCCTCGACACTTCAAAGCAAAGGTCAAACCTTAGCCAAAACTCAACAAAGGTAAGCTTATACAAATGAAACGCTTAAAAATGAGTTTGCGCTCTCAAATCGGTTGTCCCGAGAAGACCAGCTAGGGAATTTCCATAAAGTAAGTCGGTATCCATGTTGCACGGTTCATACCTTTTCGCGAACCACTCATGGTCCTCCAACTTAAACTCTATGATAAAAGACTTCCATTTATCCTCAAATTCGGCAGGGTTTCGAATTCCACACACAATGTTTTAGCCTATCATAGAATACAAGGTCATTTTTCAACTCAGACGCACCTTCCTGTGAACCTTCTCCATAATGTGCCACATACACAATCAATGTGCGGTGTTCGCAGAGTTTCTTTAATTATGTTCTTCATCTTACTACATTCGCCTCATATGATCGGCCTAGGCGCAATCCCACTCATTGTCAGTAAGAAACGCCTCGAACAACCAAATATAGGAGTCTCATTGTCTCATGAAGTAGAAACCCAGCCCCAAAAAGACACTTTGCATATGACGGTTTACTCCAAAGGAAGGGCGCAAACGTGTATTCATATTGGTTAGTGTTGTATGTTGAATCAAAAGATACCACATCATTGAAGTGACCATAGTTTTTCCTACTTGTCGATCCGTCCGTAACAAACGAACTAATGTACCAACCTCATCAACTTCATAGTCAAAGAAAAAGCAGGATTGAGAGCCTTCACCACCAAATTGGTCCATTAGCATTTGAGCGCCGCAATTTTTAATTTTATTTTTCAATCCACCATAGTGATTCTCAGAGGTCCTTCCGGTGCAACCAACATGTCGAAAACCCCCGCGCCAACATGAAGAAACCTATATGCTAAGGCGGTCCCGATGCTAGCTTTCTCGCAATCATGGAGTGTTGTCTTCACCTCTCGCTAATTTGACGATTAGATCTAATCAAGTGTTGGTGGCTAGGTGGCACAAAAGGGTGATTGTGATATTCAAAGGAGTGAAGCTATCTTATATTTTCCATCACTTTCCCGAGTGACATAGATAAAAGCTTGACATCCACATCTAGTCAATTTCACCTTTCGCTTTTCTTGGAATGATCAACAACAACCATACCTTTCTCGGCCGAAATCCTTCTTTTGCACACAAAAAAGCGCCCACGTACACATTATCTACGATCTTTTGCTGCCCAAGACATACACCAAACCGACATGGTGTGCATATGTCTTGTAAAATTCCATTATCGAGCCAATGTCATCAAATAGCATCCCCACTTTTGGCTTCAATTCCTCATCACACTGGGTTTATACAAAGAACCTCGCAACATCAATTCGTAGTTTAGTAACATTAACCTCACACGACAATGCTATGAACTTATGGGATCTCATTTTGTCAAGCAAAAATATATTTCCAAACAACCTAAAAATTCAACTACTATTTGCCAAATGCAATGCTTATTCATGGGTATAACAAGTCGTGGACCGCATTGGTACCTCTTGAGAGAAGGCTTGTTTTTTTTGGTGTACTCGCATCATCAATGAGAAGCATTGGGGGAATTTATTTCTGCAAATGAGGTAGCATCACTCAAATCTTGATTTTGGACACTATTGGCCGATTCCACAACTGCAAACAAATATTCAACAAAAAAACATCAAAGAAGGGATTAACGAAAAAATTAGGTAATGACAAGATATTACTGCTTTTTTAGACTGTGTCTTCTCACCTGATAGTGTTGGTACACAATTTGGGATTACTGGAACGGTGGGCTCTCCTAAAGGCGACGCCCACTACTTCCCTCCATTTTGAGTTCGAGATGCAGCAACAAAACAGCGGAGGACGAAGGTAGCACTAGTTGACGAGCTTTGATCTATCCATCATATGCAGAGCAGAAATTGCATTTCACTCCAAGATCCAAATGTCTGACTTCTTAATCACCTCAAAACATAAAAATCTCTGTAAGCTTCCAAGATATTGTTACTCACAATTAAAATATATACCTTCACAAAATGTTCATATGCTTGCCGTTCATATCATTTCCAAAGATCCAGAATTTTTTAATCTTATCATAGAGGATACAACATATGCTCCAAGCACTATTTTAAAGCAAGAGTACTTTCAGATATCTATGTCAAAATATCATGTCCTTCTAAATAAAGTTGATATGCTACAGAATTGTGCTTGAAGTTTGCAGTAAGAGTTGAACCAAAATGATTTCTAAATAATATTATGTACTGCACGTACTCTTTACGCCAAAGAAGTTTGAAGTACTAATAATATGTATGTCGTAGATGACATGTCGAAGCACAAGTATTCGGCACTTTCAGGCTTTCACACTATCCAAGTTAGTCTAAAATTTGGCACTTTCAGGCTGTCCAAGCACAAGTCTGAAAGTTTGAATTTTGGTACAAGCACAAGTAATTTTAGATTGTCATCTTTGCGAATGTTATCTTTCAGACTGTCGGTCTGAAAGTATGAAGTTTGGTACAAGCAGAAGTACTTCCAGACCGTCAAAGCACAAGTCTGGAAGTATGAAATTTTACTCAAGTCTGGAAGTATGAAATTTTACTCCGTAGAGTACTTTCAAACTGTCCAAGCACAAGTCTGAAATTTGGTACATAATATTTGCAGAATACTTGGCACCTTCAGTCTGAACTCCAAGCACAAGTCTCTTTACAGTGTAAAATTTTGTCCATAATATTATGTTCTTGTTTGTGAGGAGTAGATGACATACACAGTTTGCAGTAAAAGTTGAACAAAAGTGATTTCCTAAATAAATGCTACAGAATCAAGTATGAAAATTAGTATCAACCTTTCAGACAAGCATACATGAAGACTTGAGATTTCTTCTACGATGTTCCCAGATGGCGGAGTTAGATGCAGGCAACGTGTGAAGAATGGGCTCATTGGGGTAGGAGAAAGAATGGAATGAGAGTTTTCTATGGAGGTCGCAGCAGAGTACCTTGGAGAACTTGCCCACACAAGGTCTCAGCTTCGGACAGAGGAGGTCCGCCGGGGCAGCCAGAACGCCGGCGAGAAGACGGTCGTGGATGGATCTGGACCTCCACCGGGCGCAATCACCCAGCTAGGCACCGGATCTGGCCCGCCGCCACCGTCGGCAAGCTGGAGCTGGCGGCTACGCGTTGGGGATTGGGGTTCGCGTTGCTGTGTTCTTAGGAAGAAGAGAAGGCCCAACCACGTTCCTGAAAAACGAGTAGAAGCAAGGGAGTTTTCTGCAAAGAACCAAATACCTGTGCACTCAGATCCGTCCACTAGAATTTGGACCGTTCATCCAGGATCAGAAGGCCCAGACTTGTTTTTTTCTATTTTTGCACCTGTGGACCTTTTTCTATTATGGTCGTTCCCTCTCCGCGAGCACACTCCGTGCCGCAGGGTCCGTCGCTTCCTCCCTCCCATGAGCACACACACAGGGACGTACCTCAGAAATTTTGGCCCCGATGCGAAATGACAATTTAGGCCCCATATACAGGAAAACTAATTGAAATATTTCCCAGTAACCATTGAGAAATATGAAAGATATAAATCATGTCAAAAGAAAATATTTATTACTTCGAAATATTAAATTATCTCATATTCTTAGAATCATGCCTACGTCTATTAGACATCTGAGAAAAGTATAAGCCAGCCGGATGCACACATTCATGAAAGAACAGAGGAGTACACAACAAAAAGGGACAAACAACCTACGGCTTTTGAGTGTTGATGGACGGCGTATAGCGCTCCGATTGCTTTGCTCCTCAACCTAGAGAAACAAAAGAAACTCCGATTGCTCCGTTGAGGGATGAAAGAGAGAACAAAGAATCAATATAAATCCACCCAATTTATAAGTATGAGGTAGCACCGTAGCAGCCGAATGAATCAGCAATTTATAGCCATTTTTTTGGAAACAATGTGAATCCACTGGAGAAAAATCAGAGAGAGGAGACAAGGAGACGAAGCATTAAGTGGCAGCGATTTGATTTGCGGCTGAAGCTGAGCAGAATTCGATGCGACTGCTTCGACTCCCGTGAAGATGAGAAAGGGACATGACTGGGCCGGGGGCTCAGGTCAGCAAGTTGGGCAGTGCCTTGTTTAGTCTCTAATAAAACCTGATTAGTTATAGTGACTAGAAGAACGCCCGTACGTTGCAACGGAGCCACATTAACTTTAAGAGTTCAATATTACGACATTGACGACCTTTTTTACCATCAAATCCTCTCACACACACTCTCCCTCCCTCTTCCTCACTCTCTCTCCCCCTCTCCCTCTCTCTAACACACACACATATCCATCTTATTGGGTACGGGACCATAATCCATCTATTTCACACACACGCTTAGTGCATAACAATATGGATTATGTGTATTATATTTGCCACCGTAACCGAGGGAATTAATTTCATGTAAATCGCCACCACAGCTCCAAGAATACACGGAGGAGGTGGCGGGTTGTCGTCGGCGTCCGTCATGGGCCACGGGCCCGCTTCACAAATATTATAACAAGATGTGAGAAATCACATACTAACATGATGTTGCAATCAATTTGTAATTAAAGAAGTCAAAAGTCTTTTTTCTTAAACCAGAATTCCTTATGCTGGTGTTTAAACAAACCCCACAATAACATGATCAACTTTTTTTTTTGCTCTACTTATCATCTAATTAAGCAAATGCATGACTTATGAAGCGGATAAGGCATCATGTTAACTTGGAACTAAAATTCCAACAAAAGAGTGAGGAACATACCTTTTATCATTGCTCAAGTCCGAACCTCCCCTATTTGTTAGTGAAATGTGAGTATGCTTGGAAGATAATAATTTCTTATGCAACATATGCTTTACATCCGAAAGAGTTACAAAATATGTTGACCTACCTATGTGCACTACATTCAGCGAGCTCGATGTGCACCTCGCCTCGCTTGATTAGTTGCCGCATTACACGATCTACGCCAACAAGTCGGGGAAACAAATGCAAATGTTACACCGAGTCAAAATCAACTATCCCACAATCGTAATAATAGAAAAGATAATAACCAAAATTTAACAGAAGAACTACTCGCTTGGCTCCCAGATCCATCTCGATAGCCCTTGATCCGTCTGCCGAGCTTCTCCTAGCCGCCTCAACATCACGTCATTACCAAACATGTAGTGGATGCCTAGTGGGACAAGGATTAAGAAATAACATGAGGTGAAAAATACGATGGCTGTCAATTCCATAAGACGATCCAAGTAATTTGACAAAATAGATCGGGACCATCTTGTATAATCTCAAAAAAGCAACTAAAAATATGAGAAATGAATTGATGAAAATCAGCCCTGCTCTCATTCATGCTCGCTTTTGTAATGGGAGGCAAGGAATGGGGATACCGGAGAAGAAAGGATCACATGGACGGCAAGCCTCCACCACCGGCAAGTGGGGTTGCTTCACATCCAATCTCCACGGCCGCCCATGGGGACGAACTCCCATGTTCACAACCAGCTCCCAATCGGCCGCTGCCTCGCCGACCTTGACGACGAAGTAGTCCCTCCCTTCGATCCCATTCGCAACGGAGGCAACATTCCATCCCAATGGACGGGTCCGCGTGAGATCCCTCATCGATTGTGGTCGCGCTTCCCAAACCTCACCATGGGACACATGAGAGGCGCCGCTGCCATGGTCGCTTGGATGGGGAAAGGAGGCGACATAGCAAGAACGGCGCTTCACGGATTGGTGGCGACGACGGCGAAGCGAGCGGGAGGACGGCGGCGGCGAGAGAGTAGGATGGTGGTGGCGGCATCCATCGCCCCGTGACGGAGAGGAGGATGGGATGGGGCCGCGATCCGGACGTATGGAGCGGCCAAGAGGAGGGAAGCAGACGGCCGGGTTTTTCCATCAGGCGGGGTTTGGGGGGTCAAACGAGAGGGGTTTTTAAAGGGAGGCAGAGCAACGAGGGCGGATGTAGGGAGACGGACGCGGTCGGTTGGTGAAAAGGAAAGCTACGATTTTTAGGCAGAGAGATGATTGATGATAAGAAAGGAAAATCACATCAATATAAGGAAATATCCCATCAATACTTGATTGATTGCGATTTATTTTTATATGGTAACTAATCTGATCATCAATACTTGATTGATTGTGATTTATTTTTATATGGTAACTAATCTGATGGGTTTATGTGGGTGGTGTTTAAAAGGCAGGTGGAGGAGACAAAATAAAACCAAATAAATAAAACCAACGAAAGTGGTGAGGCGTAAATAAAACCAACGGATGTAGGGAGACGGACGCGGTCGGTTGGCGGAAAAGGAAAGCTACGATTTTTAGGCAAGAGAGATGATTGATGATAAGAAAGGAAAATCACATCAATATAAGGAAATATCCCATCAATACTTGATTGATTGCGATTTATTTTTATATGGTAACTAATCGATCATCAATACTTGATTGATTGTGATTTATTTTATATGGTAACTAATCTGATGGGTTTATGGGTGGTGAAGCTTAAAAGGCAGGTGGAGGGAGACGAAATAAAACCAGCGAAATAAAACCAACGAAAGTGGTGAGGCGAAATAAAACCAGCGAAAAATAATCGGCGGACTATTCACCAACTGCTATACTAGGAGTAGAGATAATGTACTTCAAAAATTAGGGGCCCCAAGTTTTTTGGGGGCCCTGTGCAGCTGCTTCGGCTTTGCAAAGAGAGTCCTGGCTCAGTGGTTGGGCATGCGGTTGTGCAGCCTAGCGACCCGAGTTCAATTTGTAGAATTGACAGGTGATACACACGGGTTTTTTCCCGTTTATTGAGGATCAAGCTTGGTGTGTGGTGGAACCTCCCATCAAGAAATATCTTGATACTCATTTAAAAAAAATTGAGGACCATGTTTATCTTGGTACTCATACTAAAATGGCCATATGCATCTCTGGTTGATGCAGAGGCCGGGAAGTGAAAATCTCTCTCATTTTTTAGGACAGACAACAATTTATTTGATTTAAAACGGAGGTCGCCCCTCTTCCTCCCTCCCAACCCTAGCCGCCCCTCCTCCTCCCTACCCCCACTCCTCCTCCCTCCTCCTTCCTAGCCGCCCCTCCTCCTCTTCCCTTCCTCGCCGCCGCCTGAGGCAGTAGCCGGGCAAGCCCGGGCCGCCAAGGATGGTGACGGCGGGGCCTCGGTTGCCCTGCCTCTGCGTGGGGAACCCCAGATCTAGAGCGGCGGCTCCATTGGCAAGGCACGGCCGGCTAGCAGCCGTGCGGGCGGTGGATCTGGTGTCCCGGCCGCACGGGCGGCATGATCCGGTGGTCGTTGGCGGCCGGCGGTGGTTTCTGCGGTGGACGGTGCGCATGATCTGGCGCCTCCGCTCCTCCCCTGTTCGGCGTGCGGGCCAACCTCATCGGGCCGTGCTTCCTTGGGTCGCCGGTTGTGTACAGGAGGCGCTGCTGGTGGCGGGGATCTAGTTCGGGAGAAATCCCTGGTCGGCCATGGCCGGCCGCGTCGACGGCGACGCCTGAGGGCGCCGTTCCCCTCCTTAGAGGCGTCGGTATGGACTGATCCCCTCACTTCCCCTTCCCCTAGGTCTCCCAGGCGAAAGCCCTAACTTTGTTGGGCGGCGACGGCACTCACGGCGCCGTTCCCTTCTTGAAGGCGCCGCTTTGGGAACCTTGGAGCTGGGTGGCGCTTGTGGGTGGTGGGCGACGGCGGTGGTGCGGCCCTATCCTAGAATCACTAGTAGAAAAAGGGGCTTTCGTTCGGGCCTGGCCAGCCAATTAGTCTCGGTTCTGCCACGAACCGGGACCAATGGAGGCATTTGTCCTGTTCAGGAGCCTGTGGGGCCGGCCGAGGCCTCGTGGGCATTGGTCCCGGTTCGTCTGGGCCCATTTGTCCCGGTTCTTGGCACGAACCGCACCAATGGGCCTCGCCTCCTGCCTACAACCATTGGTCCCGGTTCGTGGCAGAACCGGGATGAAGGATGGTTTTAGTCCCGGTTCCAAATGATTTAACCGACCAATGAGTTGTTTATATATACCCCATCGCTGGGCGCAGCGAGCACTCCACAAGGCTCGCTTTTTGCTGGCCGCCGAGGGGAGGGCATTGGCTGCTCTAGCTCACCTCCTATGCACATGAGGTGTTCATGAAATGCCCGAGCCACATTAGTTAAGCTTTCTCCTCTCAAGCTCGACCTCCGAGCTCCATTTTTCCGAGATTTGTCTAGGTTTAGCGGTCTGTCACGCCCGCCCTCGTCTTCACCGCCGCCGATCGCTCAGGCCGATCTGCCACCGGCACCACCGTGGTGAGCCTCTTGTTCTTATCTTCTTTTCAAAGAAAAAATCTTACTTTAGATAGATACTTGTCTAATTTTCTTACTTTTGACACACATAATTATATATAATGCACGCAGATGAACCGACAATGGATGTACGGTGATGTATACACCTCCGAGTACATTAAGGGCGCATAATTTTCTCTAAGTGGTCGAGGCAAACAAGGTAATGGTTTTATGTGTTGTCCATGCCCTAATTGTGGGAATACGAGGTCTTACTCTGACAAGAAAATACTTCATACCCACCTCCTCTATAAGGGTTTCATGCCACACTATAATGTTTGGACGAAGCACGGAGAAATAGGGGTTATGATGGAAGACAATGAAGAAGACGAGGACGATGACAACTATGTGCCCCTTGAATACGGTGATGCAAGAACGGGGAAGTCAAGATCAAGAGGAAGTCAAGATCCAGAGGAACTGCAGACGATGTGCCCGATGATGATCTCGCGGGTCATTGTTGATGCAAGGGAAAAGTGCGAAAGTGAAAAGGAGAAGCTGAAGTTCGATCGCATGTTAGAGGATCACAAAAAACGGCTGTACCCCAATTGCGAAGATGGCAACACAAAGCTCGATACCGTACTGGAATTGCTGCAGTGGAAGGCTGAGATTGCTGTGCCTGACAAAGGATTTGAGAAGCTACTGAAAATATTGAAGAAGAAGCTTCCAAAGGATAACGAATTTCCGACAAGACGTGACGCAGCAAAGAAGGTCGATGCCCTCTAGGATTGGAGGTGGAGAAGATACATGCATGCCCTAATGACTGCATCCTCTCATGCGGTGTGTACAAGGATTTGAACGCATGCCCGGTTATGCGATGCATTGCGTATAAGGTCGACGAGATGACCTCGGTGATGTTGAGGATGAGCCCCGCAGAAGAGGGTTCCGCGAAGGTGATGTGGTATGCTCCTATAATACCATGGTTGAAACGATTGCTCGTAAACAAAGAGCATGCCAAGTTGATGCGATGGCACAGTGAGGACCGTAAGAAAGACGGGAAGTTGAGAGCACCCGTTGACGGGTCGCATTGGAGAAAAATCGAGAGAAAGTTCTGGGCTTTTGCAAGTGACCCAAGGAACGTATGGTTTGCTTTAAGCGCGGATGGCATTAATCCTTTCGGGGAGCAGAGCAGCAATCACAACACCTAGCCCATGACTCTATGTATGTATAACCTTCCTCCTTGGATGTGCATGAAGCGGAAGTTCATTATGATGCCAATTCTCATCCAAGGCCCTAAGCAACCCGCAACGATAATCGATGTGTACCTAAGGCCATTAGTTAAAGAACTCTTACAATGTGGAATGGAACATGTGTACGCGTGGGATGAGCACATGGGGAAGAATTTGACCTAAAGGCATTTCTGTTCGTGATCATCAATGATTGGCCCGCCTCAAGAACCTTCGTGATAGACAAACAAGGGATACCACGATGCACGCACCGCTTAGTCGACACCGAAAGTATATACCGGACAGATGCGTAAAGAATGTGTACTGGCCATCGCCGATTTCTCCCGACCAACCATCAATGTCGAAAGAAAGGCAAGCATTTCAAAGGCGAGGCAGATCACCGGAAGAAGCCCGCCATGCGTACCGGTGATCACGTACTTGCTATGGTCTCTCGTTTACACGTAATATTTGGAAAGGGTCCCGACGGAGTGCTACCTCTTGAGCACTGTGTTGGATTTCCTTGAAGAGGAAAGGGTGATGCAGCAGAGTAGAGTAAGTATTTCCCTCTTTTGAGAACCAAGGTATCAATCCAAAGAGGAGGCTACGCGAGTCCCTCGTACCTACACAAAACAAATAGCTCCACGCAACCAACACGATTAGGGGTTGTCAATCCCTTCACGGTCACTTACGAGAGTGAGATCTAATAGAGATGATAGATAATATTTTTGGTATTTTTGGTATAACGATGCAAAGCAAAATAAAAGCAAAGTAAAAGAGCAAAAGCAATAATAAAGTGTTGGGAGATTAATATGATAAAGATAGACCCGGTGACCATAGATTTCACTAGTGGTTTCTCTCGAGAGCATAAGTATTTTACGGTGGGTGAACGAATTACTGTTGAGCAATTGACAGAATTGAGCATAGTTATGAGAATATCTAGGTATGATCATGTATATAGGCATCACGTCCGAGACAAGTAGACCGACTCCTGCCTGCATCTACTACTATTACTCCACTCATCGACCGCTATCCAGCATGCATCTAGAGTATTAAGTTCAAGAAAACAGAGTAACGCCTTAAGCAAGATCACATGATGTAGAGGGATAAATTCATGCATATGATAAAACCCCCATCTTGTTATCCTCGATGGCAACAATACAATACGTGCATTGCTGCCCCTACTGTCACTGGAAAATGACACCGCAAGATTGAACCCAAAGCTAAGCACTTCTCCCATTGCAAGAAAAACCAATCTAGTAGGCCAAACCAAACTGATAATTCGAAGAGACTTGCGAAGATAACCAATCATACATAAAAGAATTCAGAGAAGATTCAAATATTGTTCATAGATAGACTTGATCATAAACCCACAATTCATCGGTCTCAACAAACGCACCGCAAAAAGAAGATTACATCGAATAGATCTCCACGAGAGAGGGGGAGAACATTGTATTGAGATCCAAAAAGAGAGAAGAAGCCATCTAGCTACTAACTATGGACCCGAAGGTCTGAGGTAAACTACTCACACTTCATCGGAGAGGCTATGATGTTGATGTAGAAGCCCTCCGTGGTGGATTCTCTTCCATGGAGTTCAAACAGGCCCCAAGATGGGATCTCGTGGATACGTAAATTTGCGGCGGTGGAATTAGGTTTTTGGCTCCGATTCGATCATTTGGGGTACGAGGTATATATAGGAGGAAAGAGTACGCCGGTGGAGCAACAGGGGCCCACGAGGAAGGGGTGCGCCTAGGGGTGGGCACGCCCCACCCTCGTGGCCACCTCCTTCTTTCTTAACGTGGGGTCCAAGTCTCTTGGATCATGTTCGTGAGAAAATCACGTTCCCGAAGGTTTCATTCCGCTTGGACTCGCTTGATATTCCGTTTCTTCAAACACCAAATAGGCAAAAAACAGCAATTTCGGGCTGGGCCTCCGGTTAATAGGTTAGTCCTAAAATAATATAAAAGTGGAAAATAAAGCCCAATATGGTTCAAAACAGTAGATAATATAGCATGGAGCAATCAAAAATTATAGATACGTTGGAGACGTATCAGGCATCCCCAAGCTTAATTCCTGCTCGTCCTTGAGTAGGTAAATGATAAAAGAAAGAATTTTTGATGCAGAATGCTACTTGGCATAATTTCAATGTAACTCTTCTTAATTGTGGTATGAATATTCAGATCCGAAAGATTCAAGACAAAAGTTTAATATTGACATAAAAATAATAATACTTCAAGCATACTAACAAAGCAATCATGTCTTCTCAAAATAACATGGCAAAAGAAAGTTATCCCTACAAAATCATATAGTCTGGCTATGCTTTATCTTCACCACACAAAGTATTTAAATCATGCACAACCCCGATGACAAGCCAAGCAATTGTTTCATACTTTTGACATTCTCAAAACTTTTTTAATCTTCATGCAATACATGAGCATGAGCCATGGATATAGCACTATATATGGAATAGAATGGTGGTTGTGGAGAAGACAAAAAGAGGGGAAGATAGTCTCACATCAACTAGGCGTATCAACGGGCTATGGAGATGCCCATCAATAGATATCAATGTGAGTGAGTAGGGATTGCCATGCAACGGATGCACTAGAGCTATAAGTATATGAAAGCTCAACAAAAGAAACTAAGTGGGTGTGCATCCAACTCGCTTGCTCACGAAGACCTAGGGAATTTTGAGGAAGCCCATCATTGGAATATACAAGCCAAGTTCTTATAATGAAAAATTCCCACTAGTATATGAAAGTGACAAAATGAGAGACTCTGTGGGTGTGCATCCAACTCGCTTGCTCACGAAGACCTAGGGCATTTTGAGGAAGCCCATCATTAGAATATACAAGCCAAGTTCTTATAATGAAAAATTCCCACTAGTATATGAAAGTGACAAAATGAGAGACTCTCTATCATGAAGATCATGGTGCTACTTTGAAGCACAAGTGTGGTAAAAGGATAGTAACATTATCCCTTCTCTCTTTTTCTCTCATTTTTTGGGCCTTTTCTCTTTTTTTATTGCCTCTTTTCTTTTTCTTCTTCCAGAGTCTCATCCCGACTTATGGGGGAATCATAGACTCCATCATCCTTTCCTCACTTGGGACAATGCTCTAAAAATGATGATCATCACACTTTTATTTTCTTACAACTCAACAATTACAACTCTATACTTAGAACAAAGTATGACTCTATATGGATGCCTCCGACGGTGTACCGGGATATGCAATGAATCAAGAGTGACATGTATGAAAGAATTATGAACGGTGGCTTTGCCACAAATACGATGTTAACTACATGATCATGCTAGCAATATGACAATGATGGAGCGTGTCATAATAACCGGAACGGTGGAAAGTTGCATGGCAATATATCTCGGAATGGCTATGAAAATGCCATGATAGGTAGGTATGATGGCTGTTTTGAGGAAGGTATATGGTGGGTGTATGATACCGGCGAAAAGTGCGGGGTATTAGAGAGGCTAGCAATGGTGGAAGGATGAGAAAAGTGCGTATAATCCATGGACTCAACATTAGTCATAAAGAACTCATATACTTATTGAAAAAATCTACAAGTTATCAAAGCAAAGTATTACGCGCATGCTTCTAGGGGGATAGATTGGTAGGAAAAGACCATCGCTCGTCCCCGACCGCCACTCATAAGGAAGACAATCAATAAATAAATCATGCTCCGACTTCATCACATAACGGTTCACCATACGTGCATGCTACGGGAATCACAAACCTTACCACAAGTATTTTTCAAATTCACAACTACTCAACTAGCATGACTAATATCACCATCTTTATATCTCAAAACAATTATCAAGCATCAAACTTTTCTTAGTATTCAACGCACTCAAAAGAAAGTTTTACAAATCTTGAATACCAAGCATATTATTATTATTAGGCAAATTACCATGCTATTTAAGACTCTCAAAATAATCTAAGTGAAGCATGAGAGATCAATAGTTTATATAAAACAAATCCACCACCGTCCTCTAAAATATATAAGTGAAGCACTAGAGCAAAATTATATAGCTCAAAAGATATAAGTGAAGCACATAGAGTATTCTATCAAATTCCAATTCATGTATGGCTCTCTCAAAAGGTGTGTACAACAAGGATGATTGTGGTAAACTAGAAAACAAAGAATCAAATCATATAAGACGCTCCAAGCAAAACACATATCATGTGGTGAATAAAAATATAGCTCCAAGTAAAGTTACCGATGGAAGTAGACGAAAGAGGGGATGCCTTCCGGGGCATCCCCAAGCTTTGACTTTTTGGTGTCCTTATATTATATTGGGGGTGCCATTGGCATCCCCAAGCTTAGGCTCTTGCCACTCCTTGTTCCATAATCCATCAAAAGATTTCACCCAAAACTTGAAAACTTCACAACACAAAACTCAACAGAAATCTCGTGAGCTCCGTCAGCGAAAGAAAACAAAAGACCACTTCAAGGTACTGTAATGAACTCATTCTTTATTTATATTGGTGTTAAACCAAATGTATTCCAACTTCTCTATGGTTTATAAACTATTTTACTAGCCATAGATTCATCAAAATAAGCAAACAACACACGGAAAACAGAATCTGTCAAAAACAGAAAAGTCTGTAGTAATCTGTAACTAACGCAAACTTCTGGAACTCCAAAAATTCAGCCAAACTAGGAAGACCTAGGCAATTTTTTTATTGATCATCAGAAATTGGAATCACTATTTTATCACGTTCTGGTGATTTTTAACAATTGTTTTCGTGAACCGAAAGTTTCTGAAAATTACAGCAAGATCAAATAACTATCATCCAAGAAGATCCTATAGGTTTAACTTGGCACAAACACTAATTAAAACATAAAACCACATCTAAAAATAAGGTAGATGGATTATTTATTACTAAGAAGCAAGGAAAAATATTGGGTTGTCTCCCAACAAGCGCTTTTCTTTAAAGCCTTTTTAGCTAGGCATTGAGATTTCAATGTGCTCACAAGAGAGACAAGAATTGAGGCACAAAGAGAGCATCATAAAACATGTGACAAACACACTTAAGTCTAACATACTTCCTATGCATAGGCACATTATAGTCAAACAAAATATCTTAGCAAGCAAAAACTAGCATATGCAAGGAAGCGGAAAGGAACAATAGCAATCTCAACATAACGAGAGGTAATTTAGTAACATGAAAATTTCTATAACCATATTTTCCTCTCTCATAATAATTACATGTAGGATCATAAGAAAATTCAACAAGCTATCACATAACATATTCTCAACATGATCAACATGCATGCGAAGTTGACACTCTTCCAAAATAGTGGGATTATCATTAACTAAAGTCAAGATTTCTCCAAGCCCACTTTTATCAAAAATTTCATAAGATTGAACATACTCCAAATATGTGGGATCTAAAGTTGACACTCTTCCAAACCCACTTTCAATATTATTGCAAACACTATTGTCAATCTCATATTCATCATGGGGTTTAAATAAATTTTCAAGATAATAAAAAGAATCACCCCAATCATGATCATTGCAACAAGTAGACATAGCAAAACTAGCATCCCCAAGCTTAGGGTTTTGCATATTATTAGCACAACTAAAATCAATAGAATTTATCTTTAAATCATTTCAATAATGCTTTTTATTCAAAGATCTATCGTTAATCATTTTATAAAGCACTTCATCACAATTTTTAGATTCACGGATTTCAGGCAAAACCTTATAAAGATAATCTACTGCACCCAAATCACTAGGAATTTGTTCATCATAATTGGATCTCTTAAAAAGATTGGCAAGCGGATGAGGATCCATAGATATTAGCTTCTCTGTTTAGGAATAAATACTCAACTATTTCAACCAAATGAGCAAACAAAAAGCAAGCGAGAAAATGGGAAACGGAAAAGAGAGGGCGAATAAAACGGCAAGGGTGAAGTGGGGGAGAGGAAAACGAGAGGCAAATGGCAAATAATGTAATGCGAGAGATAAGGGATTGTGATGGGTACTTGGTATGTTGACTTTTATGTAGACTCCTAAGCAACGGCGCCGTAAATCTTCCTGCTACCTCTTGAGCACTGCGTTGGATTTCCTTGAAGAGGAAAGGGTGATGCAACAGAGTAGAGTAAGTATTTCCCTCAGTTTTTGAGAACCAGGGTATCAATCCAGTAGGAGGATACACGCAAGTCCCTCGTACCTACACAAAACAAATAGCTCCATGCAACCAACGCGATTAGGGGTTGTCAATCCCTTCACGGTCACTCTTACGAGAGTGAGATCTGATAGAGATGATAGATAATATTTTTGGTGTTTTTGGTATAAAGATGCAAAGTAAAATAAAAGCAAAGTAAAAAAGTGTAACACCCTTATAAAGATGCAAAGTAAAATAAAAGCAAAGTAAAAAAGTGTAACACCCTCGTGTCATGCTACAAGAATCCATCGTTAATGGTGCCAGTCACCATGCTTATCGAGCTAATTATCACTTGATGAAAAATCAAAGTCAAATTCAAATTTAATTATGAGGAAATTCAAAATTTCTCAAACATGAAAACAAAATGTTCATCATGTGCCAAATATTCCACAACTAATATTGGTGGTGAACCAACATTTTTGCAAAGGGTTAAGTGGCCTAAACTACTTAAAACAGTGACCTAAGCAATAAATTAAATGCCCTTTTTAATTTATAAAATTGGCAACTATTCCAAAAGCCTCCCAACCTTTTTGTGGCGGTGCACAATAATTCTATGAAATTGTTTTGGCCAATGGCATATTTTTGCAAAGTCATTAATGGCTAAAAGGAAAAGGCAAAATGTTGTTGGAAAAGAAAACAAAAAAGAAAAGGAAAGAAGAAGGGTGGAGACCCTGGCCTCCCCCTTGGCTTCGCCCATCCCAAAGAGGCCGCCCACCTCACCCAACCTGCCGCCCAGCTTCCCAAGCGCGCCTCCCTCCTGTTCCTCCGACCGGGCGAGGCAGAGCGCTGCCGTCAGCCAACCACCTCGCCGCCGACGCCCCGCCTCGATGCCTCGGCCTCCTCCCTAGCTACCCCAACTCACCTCCGCTCTCCCACTCCCTTCAGATCCCCTCGAGCACTCCCCTCTCTCGACCCGAAGGCACTGCCGTCGTCGCCTGCGCCGATCCTGCTGCCACCGCCGCCCGTTCCGCTCCGACAAGTCCGGAAGCTCTGTCGTGGTCGGCCTCTTCTTCCTCTACACTAGATCGGGACCGGGAGTGCCACCGTCTTCGCTTTCTTCATCTTCCTCATCTACGGCCAACGCACGACCACGCCGTCGATTCGCCTCCGCGAAGCTCTCCTCGAGCCCGCTTTGCACATCTCGCAGGAGCGCCGGAGCTCTCTCCTTCTCCCCGCACTCTCGCTCGCCCTCGCCAGAAGCTGCCGACCACGCTCATGGCTATACTGCCGCCAGACGAAGCTCGCCCGCAGGATAATCAGAGTTCGAAGTCAAGGTTCGAAGTCAGAGACGAGCTCTGGAGCTCAGGCGAGTCCAACGAGACCCTTAGCGCGCTTCCGTGCTATGCAGCGCCAGATCCGACGACGCCAAGTCCGGCGTCCGCTGCGGTGTTTCGCCGCCGCCACCTCCATCCAGCCCGGCCTCAGAATCACTCCGGTTGACGCGCATCTTCTCCCGTTAAAACGCCACCACGGCCATTTTGGCCGCCGGACGGCGAATCCCGACGCACGGCCGCGCCCTCCGCCGCGGATTTGGTTGCCGGAGCTAGCTCGCATTCACCGCCGAAGCCGGGCACACTGGGCCACCCGGTCATCGCCACGGGCCCCGCGGGTCCCTATTGACTAAGTTGACTCAGTCAACTTTGCTGACTGGGCATCCCTTGTCAATGACAAAGCGGGCCCCGACCGCTAATTAACTTCAAAGTGTAATTTTAAAATGTTTAATTAACCTAAGCAAACACGACACCGGGCCCACACACTTAATTAACCTTGTTTAATTAAAATAAACTCGTTAAGGCCTCTGTCTCGCCAGTGGGACCCACTGGTCGGTTTGACATGGGCAAGTGAGTCTGTTGATCGCCGACGCTATCCCACGCAATGCTCACGTCATATTTCCTTTTCGTTAATTTAAATAATTCCGTAAATTGTTTTAATCTTTGAAAATTCATAGAAAATAAATCAGTAGCTCGGATGAAAATGTTTTCTACATGAAAGTTGCTCGTAAAAATCCAACGAATCCAATACGCAGTCCGTTCATCCATCACATGCCCCTAGCATGCTGAACATGGGACATTCCTCCGTCATCTGTTGGACACAGCCGGAACCGGAAAACATTCGCGTTGATTCCCTTAACCTTTATCGTAGCCATACGTTAGGTCACCCCGCACAACATATTGCCACATTCTGCTTTGTGATGCTATGTTTGCTTTATATTTACTGTTTCTTCTCCTCTTCTCCCGGTAGACCCGAGACCGATGTCGCTTCGTGATCGACTACGCCGACGACGACCCTCCTTGCCGTGAGCAACCAGCAAGCCCCCTTTGATCATCCCGATATCGCCCATTTCATTCTATCATGCTTGCATTAGATTTTGCTATTGTTATTGTTTGCTCCTATTACGATGCATAGCCTGCTTTTGTAACCTCGCTTATTGTTACCTTACCGCTATCCTAAACGCTTAGTATAGGTTGGTTAGTGATCCATCGCTGACCCCCACCTTGTCCTTGTTGCCTCGCTTCATCATCGACGACCCGACCAAGCGGATCAAGACCAGGCCCCGCACCGCACATCACTTCCCTTGTTGCTCGACACTCTGGTTCCTATCGAGTGCCGAGGGTGAGACCTCTACAGCACTTCTGATGTTAACCCTGTAGTGTAGCTATTCGGTCATGGTCATCGAGGGTGATTTCCTCCTTAACCACTTTCGATACGACTCGGTCGTGCAACCCTTCAAGTGTGAACTTCGAGGGTGGTTCCTCTTACATTCACCTTGATGATTACATCGAGTGGAATCCACCGGGGATGATTCCTCGGGTTTTCCCCTTGATGTTTGGACACACAGATACTTGGACTTTACAACTGTTACTTGGAAAGGCAGGTTGACCCTGAGGGGTACCCGCGAGTGATGTGGAGACGGGTTGACCTGGAGGGTACCCGAGAGTTGAATACGAGGCGTGGCCGGGCATTCTTAGCCCTTGCCACAAGTCCTCGAGACGGGGCGACGGGGTCACATCTTTCGTGAGTCTCTCGCCCGGACCGCACCGCCAACACACTAACGGTTTGGATATTTGATCCGAGGAGCCTCGCCCGATAGCACTAACCATCACGTGGGCATAGTATGGGCGTCAGATGCATCACCAAGCTTAATAGACGCGATGATCGAGCGGCGCGCGCCGGGTTGGACTGCATAAGCACCCGCCTTGTTGAAGGAGGTAGCTAGGTCTCGCTCACCGCCGCTGCACATAACGCGAGGAGTTTTCGGGAGATGGCCCATGACCCCGGGGCATAGGTTTAGTCCGCGTCGGCCTCTTTATTAAGCCTAGGTCGGGTGCGCGTATTGTTTGGCCGAGGCCGGGCATGACCCAGGAAAGTGTGTCCAGCCGGAGTTAATCGAGCGTGGTGGGTAAGTTGGTGCACCCCTGTAGGGAAGAAACAATCTATCGATAGCCTGTCCTACGGTAATGAACACTTGGAGTTGTATCCTGATCGATACAACTAGAACTGGATACTTGTGATGAGAATTGGATGGTGATGAGTAATGGATTGTGATGATAACTGGATAGTATGGCTCTGCGATTTCTTTCTCGCAGGGAGTCGAGAAAGGATCTCCGGCCGAGGTTGATAACACTACTTCTACCTTACTTTGCACTACTCTACTCCCTCCTATTTGCTGCAAGATGGTGGTTTCCAGAAGATGCTAGTCTTCGATAGGACTATGCCTTCTCTCTATTCTGGCATTTCGCAGCCCGATCCACATATATGACCTTCCTTTGATAATGTTGCATATGTAGTGTAGATCCTTGCTTGCAGTACTTTGATGAGTACTCACGGTTGCTTTGCTCCCCTTTCCCCTTTCTTCTTCTTTCGGTTGATGCAACCAAATGACGGAGCCCAAGAGCAGACGCCACCGCCGATGCTTACTACTACGTGGAGGCCACCGATGACCGTGGAGTAGTTAGGAGGCTCTCAGCAGGAGGCCTTGCCTTTTCGATCGATGTTGCTTTTGTGCTAGCCTTCTTAAGGCAAACTTGTCTAACTTATGTCTGTGCTCAGATATTGATGCTTCCGCTGACTCTTGTGTAATCGAGCTTATGTATTCGAGCCCTCGAGGCCCCTGGCTTGTAATATAAAGCTTGTATTATTTTAATTTGTGTATAGAGTTGTGTTGTGATATCTTCCCGTGAGTCCTTGATCTTGATCGTACACATTTGCGTGCATGATTAGTGTACGATTGAATCGAGGGCGTCACAAGTTGGTATCAGAGCCGACTGCCTGTAGGTAGCCCCCTTTCCAACTCCTTGGACGCAGTTGAGTCTAGAAACCGGAAACTGTTTTACTAACTTGGTTGTGTGGCTTACGGGCCCACGTCGCCAATTGGGTGGTATTAGGATCTTTTATTCCTCGTCTATACTCTGGGACTCTGATCTCTCTTCCATTCGGGTTAAACGATTTTGCTAAATCTAACATTAGGTTCTCGCACGACTTCCTCTCGGAGAGCCCCTTCCTTCCAGATGATCGCCTACTTCACCAGAAGACTTCGAAGATACTCTTTGATGTTCGCTCGAGAACTTGTGCTCATCGCTTTTTCATTTCCCTTCCACCATCAACCCCTATGGATAATGACCTAGAATTGACGTTCATACCTTCATCTCCAGTTGCTCTTGTTATTACAGGATGCCTTGAGATACTCGCCGATGTTCCGAGAATTCTTTGAGCTTACTGCCCTGCGATTCCTTACCGCATGAAAGCCCTTGCGAATAATTCCTCACACTTATTGGGTATCCGTTCATCCCCAGTTGTTCATGTGTTTCACAAATTCTCTGGAAAACTATTCGATCTTCCGATAATCCTTAGTAGCCTATTGCTCCTGTTCTCCCTTATCGTCTTGCATTATGGTTAATTCCATATGTCTAACAATATTCATTAAACTCCTTTGAGATTGTCATTCCTTTCCTATTGATTCGACATGTGTGTGAATGCACACATTCATTAGTTATTCCCTGGTAATTATTTATCCTTCTGGCTCATACTCCACTTTGGACATGAGTTGTTTCTCGGCAAATCAAACCTTGATTGATTGTCGATCTAAGCTATTCAACTTACTTATATTTTGATCAGAGCGTCTGCTTCTGATCTTCTATTTTTGAAATCATGATTTCTTTGCATTTAAGTATCAAATTATTCAGATGTTTCTATAATCCGAAGCCTTTGCATTCTTTCTTCTTCTGGTTGAGTACTGATACTCATATCAGATCCTATGTGGACCGCCAGATCCTTTGTTGGATTTTATCCGGCAACGTCCTCCATACTCAATAACCTTTTGAGCCTTTCCTCGGATACATAATGCCTTTGGTAAATTGTATCCTCTGCCTTCTCAACCATGCTCTGCCTTTGAGCTTGTGTTATTTTACTCATGGAGTTTGTGGTATATGTTCCCAAGATGCCCCTATGGGTTGAACCTATGCCTTCCTTAATCCATGTGAACCCGAGAGTTTTCATGAGTCATACTCTTCTAGTGTTTTGCCAGATAACATTTCAACACTACAACTTCATCGAAAGCGAGAAGTAAATTAATTGATATGCATTGAAGAAGTGGGAGTCGACCTTGAACTTTGTGTTCATGCCCATGGACACGATGTAGATCTTATCATGAAAGCTTCTCTTAAAATTAATTATCCCCTTGGTATAAGAACATCTTATATCTAGGATTTGATCCTTTGCAACCGTGGTTCTGACCATGATTGCTTCCCTTTGATTCCATTTCTCGGACAAGTTAAAGCACTTGTCTTCAGTAGATAAATGCATCTTCGCAATCTCTATTTTAATCTTTCATCGAGTATTACCCTCTGGTATCTCGAGAATAACAAAGAACAATTTTGCTTCCTACGAGTCTTCATCTAGTATTGCTTCTCATCGATTTCAGTTTCCCCGGGTTTTGAGTTGTTAGTCACTTGAGAACGTTGATAAGTGAATCGATTCCACGCTCCAATTCTATAACTCTAAGTAATTTTTGTTGCTTACGAGTTCAATAATGCTTCAAGTCATTCCTAGCCTGATCGGCTATATCATTATCGTGCTAAATTTTAACTGTGCTACCTGGTCCTTCTTACCAGAGCACAACTTTTGACGACGAGCTAAGCTTACGTCGATCTCTTGTCATATCATTTCACCTTGAACAGCAAGCTTGATTTAGAGTTTATGTCGTACCCGTGGTTCCAATAACCCTTCGCTTCATCATTCCTTTGACTCGATGTCATCGCCAATCGATTACATCTTCCTGAAATCTCTCAACAAATGTGTCGTTATCATCATCAACTTTCTAAACTCTCCCAAGATATCAATCAAATTCATGATGAGAAATACCATCCTTGCCCCTTGATGATTTGTGTTATCATCGACAACATTCTTATCTCCCCCACAACACAAAACTTGTTCATACAAATTTTGGAAATACATCCTTTTTAACATGTCGATGGATTGCTGCTGAACCCATCGGCCACATCCTCATCCTTCAATGATGAAATTGTACGGACTATTCTAGCAGTTCCCGCGAGATCCTTTGTGAATTCTAAAGTTTGACTTTTACCCGATGACCATGTCAATGATATCCTGAATCATGTCTGTGGTACTACGATCGTCAACAAGAACATTGGGAGCGCAATGCTAACTGTTCTTGATCAATTATCCAAACACCGCTGTATGGGTAAACATCATGATTCTCCTTGCCCCATTAACTAAATGGATTAATACTTGATGTCCTGTCATGTATATCATGCTCTGTTTGTTCTTGGGAAGCATATACTCTAATACTTTTGTATAAGCACCTTTTCCTTTCCAATCGGTGCCGTTAAACTAATAACCACTTTTTCCTTTCCATTGGTTTGTTTAACCTTCTTGTGATCTATATGATGTAAGCGGTGAATAATTCCTCGCTTATAAAACACCCGATGTACAACCTTGTCGGTGAGACCTTGTTACTATTGTTGATGACATTCCGTAGCCACCGATGGATGAGAACTTTGCCTATTGGTCCGCCTCGCCTTACGAGCAGGAAAATGGTTCTCTTCGTCCCTCGCCCTTGGTACCAACGTTGTTGCCAACATAATTGGCGTGCTATCCTCGACCTGCCTTGCTATCATGGCGTGCAAAATTTTAGCGCCTTCCGCTTTTAACTCCACATGGTGGGCCCATAACCTGAGCCCACACGATCGAATGACTCTCCCAGATATCTTTGATTCCAAAATATTCTTGCATTTGGCTTCAGATCATGTCACAAGCCACCCCCGAGGGATGATCTATTCTCGATGCTCAACCCCTTCTCACAACTGTTCGGTATCGATCGCTTGTCCATCTGCTTGAAACTTCTTATTGTACCTTCATATTTTGCTCTCGACGTTATTCTTAAATTTCAACTCGAGAGATACTTCTATCACATTACCTGCATTGTTCACCAGACAATTAAACCTATAAGGGTCAGTTCTCCCGAAGTTACTCTTTTCTTCCCCACTTAAATCTCGGGACGAGATTTCTTGTAGTGGAGGAGATTTGTAACACCCTCAGTGTCATGCTACAGTAATCCCCTGTTAATGGTGCCACGTCACCATGCTTACTGAGCTAATTATCACTTGATGAAAAATCAAAGTCAAATTCAAATTCTAATTATGAGGGAAATTCAAAATTTCTCAAACATGAAAACAAAAATGTTCATCATGTGCCAAATATTCCACAACTAATATTGGTGGTGAACCAACATTTTTGCAAAGGGTTAAGTGGCCTAAACTACTTAAAAGCAAGGACCTAAGCAATAAATTAAATGCCCTTTTTAATTTATAAAATTGGCAACTATTCCAAAAGCCTCCCAACCTTTTTGTGGCGGTGCACAATAATTCTATGAAATTGTTTTGGCCAATGGCATATTTTTGCAAAGTCATTAATGGCTAAAAGGAAAAGGCAAAATGCTGTTGGAAAAAGAAAAAAAAAAAAGAAAAGGAAAGAAGAAGGTGGAGAGCCCTGGCCTCCCTTGGGCTTCGCCCATCCCAAACAGCCGCCCACCTCACCCACTGGCCGGCCCAGCTTCCCGGCCGCCTCTCCTGTTCCTCCGACCGGGCGAGGCAGAGCGCCGTCGCCGAACCACCTCGCCGTCGCCGCCGCCCGCCTCCTCGACGCCTCGGCCTCCTCCCTAGCTACCCCAACTCACCTCCGCCTCTCCCACTCCCTTCAGATCCCCTCGAGCACTCCCTCTCTCGACCCTGAAGGCGCCTTGCCGTCGCGCGTCGATCAGCTGCCACTGCCGTCGTCTGCTCCGACAAGTCCGGAAGCTCCGTCGTGGTCGGCCTCTTCTTCCTCTACACTCGATCGGGACCGGGAGTGCCACCGTCTTCGCTTTCTTCATCTTCCTCATCTACGGCCAACGCACGACCACGCCGTCGATTCGCTCCGGCGAGCTCTCCCCCGAGCCCGCTTTGCACATCTGCAGAAGCGCTGTGAGCTCCTCTCCTTCTCCCCTCACTCCCTGCTCGTCCCCGCGCTCGTAGCCGCCGACCACGTCATGGCCATACTCGTCGCCGTAGACGAGCTCGCCGCCGTGACAACCATAGCCCGAGCTCGTAGACGAGCTACTGGAGCTCGTGCGAGTCCAACGAGACCCCTAGCGCGCCTTCCCGTGCCATGCAGCGCCGTATCCGACGACGCCCGAAGTCCGGCGTCCGCTGCGGTGCTCGCCGCCGTCACCTCCATCCAGCTCCGGCCTCGTAACCACTCCGGTTGGACGCGGCATCTTCTCCCCGTTCGAACGCGCCCGCCACAAGCCATTTTGGTCGCCGGACGGCGAATCCGACGACGCGACGCGCCTCGCCGTGGATTTGGTCGCCGAGCTAGCTCCGGCACCACCGCCGAAGCTCGCACACTGGCCACCCACAGGTCCTCGCCCTGGCCCCGCTGGTCCCTATTGACTAAGTTGACTCGATCGACTTTCGACTGGGCATCCTTGTCAATGACAAAGCGGGCCCGATCGCTAATTAACCAGTGTAATTTTAAAATGTTTAATTAACCTAAGCGACCCGACACGGGGCCCACGCACTTAATTAACCTTGTTTAATTAAAATAAACTCTGTTAAGGCTTACATCTCTCGCCAGTGGGACCCATTGGTCGGCTTTGACATGGGCGGTGAGTCACGTTGACTGCTGACGTCATCCCACGCAATGCTCACGTCATATTTCCTTTTCTGTTAATTTAAATAATTCCAGAAATTGTTTTAATCTTTGAAAATTCATAGAAAATAAACCGTAACTCGGATGAAAATGTTTTCTACATGAAAGTTGCTCAGAAAAATCCAACGAATCCGAATACGCAGTCCGTTCATCTGTCACATGCCCCTAGCATGCTGAACATGGGACATTCCCCCTCCGGTCATCTGTTGGACACAGGCCCGGAACCGGGAAAACATTCGCGGTTGATTCCCCCCTTAACCTTTATCGTGTAGCCATACGTTAGGTCACCCCTGGCACAACATATTGCCACGTTCTGCTTTGTGATGCTATGTTTGCTTTATATTTACTATTTCTTCTCCCTCTTCTCCCCGGTAGACCCCGAGACCGATGTCAGCCTTGTGATCGACTACGCTAACGACGACCCTCCTTGCCCGAGCAACAGGCAAGCCCCTTTGATCATCCCGATATCGCCCATTCCATTCTATCATGCTTGCATTAGATTTTGCTATTGTTATTGTTTGCTCCTATTCTGATGCATAGCCTGCTTTTGTAACCTGCTTATTGTTACCTTACCTGCTTATCCTAAACTGCTTATGTCGGTGTACTAGAGTAGGGGTACCCTAGTACCCGAACTCGTCTGCAGCGATTCTGACACCCGCAGTAGGGCTGGCACGGTGACCGTCAAGATCTTCCATGGCTCCTTTGGAGCCATTCAAGAACAAAGTGATCAAGGCCCCGGCAAGAGGAGCTTGCCGGGAAGGCCACTCAAGGCACGAAGGAAACAAGACCCCGGCAAGAGGAGCTTGCCGGGAAGGCTTGTGAGCAACAAGCCCCGAGCACGACAAGGATCTCACCGCAGCAAGGAGCTTGCGCGCAGCAACCTCTCTTCATCTCCGCTCCAGCTCATCCGCCAACGTGTCGCCATGGGGCTTTTCCATGCATCGCGTGTCGATGGGTGTGCAGCCGCCGGAGAGCAGCGATAAGCGGGCCGACAAGCTACCATCGTGGCAACGGAGGCGCACTGACGGTCCCCAATGCCTTGTTTAGGCGGCGAGACGGCATTTATTAGTCTTGTCCCTTGCCGTCAGAGTTAGGTATAGAGCACTGTACACTGTACAAGTTGGTGTACCAACCACTGTTTTTACACTTGTACCCTCATATGTGTTGCCACCTGTGGTGACCCCTTGACACTATAAAAGGAGGCCCATGTGCAACGTAGGAAGGGTTCGGCTCATTCGGTTCATTCGACTCATACGAGACCACGCTCACTCAGGCTAGGTTTTGTAGCTCTCATTGCTGCCTAGCAAGAACACAATAGAATCAACCAAGCAGCAGTAGGAGTGTTATCTCTCCGGAGAGCTCCGAAGCTGGGTAAATCTGCTCGTGTGCATCGCTTCGATCCGCTCTTTGTGCATTCTCCGCCCCCCTCCGAACCACAAGGGACTAGGTCCCATAGGTGTTCGTGGGACACGATCAGCTTCCCCGACATCTTTGGCGCGCCAGGTAGGGGGCGTCGAGGTTGTGTGAACCCGATCCAGCGTTCACACGAGCAACAGTCTTCATCATCTTCATCAACATGCCACCGAAGAAGAAGGCTTCGGCGGCAGCGGGGCCATCCGCGTCCAACCCACCACCACCGGAGCAGTCGAGTGGTGGGGAAGACGCTGGCGGAGGAACCGGCGCCGACGAGAGAGCCCACGACGCTGCCAGGTCCAAGGACAGGGCGGCGCAAGCTTCGGCGTCCGGATACTCACCGCGTCCATCTCAGGAGGCGCGGGACCAACAGCGTCATGATGCTCGCAGCACCATACGCTCGTTGGATCAAGGCCAAGCTGGAGGATCCCGAGGCCCTCGAGACCCGCATGCACGCCAAAGATGCATGCGATGCGGCGGGTACGATCGCTTGGGCGGGATGCTGCTCCTCCTAACTTGGTTAGGAGTCCGAGCACATCCCGTTCCTCGATCCGTACACCATTGCCACCAACTACTCCAGCGGAAGCCTTGGCGAGAGCCCAACTGCTTCTAGACTACCCTCCAACGGCCGACAAGGTCGACGAGTGGAGGGCCACCATCTAGAGTCTCGTCGGCTTTGCCAACGGCGACGTCCCGCGGCAACCAAGCACTTCGCAGCCGCGGCAAGGCGACAAGGCACGAGTCGGTGGTGACGAGACCTGCGGGGGTGCAGCCACCGTGCACTCCCCTTCCCGAAGGCCAAGATCGCCGACTCGTCGGATCCACCTCGACAGCGACTCCACCGCGTCGTCGGATCCGCGAGCTCGTTGCGACCAACGCCAAGTTCTCCAAGAACGACAAGAAGAAGACGCTCGAACCCGCATTGAGCGCCGAAGAGAAGCGCGGCGTCAATCTGACCAACGCCGCGGGCCGCTGTTGACATGCATGCGCCGAAACAGGTGACTTGCGTCAGACGCTGTAGGTTGCCCTGCGTTCACCCGTGAGCTGCGGCAAGTCCAATGGTCCGACAAGAAAAACTTCAAGCCGATGTGCGGAGAAGTATGATGGCAGGACACACCCATCGGAGTTCCTCGGCATCTACACCATCGCGGTGCAGGCTGCGGGGGCGAGGCGACAAGATCTCGCCAACTACTTCCTCTCGTGCTCAAGCTAAGCGTCGATCTTGGCTCATGCACTTGCGGACAGCTCCATTTCTTCTTGGGCAGATTTGTGCCATCAGTTTGTCGGCGCCTTCACAGGCGGCCACAAGCCTCATGGCCAAGAGAGTGACCTTCACCTACTCGCCCAGAAGGAAGGAGAGTCCCTGCGCAAGTTCATCCAGAGATTCAGCCGCGTGCACTACAACATCCCAGACGTCCACCCTGCCGCGGTGATCAGCGCATTTCATCAGAATGTGCGGAACCGCAGGATGAGGGAGGAGATGGCGATGTGCAAGGTCAAGGACGTCAATGAGCTATATGCCCTGGCCGATTAGTGTGCACGCGCTGAGGAGGGAAGAAGACTCCCAGGAGAGAATGTTGGAGCAGGATCTGACAGCGATGAGACCGCCCCGGCAAAGAAGAGCCGGCGGCGGAACAACAGAAAGAAGAAGAACCAGGAAGTACTTGTTGTCGAGCAGTCCGGCAAGGATGGTGCCGCCAACAAGGCCAAGGCTAGCGGCTCCGGCAAGGAGGTTGCCGCTGACACCGACCGCCAAGCTGTGGCTGCCGCCGACAAGCAGGACAGCTCCAACAAGCGATCTTGCAAGATTCACGCACCAAGGGCCACGACCTCCAGAGCTGCAAGAAAGTCGAGCAGCTCGTTGAACAGCAGAGGGCTGAGTACGAGCGGCAAGACAAGGAGAAGGCCCAGGAAGGTGCTGGTGCAGCTGGCAAGAAGAGACCCGGCCGGGGAGGACGCTGCGGCAAGGCTAAGCAGCGGCAAGGAGACAGACCTCCCCGCGGCCGCGACAAGGATGAAGACGAAGATGACGATGACGAAGACATGGAAGACGACGAAGCTGATGAGCAGGAGTTTCAGAAGGCAACGGAGGTCCTCTGCGTTGACGGTGGTGCTTCTCTGCATACCTCGCACCGCCAACTCAAGCAATGGATGCGTGAGGTTAATGCAGCAGAACCGTCCGTAGGGTCGCGCGAGCCTCACGAAGTGGTCCAAGACGCCTATCATCTTTGACATTGAGGACCACCGATCGCATAACTGCGGTCGGGTTCTTGCCGATGTTGGTCTCACCAACTATCCGCAACCTCAAAGTCACAAAGATGTTGGTTTGGCGGGCGGCCTGAATCTGATCTCCTCTGCGGTGCTCGTAAGCTTCAAATCCCTAACAGCGAGCTCAAGAGGCGGCACTTTCAAGGAATCAACCTGTGGAGGAGCAAGCGAAAGGGAAGATCACATTGCCGGTCACATTTGGCGGTGAGCTGAATTCAGGATCGAGAGGGTCACGTTTGGCGTTGCCGATTTCCCATTGCCCTACAATGGGATACTTGGCCGTCCGGCAAAGACTCGCCAAGTTCATGGCAGCCTCTCATTACGCCTACAACCTGCTCAAGATGCCCGGCCCGATAAGCGTCATTTCTGTCCATGGCGACAAGAAGGATGCGCTTATCTGCGCCGACAAGATTTACGGGATGCGCAGAGCCGCCACGGATAGCAAATCACTTGCCGCTGAAGCTCCCGGGGGGAAGAAGAAGACCACCTTGTCCGGCAAGAGCTCCGATGCCCACTCCGGCAAGCGCACCTCTTCGGAGTGCTGCGCTACCGTCGAGGACGCACCATCGAGCTCCACCGGCAAGTGCAAGAAGAAGATGGCGGCTCCGCCGAAGACCAAGAAGGTGTCCGCCAAGGAGGACGGCACTGGTGGTACCTTCACCATCAGTGCCACGCTTGACCCTAAATAGGAAAGCGAGCTCGTTGCTTTCCTGCGGGCGAATGTCGATGTGTTTGCATGGCAACCATCTGACATCCCCGGTGTTCCCAGGAAAGTAATTGAGCATCACTTAGCTGCCTGTCCTCATGCGCGGCCCGTCAAGCAAAAAGTCAGGAAACAGGCAGTGGAGCGCCAAGAATTCATAGCAGAAGAGATCAAGAAGTTGGAAGCAGCAGGCCTTGTCAGAGGGGTACTCCATCCCACGTGGTTGGCCAATCCGGTAGTTGTACGAAAGGCAAATGGGAAATGGAGACTCTGTATTGACTTTACAGATGTTAATAAAGCTTGTCCCAAAGACCCATTTCCCTTGCCGCGTATAGACCAGATTGTTGACTCCACAGCTGGATGTGATTTGCTTTCATTTCTTGACGCATATTCAGGATATCATCAGATCTTCATGGCAGAAGAAGATGAAGAGAAAACCGCATTCATTACACCATGTGGACATCTTTTTTCACGGATGCCTTTCGGTTTGAAGAATGCTGGTTCAACGTTTGCAAGAGTGGTCCATGACGCTTTTGAGCCGCAAATGCACAGAAATGTAGAAGCTTACATGGATGACATAGTGGTCAAAAGCAAGGACAGAGCAACTCTGGTCCAAGATTTGGATGAGACCTTTGCAAATCTGCGCAGGATCAACCTCAAGCTCAACCCCGAGAAGTGCGTGTTTGGAGTCCCTTCCGGCAAGCTTCTCGGGTTCTTCGTGTCTCAGAGGGGAATCGAAGTCAATCCCGACAAGATCAAGGCCATTGAGCAGATTGAAGCACCGAAGCGCGTCAAGGATGTAAGAAGGCTTGCCGGTTGCGTGGCTGCTCTCAGCAGGTTTATCTCTAAGTCACTGAGCAGCTACCGCCATTTTTCAAAATTTTGAAGAAGGCAGGTCCAATGAAATGGACTCGAAGCGGAGGCTGCGTTGCGCAGACTTAAAGAGGTACCTGTCCTCCACTCCAATACTTGTCGCACCTAGGCCACAAGAGAAGTTGCTGCTGTATATAGCGGCAACCAATCAAGTGGTTAGTGCTGCGTTAGTAGCGGAGAGGGAGGCAGATGATGAGCAGGCAACCGAGACAAATGCATCCAGCGACAAGCAAGGGGCTTCGCCGTCAAGCTCTGGTCCCGACAAGGACGGATCTACGCAGGATTGCGACAAGATGCAGAAAAGGATGGTGCAGCGCCCAGTCTACTTTGTCAGTTCCCTTCGCGGGGGCTAGGTCGAGGTATTCGGTGTGCGAAATTGCTTTTCGGCCTCCTCATGGCCTCGAAAGCTGCGCCATTACTTCCAAGCACATGAGATAACGATTGTCACTCGCTTTCGGCTGAAGAGGATATTGCAAAATCCGAAGCAACAGGCAGGATTGTCGAGTGGGCCTTTGGAACTATCAAGCTTTGGCCTCAAGTTTGAAAGCACTTCAACTATCCAAAGCGAGCATTGGCGAGTTTATAGCAGAATGGGCGTAGCGCAAGATGAAGAAATTCGAGGCGAGCATCCCGTCGAGAAGCAAGTAAGGAGTGGCTGATGTACTTTGATGGTGCCTTCTCGCTGCAAAGGCGCCGGTCTTGGCGTCTCGCTTATCGCACCCACCGAAGAGCACCTCAAGTACATAGTCAAATGCACTTTCCCAAGGAGCAAGCAACAAATAATACTGCAGAGTATGAAGGTTTGCTTGCCGGTCTCGAGTGCAGAGACCTTGGGATCAAGAAGCTTATCGTCGGGGTGACTCACAGCTTGTCGTCCGCCAAGTGAACAAAGATTATCGAGTCCATCGATGGAAGCCTCGTTGATGAAGTGAGAAAGCTAGAAGAGCACTTTGAAGGCTGCAAATGAAACACGTTCCAAGAGCTCGAGCGATATCGCTGATGGCCTCTCAAAGTGTGCCGCACTAAGTTACTGTGGAACCAGGAATTTTTGTGCTCAAGCTGACTCAACCAAACGTAACGCCATCAAGCTCGGACAGAGCAAGAAGAGAAAGTTGGTTTCCGGTGACTACTTTCCGGCAGAGCTCCCCGAAGCCGCCGCCAAGAAAGTCCCCAAAATCAACGCAAATATCGCTGAGGAACAGTCTGCTCCGACAAACCTAAGGGTTTGTTTCGTTGCGTTCCCGACAAGTTTTGCTCCGACGAGCTTGTCGGGGATCATCAAGCTCCGGCCGAGCCGCAGGTTCTGGCCGTAGAAGCTGATGTTCCCATAGCAGCAGATGTGCCTTTAGTCCTTGTTGTCGAGCCACAGGCTCCAACATGGGCACAGCAGATCGTCCATTTCCTTCAGACAGGAGAACTTCCCGAAGAGCAAGAAGAAGCAGAAAGAGTAGCCCGGCGGTCAAGTATGTACCAGTTTGTTGACAACATCACATGCATGAAGAAGACTCAACGGAGTGAAATTGAAGTGTATTTGCGGGAAGATGGATGAAGCTGTTGGCGGAGATACGGAGGCATATGTGGTCACCACATTGGCGCCAAAACACTTGCCGCAAAGCTTTCGGCAAGGTTTCTTCGCCGAAGCCCTCCAGGATGCTGGCACAAGTAACCAAGTGTGAAGCGTGCCAATTCCATTCAAAAGCAGATACACCGGCCAGCTCAAGCTCTCCAGACGATCCCTTTGTCTGGCCATTTTCGATGCAGGGGGCTCGACATCCTTGGCCCCTTCCCTAAGCTGTCGGGGCTTTGAGTACTTATGCGTTGCAATCGACAAGTTCACAAAGTGGCGGAAGTGGAAGCGGTGAGGAAGGTGACAGCACGGTCGCGGTCAAGTTCTTGGTCAATTGTTTGCCGTTTTGGGATACCTAACGGATCATCACCGACAACGGCACCCAATTCACGAGTCGCACCTTCATGCGATCGTCCAAGATCTTGGCGCCAAGGTCTGCGCTTTATACATTGCTCACCCGAGAAGCAGCGGTCAAGCGAGAGGGCAAATCTTTGAAGTGCTGCGAGGACTCAAGACCAGAACTTTTGAAAGGCTGCGCAAGTGCGGAAGAAAGCTGGATTGAGGAGCTGCGGTGGTTCTTTGGTCGATCAGACGACGCCAAATCGAGCCACCGGCGGACACCTTCGCTCTAGTCTATGGAGCAGGCAGTTCTCCCCATGGAACTTCGTATACGGGTCACCTCGAGTACTCGCTTATGATGAGCTTGAGCAAGAGCAGCTGCGACAAGATGGACGCTGCTCCTCGAGGAAGATCGTCTTGAGCTCTTTGACGAGCTGCTCGTTACCGGCAAGCTTTGCGCCGCTACCATAGCCGCAAAGTTAATGCGAGAAGCTTCGAGGAAGGCGACCTTGTTCTTGGCGTGTTCAATCCGCCAAGAATTCCAACAAGTTGGCGCTTGAAGTGGGAAGGCCCTATCGGGTGAAAGCGAATCACTAGGCACCGGCGCTGTCCGCCTTGAGACCGAAGATGGCGTTCGGTGAGCAACTCCTGGAATATAGAACATCTTCGTAAGTTTTACCCATAGAGGCGCGGTTGCCGGAACCCATTAAGCAACCACCCTTAATACAAGTCTTGCCGCTGTTGCATGTAATCCTTTGTACAAAGCCGGGCGCAGACCCCGTGCATCAGTAAAGCTCATGTGTTGCGCACAACTCGTCAATTTCATGCTTTTATCATTATTTTGCATGTATTATTTGACATTTTGTGCAGCACCCACACCCGGTAAGCAATAACGAGCCACTAGGCTCCATAACTTTATTTTCTCTTCTTTCTTCTTAAAAAAGAGGAAGGTTCATCCACCCACAAGTTAACCGGGGGGGGAAGGAGAAGATAATGGTGTGGGCAGCCAAGTGTTCTTCGAGGAAGTATCGCCTTTTTGGGAAGCAAGCGCACGGAAAAGCTAAGTTACTAAGTTTAAGCAATCAGTTTTAAATTTTCAAGTTATCTTCCTCGAGCGATAGTACTTTGTATGGAAAACCTGTGCGCGGAGGAACCAACTTCATGGCTAGCTTGCGCCCTTACTTTGTTTCGAGTCCGCTCAACAACTTAAGTGTCTTGCAACTAGTTGCAACAAGGTTGCTTGTCGGAGGCAGCATCGCCCGATGAGCTGCGATGTTCGCTTTTCAGCCATGCGACAAAGATGCTCGCACCGACAAGTTCCCTAAGCGTGAGGGCACAAACATACAAGGAAGGAATCAAGTAAAGGAAATAACATTGCGATCGATGCCTAAGATAGAGTATATTACAAAATAACTTGTGAGATCTAATAGATTTTTCGCCTAAACATGATCTCTGACGACAAGAGAAAGATAAAGTTGGCGGCCTAGTCCACGCGGGTAGCCATCGAACCTCTTGACTCCGCTCACCCTGTCCACGATGGGTGCGACAAGGGCCTTAAGTGCTTCAACGTCGGCAGATGGAGGCAGTGACTTGAGGACATTGGCGAAGCTGACGCCTGGATTGCGGAAGGCCACCTTCATCAGCACCTTCTGGAGAGCCCCGGCGCAGACTTGGCGCGACTCGTCGGCCAGCTGCTTTGGGATCTCCTCCCGGAGCCGCTGGAGACCCGTCAACACGCCCTTGAAGAAAAGGCTGAGCTTGACGCTGGGTTGGAGGTTCTCGTCAGTAGAGTACCCAAGATCCACCATCCCCAGCTCCATCAGCTCATTGTGGATGGTGGCGGTAGTGTCCACAAGACCTTCATCCGATGCATTATGCTATCTACGAGAGTATCACAGGCGATCGACATTCGCATATGACTCCTCGTTGGCCTTGATCTTCTCCAGCGAGCTGTTTCCCTCTCCTTGGCGCCGTCCGGCGTCTCCGTCGGGGTGGCCGGGATTTCAGCTCCAGATCCGCCTTGGAGTCCTTGGCGTCGAGCTCCTTGATCTTGTTAGCAAAACGACCCTGCAGCTCACCAAGGGTGTAGGCGTCCTTCTCGCGCTCGCGCCTCAGCCCGGCGACCTCCTCCTCGCTCTTCTGGAGGGTGGCCTCCAGCTGTGCCACCCTCGTCTCCAATTCCTTCTTGGCGGCCTCGGCGCTGCGGCGGCATCCTTTGCCTCCTTGAGTGCTCCGCCAATTGATTGCTCACATTGCAAGATCTTCCTCGTAGCTGTCGAGGTTGATCTTCCGCGCGCCACTCACCTTCTTGCGCAGAGCTTCTCACGGCAAGCCTTTGCTGCTCCTCGACCTCAGCCTTCTCGGGATGAAGGCCGTGTGCTCCTCAGCAAGTTGCTCCAGCCGCTACGCTATGTCCGGAGAGTTTCCTTGTTGGCGGCGCGGAGCTCTTCTGGCGCTTCTCCATGTCGGCTCCGCCCTCATGACGAGTGCTTCCGCGACTCGGCTTAGCTTGGGCGTAGCGGAGCCACCAGCAGCTTCTTCAGCTGCTCCTCCTCGAGCTTCGCTTCGCTTTGCTTAGCGCGTTAACCAGGACAGCCCGTGAGGCGAGCAGCTCCATGTTGAAGGTCTCCCCCTCGACCGGCGCCACAGGCTCGATGCCCATGGAAGCTTGATGAAGACACCTTTGCGGCCTTGAGATAGGCGCTGGCTGGGGCTCCTCGAGTCGGTGCGGCATCGGTGGCGGGGGATCGGCGGTCGGTGCAGCGCTGGCGCTCCTGCGGCCTCGGGGCCGTCGATCGATCACCGGACCCTCACGGCCTCTCGCACCGGCAGCCTTGGCGGCCTCCTGGCAGCCGGACCCATCGGCGCGGCCTCCTCTTCCATGTTGGTGGCGTCGTCATTGTTGCCCATGGCGTCCTCCCTCGCGGCAACCTCGATCTCCATCGGATCTCCGCAGATGGATCGGCGATCGAGAGAAAGAAAGACCGATCAAGCAAATGTTGAAAAGAAGAACAGAAGAAAAGGAACCCAAGGGAATTTTTCATCAAGAAGATTACCGCAATGGGATCTGTAGCGCGGTCTCCACCACCGGAGGGTCGTCGGCGCTGCCCCTTGCGAGACTCCCTTGTCGAGAGGCCTCCCTTGGGAGAGCACTTCCTTGGCGGAGATTTCTCCCTTGGCGGCGTAGTTGAAGCAAGCAGAACTTCGGGAGTGACCTCCAGGGCCTCCTGATGAGGCCGAACTTCGGGAGTGACCTCCGGGGCCTCCTGATGAGGCTGCTCTGCTCCTACATAATTCAACAAGCCAGATATCAGTGATGAAGGAGCACCCAAGCACACCTAACCGTAAGAAATAAGCCAAGTACTTACGCTGGGGGCTGTGCTGGGGGCTGCTCTGTCGAAGGGTTGCCGGATCCGGCAAGGGAGTCTCAGACGTGCCTCCTGTCGCCACGGGAGATTCGTCTTCGATGACCACCACCGGAGTCTTGGCTCTCTTTGATGCCCTCTGAGCCAGCGTCCTGAAGAAGGAAAAGATTCAGAGTGAAGCAAGTCAGATACAAGATAAAGCAGTAAATTGAAGGATTACAAGTAGCAGCGACAAGATCTTACTCTTCCTCTTCTTCCTCAGTCAAGCGACGAGTTGTTGCACAAGGGCACGACCCCCCTCGGCAACATAAACCACTCGGGGTGATCTGCATCAGGCTTGAACAACTCCCGCAGCATGCCATCCAGCTCCAAGGCAAGTAAAGTTCCAGTTCAAACCGGAGCGCAGCCTCATGATGTCCGCCAGCGTTTTGGAACTCCCAAGCAGGCCTCCCCTCTCTCGCAAGGGCGCAATGCGGCGGCGAAGGAAGTCCGCGCCAAGCTGCTTCCTACGGTCAGCCGGCATGCCCGAGGCGCAAGATTCTAGTCACGGCAATCTTCAACTTGGCATCCTCCAAATAAGTTGCTCCAATCGTTACCCGCGCACTATGGGAGTTTTTGCAGGCACCTTTGAAGGCATGGTCCTCCTCTAAGATCCAACACCAGTCAGCTCTCCTCCTCCCACTTGCTGCAGCAGCTCTCGTCAAGATATGTTTCCTTCTTGCCGATCCTGGATATCCATGCAATTCCTCCCAAGCGGCTCTCCTCTCTCTACGGGGGCATGAAGTAATGGCGGAATAGCGCTACATTTGGGTGGACTCGACGAAGTTCTCGCGAAGGTGTGCGAAACCGCCATGGTGAGGGCGGCGTTGGGGGTGAAATCAAGGAGGCGGAGGCCATATGTGTTCATGACATCACAAAAATTCGGAAAAGGCGGGCAGAGCCCGCGAGGAAGAAAAGCGAAAAAGGGTGCCGATGGAAACCTTATCGGACGTGGCGGCGGAGATCACCCTCGTGCGCTGGGTGCCGCGCGTCGCCGTCGACCGAAAAGGTAATACAGCTCCATGACTCCTTCTTGTCAGCGAGGGGATCGAAGAGGGCCGCTCCTTCCGCAGCCCATGAGCAGCTGCGCCTCGGCCATTCACGCCTTTCCCTTGTCGGTCTTGAGCCATGGGGGAGGTGGTGGAGGAGGTCGACGGCGTTAGTGGCGCCGGTGGCAATGGAGGGGCGGGCGTCGCTCTCCTTGGGCTCGAGAAGAAAGGGGGAGCGGTGGTTTCGATGTGACAAGCAATGGCAAGTGGGCGCCCCGCCCTGTTCCCCCGCTTATAAGGAGGGAGAGGGGCGGCGTTCCGATTTTCCCATTAAAGAAAGCCCCACGATCTCCCCACGGCGCCACGTCCGGTGCGTGTCGCTCGTGGGGACGTGGTGGGTCCAGGCAGTAATGGCGTAATCTGGACCGCTGCGTGCCCGTGCAGACTGCTTTTTGGGCCCGCCCAACAGAGCTTGGCGCTGTGTGTGGCCCGGGCCCGGGGCTCTGTCGGTGTACTAGAGTAGGGGTACCCTAGTACCCGAACTCGTCTGCAGGCAGATTGCTGCACACCAGCGGCGGGGCTGGCCTGGTGACCGCTAAGATCTTCCACGGCTCCTTTGGAGCCATTCAAGAACAAAGTGATCAAGGCCCGGCAAGAGGAGCTTGCGGGAAGGCCACTCAAGGCACGAAGGAAACAAGACCCGGCAAGAGGAGCTTGCGGGAAGGCTTGGTGAGCAACAAGCCCCGCGCGACAAGGATCTCAGCAGCGGCAGTAACCTCTTCATCTCCGCTCCGGCTCATCCGCCAACGTGTCGCCATGGGGCTTTTCCATGCACGCGTGTCGATGGGTGTGCAGCCAGCCGGAGAGCAGCGATAAGCGGCGACAAGCTACCATCGTGGCAAACGGAGGCGCACTCGACGGTCCAATATGTAATTGTTTAGGCGACGAGGCGGGCATTTATTAGTCTTGTCCCTTGCCGTCGAGTTAGGTATAGAGCATCAGACCTTTGTACAAGTTGGTGTACCAACCACTATTTTTACACTTGTACCCTCATATGTGTTGCCACTGTGCTTGACCCCTTGAGACTATAAAGGATGCCCATGTGCAACGTAGGAAGGGTTCGCTCGTTCGGTTCATTAGACTCATCTGAGACCACGCTCACTCAAAGCTAGGTTTTGTAGCTCTCATTGCTCCCTAGCAAGAACACAATAGAATCAACCAAGCAGCGGTAGGGTGTTATCTCTCGGAGAGCTCGGCTGGGTAAATCTGCTCGTGTGCATCGCTTCGATCCGCTCTTTGTGCATTCTCCGCCACCCTCCGAACCACAAGGGACTAGGTCCCATAGGTGTTCGTGGGACACGATCAGCTTCCCCGACAGCTTAGTATAGGTTGGTTAGTGATCCATCAGTGACCCCCACCTTGTCCTTGTTGCCCCTGCTTCATCATCGACGACCCGACCGGCGGGATCGAAGACCAGGCCCCGGCACCGCACATCACTTCCCCTTAGTTGCTCGACACTACTGGGTTCCTATCGAGTGCCGAGGGTGAGACCTCTACAGCACTTATGATGTTAACCCTGTAGTGTAGCTATTCGGTCATGGTCATCGAGGGTGATTTCCTCCTTAACCACTTTTGATACGACTCGGTCGTGCAACCCTTCAAGTGTGAACTTCGAGGGTGGTTCCTCTTACGTTCACCTTGATGATTACATCGAGTGGAATCCACCGGGGATGATTCCTCGGGTTTTCCCCTTGATGTTTGGACACACGGATACTTGGACTTTACAACTGTTACTTGGAAAGGCGGGTTGACCCTGAGGGGTACCCGCGAGTGATGTGGAGACGGGTTGACCTGGAGGGTACCCGAGAGTTGAATACGAGGCGTGGCCGGGCATTCTTAGCCCTTGCCGCAAGTCCTCGAGACGGGGCGACGGGGTCACATCTTTCGTGAGTCTCTGCTCGTGACCGCACTGCCAACACACTAACGGTTTGGATATTTGATCCGAGGAGCCTCTGGCCTGATAGCACTAACCATCACGTGGGCATAGTATGGGCGTTCGTATGCATCAGCCGAAGCTTAATAGACGTCAGTGACTGAACGGTGCGCGCCGGGTTGGACTGTGTAAGCACCTGCCTTGTTGAAGGAGGTAGCTAGGTCTGCTCACCGGCCGCGTATGCAACGTGCAGGAGTTTCCGGGGAGATGGCCCATGACCCCTGGGGGCATAGGTTTAGTCCGGCGTGCTGGCCTCTCTATTAAGCCTAGGTCGGGTTGCGGCGTATTGTTTGGCCGAGGTCGGGCATGACCCAGGAAAGTGTGTCCGGCCGGAGTTAATCGAGCGTGGTGGGTAAGTTGGTGCACCCCTGTAGGGAAGAAAACATCTATCGATAGCCTGTCCTACGGTAACGAACACTTGGAGTTGTATCCTGATCGATACAACTAGAACTGGATACTTGTGATGAGAATTGGATGGTGATGAGTAATGGATTGTGATGATAACTGGATAGTATGGCTCTGCGATTTCTTTCGAAGCGCGCTTCGAGCGCCTCCCTCCCCGCACGAAAAAGACGACATGCCTCCAAAGCAAGTATGAAGGTCCCGCTACCGCTCTTACCAAAGAAGAGAAGGAAAACTTTTTGAATGCCTTTCGGTATGAATGTCCCGACCGGCTTTCGTCGAATATAAAGGGAATAATAAATATTCGAGAGAAAATTTCCGAACCTAAAGTCTCATGGCTGCCACGTGATTATGACACAACCGCTTCGGTTGCATTGAGGGGGCTTCACCGAAAACGTCCGATTAGCCATTGCGGCTATGTGCATTCCTCAATGCAATCTCTCGAAGGTGATCGATCCAGAAATCATACCAAGGCTAAGGAGTGATGTGGCGCAATGTCTTGTCGATTTGAGCTGGTGTTCCCACCATCCTTCTTCAATATCATGACGCACGTCCTAGTTCATCTAGTCGACTAGATTGTCATTCTGGGCCCCGTATTTCTACACAATATGTTCCCCTTTGAGAGGTTCATGGGAGTCCTAAAGAAATATGTCCATAACGGTGCTAAGCCAGAAGGAAGCATCTCCATGGGCCATCAAACAGAGGATGTCATTGGGTTTTGTGTTGACTTCATTCCTGGCCTTAAGAAGATAGGTCTCCCTAAATCGCGGTATGATGGGAGACTGACTGGAAAAGGCACGCTAGGAGCGGACTCAATAATATGCAGGGACGGGCATTCTTGGTCTCAAGCACACTACATAGTTCTACAGAACTCTACCTTGGTGACCCCGTATGTCGATGAACACAAGAACAGTCTGCGCTCCAAACACCCAGAGCAGTGTGACGACTGGATTACATGTGAACACATCAGGACTTTCAGCAGTTGGTTGGAAACACGTCTCAGAGGTGACACCAATGTTTGTGATGAGTTGTACTCGTTGTCCAGAGGACCATCTTCGACTGTATTGACTTACAAAGGATATGAGATAAATGGGAATACATTTTACACGATTGCCCAAGATCAAAAGAGCACCAACCAAAACAGTGGTGTCCGCTTTGATGCAACAACCGAGAGGGGAAAGGACACATATTATGGTTACGTAATGGACATATGGGAACTTGACTACGGACATGATTTTAAGGTCCCTTTGTTTAAGTGCAAATGGGTCAATCTGTCAGGAGGCGGGGTACAGGTAGACCCACAGTACAGAATGACAATAGTGGATCTGAACAATCTTGGGTACAATGACGAACCATTCGTCCTAGCCAATGATGTGGCACAGGTTATCTATGTGAAGGACATGTCTACCAGACCGAGAAAAAGAAAAGATTAGGAAGCGAATACATCATACGATGAGCCAAAGCGCCACATAGTTCTTTCAGGAAAAAGGGATATTGTGGGAGTGGAGGGCAAGGCAGACATGTCTGAAGATTATGAAAAGTTTCATGAAATTCCTCCCTTCAAAGTCAAGGCTGATCCAAGCATCCTGATAAAGGATGAAAATTATCCATGGTTACGATGCAATAAGCAAAGCACACAAGCGAAACAAAAGTGAAGACTTTCTCTCCACAACTATTATGATGATACCATGCCAACTTTCAACCTTTTTGTAGTTCATTTGAAATGCCTGTTGTAATGCATGACGAGTTTAGAAGAAACTGATACTTCAAACAGATTGTCCGTTTTGTACACGAAATGCATCCAGTTTTTGCCGTAACCCTCTCTACTTTCTTGCACATGCTATGTGGGTGAAATGATGATACCATGCCAACTTTCAACCTTTTCAGAGTTCATTTCTAGTGTTTTTCAATTTCAGGGTCTTATAGCTCAAAATAATCAGTAAATGCATGGAAAATAACAAATATCATAAAAAATAAATAAGTAATTAGAAACAGAATAAAATTTATGAAACTAAAATTATATAAAATTGATGCAACTAAAATTATCAAAGTTTTTTCTGTTCAAAATCATTAAAAGCAAAAAGAATTTTCATAAAGAACTTCTTTTGTTAGAAACTTTAATAGCAAAAGAATTATCATAAAATAAAATAAATAAGTAATTAGAAACAAAATAAAATAAAATAAATAAGTATTTTGTTGTAAGTAGAAACAAAATAAAATAAATAAAGCAAAAAAGAAAAGAAATAAACTAGGAAAAAAATAAAAAAACGCCACCTAGTGGGCCACCACGGCCTCAATACGACTAGAAACCCACCCATGGGCTAGGATTCAGGCCCGTAGAAGACCCAATAGGCCCACAGGCAGATACAATGTGTTTAGGCCCGAAAGCCTGCATTTGAGAGGAGTTCGAGAGGGCAGCGGGAGTGGGGCTTATAAACCACTCTCGAGGTCCCTTAGCTAGCGAGGTGGGACTAAACTTTCGTGCCGCGATGCGGGCAGCATAAGGTTTTAGTCCGGTTGGTGCCACCAACCGTACTAAAGGCATACATACATGCCGTTCATGGCACCAACGGTACCAATGCCTCTTTTAGTCTCGGTTTGAGCCACCAACGGGACCAAAGGCCTCGCTTCCGCCCTTTGGGTTCTTTGAAAAGAGGCCTTTGGTCCCGGTTGGTGGCACCAACCGGGACTGAAGGTGGGCTTTGGTACCGGTTCGTGCCACGAACCGAGATTAAAGCCTTTCCTATATAAGCCAGCCCTTAGCATTTTTTCAGATTTCATCGCTGATTGTTGCCCGACGACGCCGACCTCCGACGACGCTTGAGTTGCCCGCCATTGCCGTTGCCGCCCAGGCCCCGAGCCCACGGCGACGCCGTCCGCTGCCTCGAGCCCACGCTGTCGCCGACGCGCCCTGCATACACGCTTCGACGTCGTCGCCGCCTGGACGCCGCCTGCCTGACGCTGCCTCCTCTCGCCGTCAAGCCTGCCTGTCACGCGCCCGATCCCTCCTCCTCCTTGTAATGGCCATGCCACGCCGCCCAAGCTATTATATATATGTGTAGTTTAGATTTGTAATTTAGTTGTATTAATTTGGATGTGTAGTTAATTTAGTTGTTGTAATTTAGATGTATTAATTTAGATGTGTAGTTTAGATTTTTTGGTGATATTATTATTGAATATGCAAATGTTTGTATGTTCATATGCAAAGAATATGTCAATTTTTTCATAGAATTTTTATGATTTTTTCTGTTGTAATTTTGTTCACAGAATTTTTATGTTTTTTTGTTCATAGAATTTTCTTTGTCAATTTATGTATATGTTCATATTGTGTAGGAATCTGAAAATTTTGTATGATCAAAGTCATTTATGTATGTTCATATTTAGAAGAAAAAGAAGGAGAGAAAAGAGGAAAATAAGAAGAGGAAGAAGGAGAAGAAGAAGAATAATAAGAAGAAGAGGATAGGAAGAATAGGAGAAATAAATAGGAAGATGAAAAAGAAGAAGAAAAAGGATAGAAGAAGAAGAAATAGAAGAGAAGAAGAAGAAATAGAATAATATATTATTCTATTTTTTCTTATTCTCCTCTATTCCTTCTTCTTCTCCTCTTTTTTTTTCTTTTTTTTCTTCGATCTCCTCCGCTATTCCTTCCTTCTTCTCCTCTTTTTTATTCTTCTTCCTCTTCTTATTTTTTTATCGGGTATGTCGTTGTCGATATATATGCATTCTCCTCCCGATAACTTTTAGTAAGTACTACTTAGAAAGTGTTTAATAGAATTAGTTAGAAAAATAATAGAACTAGTTAAACTAGCTAGTTTATTTTTAGTAAGTACTACTTTATTCTATTTATAGTAAGGAAATTAATAGAACTAGTTTGTTTTTTTAGTTAAAGCAATTATTCCCGCATCGACGTCGACGATGCCTATCCCGCATCCTCGTCGTCGACTCGGCGGAGGAGGCCCGCTTGATCAGAGGGGCCATGTCCGGGACTGGGCTCAGCCGGGCTGGTTTTGGGAGGTGCTACCTTCCAGGGGGCGTAGGTTGGTGAGGAGCCAGCCCGTCGTTGACCCGATCCTTGTTTGGTGGCGGTCGCATGGGCCAGTGACGGTGCCGAGGCTTCCGGACACCGCGGAGGTGGTACTTCACCGTGTCAGCGATGAGGACCAGCACGTCCGTCGCTACATGGTTGCGTTGGAGGACAGGTTCGACAATACCTGGCAGGTTCTTCAGGGATCTCACTTGAGCTATGATCCTGTGATGGTTCCTTCCCTTTGGGTGTCCACCGCCCGCGCCGATACCCGCCGGGCGCTACGGTTCTAGCTGTACTGGCGATGCTATACGTATGATAGTATTCGAGGTGTATTAGTGATAATATTCGACGATGTACGGACGCATGGAGATGATGTAGTTTTGCTTATAATTGAATGCATCCTAATTTGAATACTACTTTATTTTGCGATTTGATTTTGCTTATTGAATGCTAAAATTGGATAACTACTCCTACTTTGAATGCTAAAATTGGAGAGCACTATGCAAGGCATATGCATATGATTAGTTGATAATTTATAGGGTTTTTGTTTTCGCAAAAATCTAGGAGCCCCCGGCCCCTCCATCATCCCCGCCGTCGTCCCCGTCACTGACCCCCTCTGACATCGAGGTGAGACCAGCCAAATCCTCTTTTAGAAAGATAATTAAACGATATTTCGGGTTGACTTTAAGTCTGTCGAGTCTCCACCATATATGAGAGGACGAAGAATCCCGATTGTTGTCGTAGAAGCTTCCTTCGTTCCCCTGTGCTAGACAATTTGGTGTAATGCACTCGGGAACGAAAGAAGGAGCTACCATCACCGACGGTCGCAAATGTCAGAGAGGAATCAGTGAGGAAGAGTTCCACCATATATATATGAGAGGACGAAGAATCCCGACTATTGTCGTGGGGGTCGCTGATGTCTACTACGCAACCTTCTTCTTGTAGACGTTGTTGGGCCTGCAAGTGCACAGGTTTGTAGGACAGTAGCAAATTTCCCTCAAGTGGATGACCTAAGGTTTATCAATTCGTAGGAGGCGTAGGATGAAGATGGTCTCTATCAAACAACCCTGCAACCAAATAATAAAGAGTCTCTTGTGTCCCCAACACACCCAATACAATGGTAAATTGTATAGGTGCACTAGTTCGGCGAAGAGATGGTGATACAAGTGCAATATGGATGGTAGATATAGGTTTTTGTAATCTGTAATAATAAAAACAGCAAGGTAACAAGTGATAAACGTGAGCGTAAACGGTATTACAATGATAGGAAACAAGGCCTAGGGTTCATACTTTCACTAGTGCAAGTTCTCTCAACAATAATAACATAGATAGATCATATAACAAGCCCTCAACATGCAACAAAGAGTCACTCCAAAGCCACTAATAGCGGAGAACAAACGTAGAGATTATGGTATGGTACGAAACCACCTCAAAGCTATTCTTTCGGATCAATCTATAAAAGAGTTCGTACTAGAATAACACCTTAAGACACAAATCAACCAAAACCCCAATGTCACCTAGATACTCCAATGTCACCTCAAGTATCAGTGGGCATGATTATACGATATGCATCACACAATCTCATATTCATCCAACCAACATAAAAGTACTTCAAAGAGTGCCCCAAAGTTTCTACCGGAGAATCAAGAACGTGTGCCAACCCCTATGCATAGGTTCATGGGCGAAACCCGCAAGTTGGTCACCAAAACATACATCAAGTGGCACATGATATCCCATTGTCACCACAGATAATCACGGCAAGACATACATCAAGTGTTCTCATAAAAGACTCAATCCGATATTCATCACAAGAGAGTAGAGGGGGAGAAACATCATAAGATCCAACCACAATAGCAAAGCTCGGGATACATCAAGATCGTGCCATAGAGGGAACACGAGAGAGTACACGAGAGAGATCAAACACATAGCTACTGGTACATACCCTCAGCCCCGAGGGTGAACTACTCCCTCCTTGTCATGGATAGCGCCGGGATGATGAAGATGGCCACGGAGATGGATCCCCTCCTCCGCAGGTACCGAAAGGGGTCCCGATTGGTTTTGGTGGCTCGGAGGCTTGCGGCGGAACTCCCGATCTATCTTCTGCTCGGAAGTTTTAGGGCACGAGGTATATATGGGTGAAAGGAGTGCGTCGGTGGAGCTACGGGGGCCCCACGAGGTGGGCGCGCCAGGGGTGGGCGCGCCCCACCCTCGTGAGCACCTCCCAGATCTTCCGACTTGGGGTCCAAGTCCATCGTGGGTTTCCTTCCAAAATAACTTCTCTAGTTGATTTCGTTCCGTTTTGACTCCGTCTGATATTCCTTTTCCTCGAAATATTGAAATAGGCATAAAACAACAAATCTGGGCCGGGCCTCCGGTTAATAGGTTAGTCCCAAAAATAATATAAAAGTGGATAATAAAGCCCAATATTGCCTAAAACAGTAGATAAAGTAGCATGGAGCAATAAAAAATTATAGATACGTTGGAGACGTATCAGTCGCTTCTCCTTCGTTCCCGTGTGCTAGACATTTTGGTGTAATGCACTCGGGGACAAATGGAGGAGCGACCATCACCAACGGTCGAATGTATACACCACGTGAGCTGAGAGTTTTCAAGAAAAGACTCGACAAACAGATAGTCAACCCGTGATGAATAATAATGATCTAATTTAGTTTTTGTATAGTGCATATATTTAATTATACAAGTTTAATCTTTGAATTATGAACGTAGGAAATGTCATCATCGGACGACGAAATTCTCCCGGGGGAGTGCGGGTGGTGCCACGACGATCGAGGTTTGTGCGACAGGCCTCACCTGGAGGATGATCGGCGCTTCAGCATTAAGCTCGAGGAGACCTTCGATGTTGAAACGGTACGCAACGACGACAAGTGTTTTTTTTATAATTAAGCATGACTTCAACTATTTCAACGTGTAATTTTCATCTTTTACAATTCGAGTATAGCTTATCCCATGCCATGCAAGACGCTATGTCTTGGAGAGGATGGATTTTGAAGACCATGAAAATTTTGAAACGAAGAAAATTCACTTAAGGACCCATCATGATGTGGATTTTGAAGTAAATCTGTATAGTGCTGAGAGCGTAACTCATTTTGGTTACAAAAATTGGGAAGCATTTTGCAAGATGTATGGTTTTGATGAGGGTATGCTTTTCACCATGGATCTTGGTGATCCTGAAATCGAGCAAGACAATATGGACATTTGGGTCCTTGTTGATACGCCTCCAGTTCTACCGCTATGTGAGTTTCTCAAACATAGTTATTAGCTAATTTATATTGTTTATTTCAAAATAGAAGGCAGCTTATTTCCATTGACAGCTTATTTTGATTGTTCAAACAATGTGCAGAACATGGTAGACAAAACCTACTACATCGATGGCTCCGAATTAACTTATCAGGAGAAAAATCATCTGGTCAGATTTTGTACTGATATTGAGAATTACAATATCTACAATCAAACTCCTCAACATTATGGTCAGTACGTGCCACTAGTGCACGTCTTGAACTACGGTAACTACCATGGAGATATCCTGGTAAGATATTTTACTATTACGACATCCGTGCATCTTTTGCATACTTCTAAAACTAGTACATCATTGTTAACTATGAAGTTATTACTATGTTTTTCAACAGAGAATCCCAGAGGATTGTGTGCCTCATTTGATGTATCAGAATGGCAGCCTTCGTATTTTGAACATATATCCAGGTCATCCTACGAATCTTAACTGTCCATACTGGATTTCTCAAAGAAGTGGAGACATGCTAACCAATAAATGGAAAAAAATGTATGGACAGTCGTAAGGAGGTTCTTGGAAGCAAAAGGAAGCGAAGCGCAAGAATTGGAGACATGACGATCTCCATTCTCCATAATGGAGAGTCAGGGTCTAAATTGTTTTATGCTATTTTACCTTAAAGAGGGTATTTAGGTCCTACCTAATACTGATGATCATGTGCTAAGAACAAAGTAGGGTTGGTTCGATGACTATCAGGATGATGATCGTATGACTTGTTATTAATAACGAGTAGAAGTTGTATGATGATGATTAGTAGGACTTGTTATTATGATGATGCATGATGCGAGCATGAAGAGTTATTATATATCTATGGATGAAATGAACATGGATTGGATTGAAGTGAAGGCAACATGCATATGGTGCATGTCGAAAGTAGTACAATCCAAACTTGATCAAGTTAGGATTAGTATTACTTTCTACATGCACCACATGTTGCCTCACTTCAATCTAAGTCATGTTTAGGCATAGCAGTAGCAGTAGCCCGGAGATAAGAGAGGACACATCTCTCTATTAGCTACTTATACCAATCTAAATTAACATCCAAAACCCCTAAACCACCTCCTTTAAAAAAACAGTCGCTAAAATATTGACGCGTGGAAGCTTAGCACCAACCGGGACCAAAGGCCCTCCTGCCTGGGCTCGCCGGAGCGGCCACGTGGAGGCCCATCTGTCCCGGTTGGTATAAAAACTGGGACTAAAGGCCTAGGGCATTAGTAACGACCCTTTAGTACCGGTTCCCCAATCGGGACAGATGGGCCTTATGAACCGGGACAAATGGGCCCTTTTCTACTAGCGAATGGATGTGCGTCCGTTGCTTGGAGATGGACTCGCATAGGTGGAGGTCGTCGTTTGGCGTCATGGTGGCGTCGATGGCGGAGGCACCTACCAAGGTTAGCACCTCAATCTGCTCTGAATATGGACCATTGGAAGATGGCGGCGACGACACATGTGAGTGCGTCGGACCGGTTTGTGCCCCGGACCCGGTATGTGGCTCGGTTGGGGCCTCCGGCTTTAGATGTTAGGCTTAGGTGAGAGGTCTGGGTATTTGGCCCAGGTTGCACCCCTTCATCATATGGATTGGAGTAGCGGCAGATGTTGCCAAGATGACGGATTCAGGCATATTATTGTACACTTTGTAAGGTACTCGAGAATAATCAATAAATTGGCCGCATGCATCTCCCAGATGCAGAGGCCGGGGGTCATCCTGCTTTTCTAAAAAAAAGCTGCTTCGGCTGCACCTGCCCACATACGGTTCGCTATTAGTCCCTCGACTGTAGCAACGCCGGTGAGGGTTGCATCCCAGCACATACTGCCATACTGGCGCGACAGATGCGTCGCAGCAGGCGGCGACGATGCAGCGCGGGCAGCAGGGGGTGTTGTGATGCAGCGCGGCGACGGCCATGGCCGAAGCTGCGACACAACGCGCGGAGTTGCTGCTATGCAGCGCCCGTGACGGCGGCGGATGCTGTGCGGCGGCGGCCATGGTCGAAGCTGCGATGTAGCGTGGGCCTGTGACGACGTGCGGATGCTGCGATTCAGCGGCAGCGGTGGCCATGGTTGAAAGCTGCGACTGCGCGCAGGCCAGCGACGACATGTGGATGTTGCGATGCAGCACCAGCGACGGCCATGGTTGAAAGCCGCGACGCTGCGCGGGCCGGCGACGACATGCGGATGCTGCTATGCAGCACCGGCGACGACAGGCACGTGGCGGCCATGGCGGGAGCTGCAACGCAGCGTGGCGCCCATGACTGGGAAACTAACCAACGGGGTCTTAAATGTTTCCGCCTGTTGTATCCGCCTTAAATGTTTCCCATAAACACGTATTAACGGGGAAACTAACCAGCGGGGCCTTCCTGGTAGAGACTGACATGGCATGTTCTGTCACAAAAAATCCCTTAGTTTATATTTAATCACACAAAGGGCCTCCTTTATGAAAAACTCAAAGCCAAAGAAAAACAAATCCGCGCGCGTTGAGCACTACGCCAGGATAAAACAAATCAACAAATAGAAATATTGTATTGTACACCTGACCCAGCCATAACGATGAAGACGCTCGGATACAACAGGGCAATATATAATCTGAAACGGAAATAGCTTTAAGCTTGGTTTATTTCTGAGAACTCTGAATCCCTCATGTATGATGACAAAGCCAGACTTACTACTGTTAAGTGCTAACAGGAATTTAAATTGTTTCCTCAGAGGAGCAGCATACATACATCATGTAACGCAGAAGCCATTAGGCACATCACAAATATATTTTGGAGCACTAAGTGTATATCTATGGCAAAAGGAGATCCCAACTGTTTCAGCCAATATAGGAGACAGTAAATTCAGTATAAATGTACGGTATTCAGTTAAAAAAGTTGAGCCCTATTTGGTGCAGAGAGAGAGAGAGAGAGAGAGGGGCATGTCATCAGCTCAAGTAAATGGTGGAGAGCTTGGAAAATATAAATCCGTATTATTGTGAGGAAAAGTTCATGGAACAACGTTACGCAGGAACCTGACTTGGAGGTGTATTCAGATATTTGGAAAATGCATAGACAAGGAACGTGAGGTAAACAACATCTTCTGAAGGAACAATGCTCAGGGCCGGGTAAGTTGTCGCGAGGTCCCTTAGTGCATATTTTCTGGCACCACCATCCAACAACTCGGGTACATAATCAAACGAGCCATCAACATCGACAACGTGCCTCTTAAGCTAATAGTCCCAAGATTTGTGTGTGACGCCCTCGATTCAATCGTACACTAATCATACACGCAAATGTGTACGATCAAGATCAAGGACTCACGGGAAGATATCACAACACAACTCTAGACACAAATTAAAATAATACAAATTTTATATTACAAGCCAGGGGCCTCGAGGGCTCGAATACATAAGCTCGAATACACAAGAGTCAGCGGAAGCAACCATATCTGAGTACGTATATGAGTTAGACAAGTTTGCCTTAAAAAGCTAGCACAAAAGCAGCAACGATCGAAAAGGCAAGGCCTCTCGCCGAGCCTCCTAACTACTCCCGGTCGTCGGCGGCCTCCACGTAGTAGTAGGTACCCTCGGGGTAGTAGTAGTCGCCCGGTGGTGTCGTCTCGATCCTGGCTCCACCATCTGGTTGCGACAACCGTAAAGAAGAAAGAAGGGGAAAAGGGAAGCAAATCAACCGTGAATACTCATCCAAAGTACTGCAAGCAAGGATCTACACTACATATGCAACATTATCAAAGGAAGATCAGATATGTGGATGGGCTGCGAAATGCAGATTGGAGAGAAGGCCTAGTCCTATCAAAGACTAGCATCTTCCGAAACCACCATCTTGCAAAGAACCGAAGGAGTAGAGTAGCATAAATAAAGTAGTAGTAGTGTTATCAACCTCGGCCGGAGATCCTTTCTCGACTCACGTGAGAAAGAAATCCCGAGCCATACTATCCGATTATCATCACAATCAGTTCTCATCACCATCCAATTCTCATCACAAGTATCCAGATTCTAGTTGTATCGATCGATACAACTCCAAGTGTTCGTGAATCAGAGGATGACTATCGATAGATGTTTTCTTCCTGCAAGGGTGCACCAACTTACCCACCACGCCGATTAACTCGGCGGACACACTTTCCTGGTCATGCCCGCCTCGCCAAACAATACACCGCAACCCGACCTAGGCTTAATAGAGAGGCCAGAGGTCATGGGCCATCTCCCGGAACTCCCTGACGCTTGCGAGGCGGTCGGTGAGCGAACCTAGCTACCAACTTCAACAAGGCAGCGCCACGCAGTCCAACCCGGCGCGCGCCGCTCGATCATCGACGCCTATTAAGCTTCGATCGATGCATACGACGCAGAACGCCCATACTATGCCCACGTGATGGTTAGTGCTATCAGGCCAGAGGCCTCTCGGATCAAATATCCAAATCATAGTGGATTAGGAACGCACGGTAACAAGCGAGACTCACGAAAGATGTGACCCGTTGCCCGCCTCGAGGACTTGCGGCAAGGGCTAGGAATGCCCGACCACGCCCGATTTATCTCGCGGGCACCCTCCGTGTCAACCCGACTCCACATCACTCGCAATTAAGCTCGCTGGTACCCCTCGTGGTCGATCCGTCTTTAGTAACATGGCTCAACAGAAAGTCATAGTAATCATAGTAGCTGTGTGTCTAAACATCAAGGGAAAGCCGAGGAATCACCCCGGTGAATTCCACTGATGTAATCATCAAGGTGAACGTAAGAGGATTCACTCGAGGTCCACACTTGAGGGGTTGCACCTGACAGTCGTATCGAAGTGGTTAAAGAGGAAATCACCCTCGATGACCACGACCGAATAGCTACACTACAAGGTTAACATCAAAATCGATGAGGTCTCACCCTCGGTACTCGATAGTAACCCAAGATTGTCGAGCAACTAAGGGAAAGTGATGTGCGGTGCGGGGCCTGGTCTTCGATCCCGCTGATCGGGTCTTCGATAATCAACAGGCGGTTGGGACAAAGTGGGGTCATCGATGGATCACTAACCAACCTATACTAAGCGGTTTAGGATAAGGTAAGGTACAACAAAGAAAGTTACAAAAGAAGGCTATGCATCAGAATAGGAGCAATCAATAACAGTAGCAAAATCTAATGCAAGCATGAGAGAATGGAATGGATATCGGGATGATCAAAGGGGGGGCTTGCCTGGTTGCTCTGGCAAGGAGGGGTCGTCGACGACGTAGTCGATCACAGGGGCATCAGCATCGGTCTCGGGGTCTACCGAGAGAAGAGGGGGAAGAAAGAATAAATATAAAGCAAGCATAGCATCACAAAGCATAACATGGCAATATGCTGTGCCGGGTGTGACCTAACGCATGGCTACACGATATAGGTGAAGGGGGAATTCAACCGGGAATGTTTTCCCGGTTCCGGACCTGTGTCACACAGATGACTGGAGGGGGAATGTTCCATGTTCAAATAGCTAGAGGCATCTGACAGGTATGTGGGTAGCGTATTCGGGTTCGCCTCGTTTTTCTGAGCAAGTTTCATGTAGAAAACATTTTCATCCGAGTTACGGTTTAATTTCTATGAATTTCTAAAGATTAAACCATTTTCTGAAATTATTATTAAAACTAAAATCGGGGTTATTGCATCAGCATGACGTCATCATGACATCAGCAGTCAACAGAGTTGACCAAAGTCAACCCTGACGTGTGGGGCCGTTCTGTCATAGTCTAACAACCAATTAACCGTTTTAATTAACTAATCAAGTTAATTAGGTACTAAACAAAGTTAATTAAGTTAATTATTATTTTTTTATTTTAAAATACATTTTCTTTTTAAACGTTTTGGGGGCGGGCCCCATTGTCATAGGCCTATCTGGCCTGGGCGGGGGCCCTGTGGTCAGCGAACCAGGGTGGGGCGGCGGTTGTGGCCGGCCAGCCACGGCTATGCTCCGCGCACGCGGCCACTGGGCGAAGCCAGGGTACGGCGAGGCCGGCCGGAGCAGCGGCCAGGGCTCCGGCCACTACTAGAAAAACCCCTACTAATGGCGCACCTATTATGGCTATTAATGGCGCATCTGTGGTGCGCCATTAATAGCACGCCATTAGTAATTTTTACTAATGGCGCACCACAGTGCGCCATTAGTATCAGAGATACTAATGGCGCACCATGTATAGCCCACGGTGCGCCATTAGTATCTGGTATACTAATGGCGCACCACATAGAAGTGCGCCATTAGTAACATTTTTTTTTCAAATGTTTTTATAAATTTTTTCAAATTTTTTTTAAATTTTTTTCAAATTTTTTTTCAAATTTTTCTTAAAATCAGTTCACTATGGCTTAATCTCGAGTCAAATCGCACTCCGTGGTCAAACTTCCTGAAAGGTCACCCATCCTCAGACTACTCCAGCCCAAGCACGCTTAACTTCAGAGTTCTATCCAACCCCAGCAACAGCTCACTTCACAGGCACTTGTTGATATATCTAGCATATCAATCCTGTTATACCTTATTGATGTCTAGGACTTTGTTCATGTTAATGACTATGATGAAATTTTGAAAAATATTTCAAACTTCTCGATATTACGTATTATATTTTGAAAAAATATTCAATTTTTTTTTTTGAAATTAGTAATTTTTTTTCTGTTACTAGTGGCGCACCACATCCACGGTGCGCCACTAGTAAGTTTGAAATTTTTTGAATTTTTTTGCCGCTAGATCTTGAAAGCCCCGTAACTTTTTTTCTGTTAGGTTTTGGGGATTTTGAAAATGTTTAACGGGTTCCCGTGAAATTTGGATGTAACTTTTCGAGTAGATGATTTTTCATATAAAAACTTTTTCATCCAGAGTTAGTATGCAAAAGTTATGCCCATTTTACAAATTCTCGAGAGATTTTGCAAATGAAGTCGAAATTCATATTTGCAAATTTTCCCAACAACTAGACCACATATCACATGGGAAACTTATTTTCTTTTATTTTTTGACATTTTCATCATTTTCTTTTATTTTTTAAAACTGAAAAGCGATCCACGCGGGGTGCATTGGTGGAAACTACTAATGGCGCACCACTCCCACGGTGCGCCATTAGTATTTGGCCACCTTCCACCGACGATGTACCGTGAAAGGTGGAAGGTGGTTGTTACTAATGGCGCACCATGGGTGGTGCGCCATTAGTAGTTGTTCAACTACTAATGGCGCACCACTCATGATGCGCCATTAGTAGTTTTGAAAAAATAATAAAAAATGATATATTTTTTGATTTTTTTTTAAAAACTTAGTAATGGCGCACAGTGGAAAGTGCGCCATTACTAGTTAAAACTAGTAATGGCGCACTACCCAAGGTGCGCCATTAGTAACAAAAAATTTTCTTATGTTTTTTCCCAAACTACTAATGGCGCACACACACCAGTGCGCCATTAGTAATATATTACTAATGACGCACCGAGACATGGTGCGCCATTAGAATATACTAATGGCGCACCACATCACAGGTGCGCCATTAGTAGCCATTCCATCTATAGCCCTTTTTGTAGTAGTGGGCAGCCAGGGACGTGCGGGGCCGATGGGCACGAGGGTGCGGCCATGGAGCCTCGGGCGCGAGCGGAGCAACGTGCGGGCGATGGAACGACACGGCGACGTGGCCGGGGGCGCAGGCACGTGCACGGAGGCGCGGCCTGATCCGGTGATGGGAGAGAGAGGGGCGGACGAGGCTCACCCCGTTTGTAGATGAACGGGGGCGGCGTGGCTCGACGGAGTCCGGTGAGGAGGAGGACGGGGACGAGCGACGGGGACGGGGAGCGCCGGCGAGGAGGAGATGAGGACGACGGTGTGGCGTCGCGGCGTCGGGAAGGCGCTCACCCCAGAGCTCAGGGGCAGCTCGGCGACGTCGGGGCAGCGATGGTGGTGGCCGGGGCAAAGGGGCTCGTCGCGGCGGCGTTGGAGGAGCTGCAGGACAGAGGAAGTGGTCTCGGGAGCGGGCGAGCATCGAGGGAGGCGGCTCCGGCGAGTGCTGCCTGGGAGGAGGCAAGGCGGCGCGGGATGGGCGGGCGCCCGAGGCTGGGCGGCGCGTCGCTGGTCCGTGCCCTCGATCTGGATCGAAGCGAAGGAAGCGAGAGGACGTGGGGCCGAAATCGTGGAAGGAGTGGGGTGGATCGGGGCTAGGGTTTGGTGGTGGGGAGGCCTAAGTAGGCCGCGGTTGGGCCGGCTGGCCGGTTGGGCCGGCTGGCCAGTTGGGCCACGTGGGTCGGCCAACTGGGCCGTCTGGCCCAGGAGGGGGAGTTGTTTTTCTTTTTTATTTGTTTTTCTTTTCCAGCAGCATTTTGCCTTTTCTTTTAGCCACTAATGACTTTGCAAAATTATGTCACTGGCTAAAACAATTCCAAAGAATTATTGTGCACTGCCAAAAAAAGTTTAGGGCGTTCACGAGTTGTCCAAGCATTTTTAGAAAATGAAAAGAACATCTTAAATATTGCCGGACCAGATAATCAAATCTCAGGGGCAATTTGGGAATTCCAAAAATGTTGGCTTCAACATGACAAATATCTAGGGATTATTTGTCATAGGATGAACTATTTTATTTGAAAAAAAGAAGAAGCAAATATTTGACATGCAATTTGAATTTAAATTTGAAGCAGATTTTGGACAAGTGGCATTTTGGCATGATGATCATGATGATATGACTTTTATTAGGGGGAGATTACTGTAGTGTGATGCTGGGATGTTACATTGTGCCTGTAACATGTCCGGATCTTCCAGCCATCAGGGACAGGAATGAGTTCCGGACGGGCGTAATTGCGGTAGAGGATCTGCGAGTCGTAGATAATATCTGTGTTCTTGTCAAAATCGCTGGTTATCTTCTTGCAGCTCTTTCTTTTATTGTTCACGCCAAGTACGTGCCTGAAATGGCGATCTATCTCGACAAGCTGGATGAAGCCATCGCAGACGACAACGTCCCGGATCGGCTGCTAGTCGTCCCAATTGTCATTGTCATGTAAGAATTCAGCCTTGGGTAGCGGTATGAAATGGAAGACTGGGTCCACGTCCATCACGTTGCAGATTTTGATGCCTCGCCGGAGGTCGACCAAACCTGCCTCGCCTCGTCCGAGCACGATCACTTTGTCGGTTCGCCTGGGCAGGTCGTTATAGTTGATCTCCGGAGGTCGCTTGAGTTCCAAACGTTCACAGCTGCTCCACTTCCCCGTCTTGGACGAGAAGATGCAGCGGTCCTCTTCGAAGACGTGATTCGTACAGAGGAAAGCGGCGATGAGGAATTCCCCGTCATCACTGGGCACGATGCAGATAGACATTGGTTTATATTTAGTATGAAGAACCGGGATGAGTTTCAGCGACGCCGTGCCGCGGCGGGCCTCGTAGACGAAGTACTCATGGAGCACACGATCAGGCGATCCAGCGGTGCCGCTTCGAATTCTGGGGCCGAAGGTGAGGGCCAGGCGGAGGAGGACGAGGTCTTTCTGAGCGGAGACGACCACAAGCACACCTTCGAAATCCTCGCGCTTGAGTCTTGGGCCATGGATGCTGAAGTGGGAGACGGCCGGAGGATAGGCGAGGTGGAAGGTGACCCCGACGGTGTGGCCGGTGCTCGTCATGGCTTCAGCGGTAGTGGTATTCCTTCCCTTGTCGTCGTCGAAGTGGGCCTCTTTGCCAATGATAACCGAGGCGGGGTAGCGGGCGGCGGCGGCATCGACGGCGGGGGGCTGGAAGGAAAATCCCTCCATATTAGTCGACCTCGACCGCGTAGCTCTCGATTGATGGAGATCGAAGGGTTGAAGGAAGCTGAGTTTGAGTTGGATTTTATTTTTTTGAGAAACAGTTTGAGTTGGATTTGCTTTGGGATTTCTGTACGGGCTTTAGCGTGGGCTTAATAGGTGAGATCCATTTCCTTACCCCTGCTTATCCACTGGCCCATGATGACTTCCTTGTCCGCCACCCCCGCTTATTCGGCGCGAGAGCTCCTGTTCGCCGCCCGCGAGCGGCAGACGATTGAGCCTTCGCTGAAACGAGTGCGCGTACGGGCCGGCCCATTCGCAACGCCGAAGGAAATATCAAGAAAAATAAAAACGGGGATATGGAGTCGAAACGACTACCACAATATCAATAGCGACAGCAGCAAGCAACACCAGTTGAACTAGCAACCATTGATAGCTCAACTGCAGCGTTAAAGTCAAAGTAGTACTTAGTACAGCGGCAGATCCGGTTTTATTTCTCCATTTCCTATAGAAAATGTGAATAATTTTTCCTAAAATATGAATAATGTTTGAAAATTGTGAAGAAATTTCAAACTTGAATTTTTTTTGGAAAAGTGAAAACAAATTTGAAAATAAAGAACACAAATTTGAAATTCGAGCAGTTATTGAAACTTGTTATATAGGATGAACAAGTTTTCTATAGACATTGAACATTTTGGTAATATATGTTGAACAATATTTAAATACACATCGACCATTTTTATATAGGCTGAACAATATTTAAATACACATTGAACACTTTGTGATATACAATGAACAATATTTAAATACACAGTAAACATTTTTGGGATATATGCTGAACAATATTTAAATACACATTGAACATTTTGTGATATACGATGAACAATATTTACGCAGCTTAACAGTTTTGGGATATACGCTGAACAATCTTTAAATACACATTGAACATTTTTATATCTGAAGAACAATATATAAATACACAGTGAGCATTTTTGGGATATCGTTGAACAATTTTGAAATACACATTGAATAATTTATAAAAAGTACAATGAACATTATTTTAGTATACAGAAAACATTTTCTTAAATGTATGACAAACATTTTTGTAAATACACGTGTGAGCTCTTTGTATAATACACAGAAAAGAGAAGAAAACGAAAAAAATAAACAAAAAACAGAAAGAATAAACCAAAGAAAAGCAAATCTGAAAAAGAAAAAAACCGGAACAAAAACCGGTAGAGAAACCAAACCTGGAAGAGAGAAAAGACCACAAAAACAGAGTAAAGAAAAATCTAAACAGAAAACAAAAGAAGAAAACCAGAGGAAGAAAAACAAAAGAAATGCAGCAGATATCATACGAAACAGAAGCGAGCTGCCCCCGAACAACGAACGAAAAAGAACCTCACACGTGAAACACGAAGTGGGCCGGCCCAACTGATACCGCACTTGAGCGTCGCGGCTTCCTTTTGACGCCTGCGGGCGTCAAATAGGATCCGCCATTTGGCGCCTTTAGCACCGTTTTAGGTGTTCTCGCAACATGGCGCACACCACCGCCTCAATCAATTATCTATGGGCCGGCCCAGTTCAAGGCATTCGAGTGGAGTTCGGTCGCTGGTTTTGGCAAGCTTCCAAAAGATTCTAGGCCGGTTTGGGAAGCTTCTAAAAGCTTCCAGCCGGTTTGGGAAGTTTCTAAAAGATTCCAGGCCGGTTTCATTTTTTCAAATTTGAAAAACTTTCTTCAAATTCATGATTTTTTCCTCAAAATTTCAACCTAATGTTGATTTTTTGTGAATATATTTCCATAAATCTGTTACATGTTTTCATATTTGTTACATTTTTTCATCAAAGATGTGAACATTTCAAAATCCATGGATTTTTTTTTAGTACATGATATTTTTCTAAATTCATGAAAATATTCTTGGTTTTGTGATTTTAAAAATTAGTTATTTTTTATTTCAAGAACTTTTTTTAAATTCCTGATTTTTCTAATTTTTGTGCGAACCAAGGAACTGACTGAACCGAGTGAACCAGGGAATTAAAAAAACAAACCAAACCGGGAACCTTTTTTTGAGCGAGCGATCTAGGAACCGGGCCAATGGTCGCAAGGTTTTATGAGGCCCGCCATCAGCAGGAGGTGCATGACTACCAGTTGCCTAACTGGCGCACACGACGCCAATTAGGAGCTCTCCTCACCTATTGCGACATGTATCCCTGCGAAAAAACCTATTGCGAAATGTTGTAACTATGGCTCACATCTAGAGTGTGTAGGTATGGGCCGGTCCATTGACGTGTTTTCTCGCTCGGTCATTGTTAATTTGCCCGCTCGGTCGTTATTGTAGATTTTTCTTCTTCTTTCCTGCACACTGCTGAACTGATTCGGGTTTCCCCTTCTTTCTTTTGTCTTTTTTCCCTTTGGTTTTTTCTCTTCTGTTTTCATTGGTTTTCAGAGTGTTTCACCGTTTTTCACTCTTTTTCTTAATTTTCTGTTTTTTCTATTTCTTACTTTTTTTCTTGGTTTTCATCTATTTTTATTTAGTTTCTTTTTTTTTCATATTTAGTTTCCTTTTTCTATTGTTTTTTGTTTCGTTTTAAGTTCTTATCGGGTTATTACCCTTCTTTCTTTTCTGTCAGCACATGTCTACTTTCGGAACGGACGTCTTACGTTCGGAACAGGGTCCTGTTGATCGGAAGGGTGTGGCGTACTTCAAAACGGAGGAAACGGACCTCCTATGGTCGAAGCGGGGGTTCTGTTGATCGGGAGGGTGTGGCGTGCTTCAAACGGAGGAAAGCAGACCTCCTACGGTCAAACGGGTCTGTTGATCGGGAGGGTGTGGCGTATCGCATAAAGCGGATTTAAACAGACCTCCTACGGTCAAACGGAGGTCTATTCATCGGGAGGGTGTGGCGTCGCAAGCAGGACTCCACGGGATCTTATTCATCTCCACCGTCGACCTCCTCCGGCCTCCACGACGCGCTACTCTACCGGCCATCGCTCAACCACCCTCCACCGTCTACTCTTCATCCAGCCCTCCACACCACGGGTCTTGTTCAACCACCCTCCACGGGCACCCTTCACCGCCATCGCTCATCCACCCTCCACACCACAGGTCCTGTTCATCCGAGGCAACGCCACCGCCACCGCTTATCCAACCCCCTCCCCGCAACACTCACTGCTCATCCAGAGGCAGCATCGATCGGCTTGCTTAGCGGCGAGAGCGGCGAATCGATCGATCGGGTTCGATTAACGACCATCGATCGAACACGCCTCGTTCAAGAACGTGTAACTGCAGTCAATCGCCGGGTTGATTAGAGCTAACGCCGCACACACGCTGCAGCGACGTGTACGAGAGAAATGCGATCACTCGGCCCCGACCTCCCACCGTAACCGGAACTCGCCAAATTGTCCTCCCCTCGCTTCTACCACGGTATTTTCTGTCATGGACGGCCCAAAGAATATCATGCAGCTGCGTCTCCGGCCCGCCTGTGACTTAAAAGCCCATTTTCATCATGATTTTTGTCATAGAAGTAGGAGCCCACCACATCTATGATGATACCGGGTTTTGTTACAATTATCGTCATAGAAGTGTCATATGTATGACAGAAAAAAAATTCGTTCGGCCCAAAATGTCACGGATGTGTCTATTTTTTGTAGTGTACTGTCCTTTTTCCACACTTGTGCTTCAAAGTAGCACCATGATCTTCCTGATAGAGAGTCTCTTGTTTTGTCACTTTCATATACTAGTGGGAGTTTTTCATTATAGAACTTGGCTTGTATATTCCAACGATGGGCTTCCTCAAATTCCCTAGGTCTTCGTGAGCAAGCAAGTTAGATGCACACCCACTTAGTTTCTTTTGTTGAGCTTTCATGCATTTATAGCTCTAGTGCATCCGTTGCATGGCAATCCCTACTCATTGCATTAACATCAATCGATGGGCATCTCCCTAGCTCATTGATTAGCCGCGTTGATGTGAGACTTTCTCCTTGTTTGTCTTCTCCACATAACCCCATCATTATATTCTATTCCACCCATAGTGCTATATCCATGGCTCATGCTCATGTATTGCGTGAAGGTTGAAATTTTTTGAGATTACTAAAGTATGAAACAATTGCTTGGCTTTTCATCAGGGTTGTGCATGATGAGAGCATTCTTGTGTGACGAAAATGGAGCATGACTAAACTATATGATTTTGTAGGGATGAACTTTCTTTGGCCATGTTATTTTAAGAGGACATAATTGCTTAGTTAGTATGCTTGAAGTATTATTACTTTTATGTCAATATTAACTTTTATCTTGAATCTTTCGGATCTGAATATTCATCCACAAGTAAGAGAATTACATTGAAATTATGCCAAGTAGCATTCCACATCAAAAATTCTATTTTTATCATTTACCTACTCAAGGACGAGCAGGAATTAAGCTTGGGGATGCTTGATACATCTCCAACGTATCTATAATTTTTGATTGTTCCATGCTATATTATATGTTGTTTTGGACATTAATGGGCTTTATTATACACTTTTATATTATTTTTGGGACTAACCTATTAACCGGAGGCCCATCCCAGATTTGCTGTTTTTTGCCTATTTCAGAGTTTCGCAGAAAAAGAATATCAAACGGAGTCCAAACGGAATGAAACCTTCGGGAACGTGATTTTCGGAACGAACGTGATCCAGAGGACTTGGACCCTACGTCAAGACATCAACCAGAAGGCACGAGGTAGGGCGCGCCTACCCCCCCCAGCGCCCTCCACCCTCGTGGGCCCCATGTTGCTCCACCGACGTACTTCTTCCTCCTATATATAACTACGTACCCCCAAACTACCGGATACGGAGCCAAAAACCTAATTCCACCGCTGCAACCTTCTGTACCCGTGAGATCCCATCTTGGGTCCTTTTCCGGAGCTCCGTCGGAGGGGGCATCGATCATGGAGGGCTTCTACATCAACACCATAGCCTCTCTGATGATGTGTGAGTAGTTTACCTCAGACCTTCAGGTCCATAGTTATTAGCTAGATGGCTTCTTCTCTCTCTTTGGATCTCAATACAAAGTTCTCCACGATTCTCGTGGAGATCTATTCGATGTAATCTTCTTTTGCAGTGTGTTTGTTGAGATCGATGAATTGTGGGTTTATGATCAAGTTTATCTATGAACAATATTTGAATCTTCTCTGAATTCTTTTATGTATGATTGGTTATCTTTGCAAGTCTCTTCGAATTATCAGTTTGGTTTGGCCTACTAGATTGATCTTTTTTGCAATGGGATAAGTGCTTAGCTTTGGGTTCAATCTTGTGGTGTCCTTTCCCATTGACAGTAGGGGCAGCAAGGCACACATTGTATTGTTGCCATCGAGGATAACAAGATGGGGTTTACATCATATTGCATGAGTTTATCCCTCTACATCATGTCATCTTATTTAAAGCGTTACTCTGTTCTTATGAACTTAATACTCTAGATGCATGCTGGATAGCGGTCGATGTCGTGGAATTGTCACGGCAGATGTCCTCTTGCAAGGACTTAATCGTGGAGCCATCGCAACTAGGAAGCTTAAAGGGGTTAATCGGGACAAAGGACACGAGAGGGTTTATACTAGTTCGGCTCCTTACGGTGAAGGTAAGCCTACGTCTAGTTGGGTTGGTATTGCTTGAGGTTTCGATGACCAGGGAGCGAGATACGCTATGCCCGGTTCTCGATTGGTTGTTTCTTGCCCTAAGCCGCTAGCGTGTCGTCCCCTTATATAACGGGTTGACGCCCTCCGGCCTACAGAGTCCCGGCCGGCTTATAAACAATGTCCGGCTCGGTGACTAGTCAAGTCTACCTTATGATACAAGTCATGCCATTATGGCGTTTTACTACAACGGGCCTTAAGTCGCCTGCGGGCCTTAGGCCCCTTGTTGAGACGCCATCTTCATGCTTGGACTTGGGCTTCGCTTGGTAACCTCTTTACGTAACCGGCCCTCTCGGGCGGCTTACACAAATTGTTATATCCCCAACATTAGGCCCCAGATTGATTTGAACCTGTTCATGTCAATCTTAAAATAACTTAAAACATAAATCTTCAGTCTCTTGACTGCGCAAAAAGACTTTCTTTAACCCGCCGTGACGTCATTCTTTGGATCCGTGTTAACCCGTCATGACGTCATCTTTCCTTTTATCCCGCCGAATCGGCCCAACGGATCTCTGTCTTTATTGCCCGTTCCGAGAATCGAGGCGTCGGGGCCGCTGGATAGTAATTCTTATCTCCTCGTTTCCCGTGCCGTCTCAGTTATGCTCTCCTTATAAATAGGCACGACCAGGGTTTCATTTTCCCCCCTTCCAGTCATCTCCTTCCTCTTGCCTCCTCTCGAGCTCCGCCGCCGCCGCCGTCAAGCTTCTCGTCTTCTCCAACCCAGGCCGCCGCATCAACCTGAATCGGTCCAGAAACACGCCGGCGAACCTCGGCAGCTCCTCTCTAGACCTGTAAGTCCCTTTCCTTTCCTGTCTTAGATCTGTATCATAGTTCTCGTCGAGTTCGTCGGTGTTCATCGCCGCCCGCTATGAACCCTTGATAGATCTCACCTCCAACGCCCTTTTCTGATCGTTAGATGGCATAGAACTACTGCGGTAACTGTTTCACCCCCATTTTACATGCAAACAGATCCCTTTTCCTTTGTTCAGAAGCTTCTTTCGAGTGTATGAACTTCTCTGCACTTTGTTTTAGGTCTAGAAATTTTTCTTTTCAGGACGACCATTTGATCCAACATAATAGTTGTAACTTATGAAACTTGTTTTTATCACCCGGAACACTTCTTATGTTAAATGCCTTTAACATAACTATCCAAATATCCGATTTAAACGCATCCCACTTGATCCGTGAACCTTGGCGCCTTCCTAGGTCTGTAAAACTTTTGAACTGTTGCTAACACTGGTGGCGGCTTAAATAATATTGCCCAACTATCCTTATGTCATTAGGCCCCTTTAAGCCGCTACCTTCAGCAATTTGAATATTTTCCTCCGGGTTAAAATTTAAACCGGAACTTCTTATTCTGCAATAGGCCAATCTGTTGTCATGGCGCCTAAGTCAACCAAAGCTCCTGTAACTCGCGAATCGGGTCCCATCCTTTGTCAAGAAAAGCAAACCGGCTGAATTTGTGAAGTCTGGTCATTTGCCAAAGAAGGAAGTCATGTCTTATCGTGTCCCTGACCCATCTGAAGAGAAGCCTCAACCCAAAGAAGGGGAAGTAATAGTTTTCAGGATCACATGAGCCGGGGATTTGCCCCTCCCGGCTCAAAGTTCTTCAGAGAAGTTTTAAATTTCTTTGACCTTAGACCTCAAGACATTGGACCCAATTCCGTGTCCAATCTTTGCAATTTCAAGTCTTTCGTGAGGTGTACAGGAGAGGAACCAAGCCTGCTCTTATTCGAGAGAACTGTTTTATTTGAACCGCAGAATGAAGCGCGCTTAACGGGCCGAGTCTTGAACTTGGCGGTATCTCTATCCAAATGACGGAGAGATCTGCTGTTTCCTTATCTTTGTTCTTTGAGTCACCCCAAATATTGGAACCAGTCATGGTTCTTGTAACACCCCGGATGTAACTTTCCATATTTGTAACTCCAACTCTTGCCATTTTCGGCATTGTGATATGATATTCCCTCCGTGGTTGGGTTTTTCTTCATTTTTGCATTTTGTCCATGTCATGCATTTTCATATCATGTCATCATGTGCATCGCATTTGCATACGTGTTCGTCTCATGATTCCGAGCATTTTTCCCGTTGTCCGTTTTGCAATCCGGCACTCCTATGTCCCCCGGCGTCCCCTTTTACGTTTTTCCGTGAGCGGGTACTAAACTTTCTCGGAATGGACCGAGGTTTGTCAAGTGGCCTTGGTATACCACCAGTAGACCACTGTCAAGTTTCGGTCATTTGGAGCTCGTTTGGTACTCCAACGGTTAACCGACTCTCACAAAGGCCTCTTTTAAGTTGCAGCCCAACACCCCTTCAAAACAGCCCAATAACCCATCTAAGTCACTTCCATGCTCTCCGTCGTTCGATCACGATCGTGTGGGGTAAAACCGCACCTCATTTGGACTCTCCTAGCTCCCTAAACTATAAATATGCATCTCCTCCAAATCCGGATCATTCCCCAAACCCTAGATTTAAATCCTCCGCGCCGGACGACGTGTCCGAGCGGGCGGACAACGTCCGCCGCCGCCACCGCCACTCGGCGCTCGCCACGTGGGCCCGGGTCCCCACCGCCCGCTCCGCGCCGGCCCATGGGCCTGGCGCCCTGCCCTCCGGCCCGGCCGCGCCGCCAGCGCCCGACCGGCCGCCGCCGCCGCCATTCATGGCGGCGCCCGCCGCCGCGCCCTCGGCGGGGCCATCCTGGCGTCTCCCGGGATCCGCCGCCGCCGCCGCCGGCCATCCCGGCGCCGCCCCCGCCCGCCGCCCGCCGCCGTCTTCTCCTCCTTGGCCCGGCCTCCCCTCTCCTCCCCGACGAGCTCCGGCGAGCAGCCGGCCGCCGGCCGCCTCGGATCTAGATCGGTTGACTTTCTCCCCCCCCCCCCCCCAAATTCATCTAAGTTTTTTAATCCTGTGATAATTTGTGGCATTTTCAACGCATCATAACTCTGCATCCGTAGCTCCGTTTCGTGCGTATAATATGTCAAAATGTTCGTCTCGAAGAGTAGATCATTTCATCTCATTGCATAATTTTCATTTGAGCTCATCTTGATGCCCGAAATGCTGTTGGAAGAGGGCTATGTGATGTTAGTTTCATTTCTTAATGAACATGCACTTTTGTTATTTTTGCTATGATTGATGTGTGCATCCTATGATCTTGAGTCCTACATGTGTTTTGTAATATGCCATGCCATATTTCCAGGGGTGTATGCCATGTATTTTTGTGATCTATGTGGTGACTAGCACAAGCATGCAAACTAGGCTTCCTAATATTGCTGTTTTCAGCCCTGTTTAGCTGATATTTTTATGCCATGTTTACTTGATGCTACCGAGAGATCCATGCATATTTTGAGATACTTCAGTAAGGATGTTTTGAACATATGGTTATGCTATATCCATCCATGCCTTTGTTTGCAATTATGGAGTGCCATAGCTTGAGTCAATCGAGCTCTACTTTTGCTATAAAATGTTTCCTGGCAGATTGTTTACAGGTTATTCAATTTTCCCAAGGTTGTTGTGGTTGATCCGTGTATGCTATGATGTTGTTCTTGCTATGTATATCTTCTATGCCATGTCTTATTGATGTATGTATGCTTAGATTATCATGTAAGGCTCTGTAGTAAGTGCATCGAGCTCTTAAACATGCCTACTTGTTATCTGTTTTTGACATGCCATGTTGCTGAATCTGTTAACGAAACTTGCTATTTTGACATGGGTGATATTGTATTTTCTGATCCTTTTTGGCTTATGGTCAGTAAGGGACTTTTGTTCTATGCTTTGAGTAGATTCATGCCATGCCATGTTTTGCTATTATAAGTTCCTGTAGCATGTTGTTTTCTTGCTCGAACATTGCTACCGATGCTGTTTTTGCCATGTCCGACTTCGATATTTTTGCACTTTTGCCATGCTTGTTTGAACCTGTTATGTTGTGATTTAGCCGTAGCTCAGTGTTCATCTTTTGTCAAGCATCTTGAGTAGATCACTTCCATATACTTTGTTGGTACGTTTGGGTGCAGTAGCTTAATTTCTTGTTGCTTGCTAAGTGGCATCATCTTTGTTAATGGCGATTTGTGCCATTGTTGTTTTGCTTGTCATTTGCAAACCGTGCATCCGATTCGGTGATCTTTATATCGATTTCAACCGAAATCATCTCATCTTTCCAGCGGCATACTTGGTTTGCCAAGTTGATGCCTGGTTCATCATTTTCCTTCCGAAGCGCGCATACGCATTGCATATCACATCTTGCATATCATGCCATGTTTTGCATCATGTTGCTTGTGCATTGCACCGTGATTTATTGTGGTTCCTTTGTTTGTGTTCTTGCTTTGGGTAGAGCCGGGAGACGAGTTCGTGAACGAGGAACCTGTTGAGAACGCTTACGAGGATCAAGCTTTCGACAACTCTGAGAACTTTGCAGGCAAGATGACCATACCCTCGAAATCACTTCTATCTTTGCTATGCTAGATGCTCTCTCTTTTGCTATGCCTATGCTACGATGCCTATCACTTGCTTATCATGCCACCCATATTGCCATGTCAGCCCCTAACCATCCTTTCCTAGCAAACCGTTGATTGGCTATGTTACCGCTTTGCTCAGCCCCTCTTATAGCGTTGCTAGTTGCAGGTGAAGATGAAGTTTGCTCCTTGTTGGAACATGGAGATGTTGTTCCTTATTGGACCATGTTTACTTGTTGGGGATATCACAATATATCTGCTATAATTACTACATCTATATACTTGGTAAAGGGTGGAAGGCTCGGCCTTATGCCTGGTGATTTTTTCCACTCTTGCCACCCTAGTTTCCGTCATACCGGTGTTATGTTCCTTGATTTCGCATTCCTTACACGGTTGGGTGATTTATGGGACCCCTTGACAGTTCGCTTTGAATAAGACTCGTCCAAAGAAGGCCCAACTTTGGTTTTACCATTTGCCACCTAAGACTTTTTCCCCGGGTTTTCGCGAGCCCGAGGGTCATCTTTATTTTAACCCCGGACGGTGCTCCTTCGAGTGTTGGCCCGAACTAAGCAAGATCTTGGGGCCACCACGGGGAAACTCGAGGCTTGGTTTTACTCGTAGCTTGACTTATCCGGATGTGCCCTGAGAACGAGATATGTGCAGCTCCTATCGGGATTTGTCGGCACAATCGGGCGGCTTTGCTGGTCTTGTTTTATTCTTTGTCGAAATGTCTTGTAGTCCGGGATTCCGAGATTGATCGGGTCTTCCCGGTAGAAGGAATATCCTTCGTTGACCGTGAGAGCTTATAATGGGCTAAGTTGGGACACCCCTGCAGGGTATTATCTTTCGAAAGCCGTGCCCGCGGTTATGAGGCAGATGGGAATTTGTTAATGTCCGGTTGTAGAAAACCGAAGTTGACCTCAATTAAAATACACATCAACCGCGTGTGTAACCGTGATGGTCTCTTCTCGGCGGAGTCCGGGAAGTGAACACGGTGTTGGAGTTATGCTTGACGTAAGTAGTTCAGGATCACTTCTTGATCGCTACTAGCTTCACGACCGTGCTTTGCTTCTCTTCTCGCTCTCTTTTGCGAATGTAGCCACCATATATGCTAGTCGCTTGCTGCAGCTCCACCTTACAACTCTGTCCTTCCTATAAGCTTAAATAGTCTTGATCTCGCGGGTGTGAGATTGCTGAGTCCCCGTGACTCACAGATTCTACCAAAACAGTTGCAGGTGCCAACGATGCCAGTGCAGGTTCCGATGGTTTTGTGACGAGAACATTGTTCTTGGTGCCTCCTGACATTTAGGGGTTGTGGCAGTGTCCCGGGGAGTTGAGCTCCGAGGTGTTGTCGTCACAATTTTATCGTTGCGATTTCGAATACACGAGATTTGCCGACATCGAAATCTCTTTTGTACAATTGTTGGTGAGATAACCACGATAACTTGAAGATGGGGCGAGCTCGAGTATTGCCATGACTCGTATAACGGATGCTTTTCAAGGTCGAGGTATTACGATTTCGAAGGTTTCTTGGTTATGTGTTGACGGATGGATACAATTTGGATCTAGGTATTGTTAGTTTGGGTGATATATTTTGTGTCCCTCGTATCCCCAACACCAGATTGCATAACCGAGAAAGTTTAGGGAGTTTATAGGTGGGATTCAAGTAGCTCTTAGCATTTCTTCCCGCAGATATTTGGTTTGTGATTGGGTAATCCTTACCACTTATTTGTTCCAGTCGTACCTTGTTTTTTTTCATCAACCTTTAATCAAGTGGCTTCTCACCTTAATGGACGTGTGATGTTAACTTTGGAATTCATTCTTTCATCCTTGTTCGAATGTTTATTGTGAAGACTATATGTTGCAATTTCTATCCGTTGATTCTACTTGTCTATTTGTCTATCAAAGTGCTAACGGATGTCACCCTCTTCAGGATGGCTCCGCCAACGCGTCTGAATCCGGATCGTGATGATGGGAATCAGTCGAACCCTCCACCTCCACCTCCGCCTCCGGAGGCATGGCAAGCTATCATGGCAGCCACCAATGCCAATGCTCAGATGATTTTGCAGCTCTTGCAAGAGCGTACTCAAGGGCAAGGCAGTCAAGGAAATCAAGGTCAAGGCAACAACCAGCCGCACTTTGCTACTTTCGATCGGTTCCTCGCTAATCAGCGAAGTCTTTCGGTTTACGTGTCGAGGCCACAGACGCCGACGATTGGCTTGTGGACATCTGCAAACATTTTGAATGTAGCAATGTCGGACACGAGGACTTTGTCAAGTTTGCATCGCTTCAACTCAAGGACCAAGCTGCTGAGTGGTACCGACAATACAAAGATTCCAGAGGAGGTCGTGTCATTACAGGATGAGTTCCGCCGAGACTTGAGCTCACCACATTCGAAAAGTTTTGTTGAGAGCAAGCGTGAGGAGTTCCGCAATCTCAAGCAAGGCAACATGTCGTGTATCAATACAATATCCAGTTCTGTAAACGCTCGCTTTGCTAAGCAAGACGTCCACGATGAAAAGAGTATGATCTATCAATTCAGAGGTGGCCTCGGAGAAGATCTGCAATTAGCTCTTGTGCTTTTGAGCGAGAAAAGTATGATGAATTCTACAACATGGCATGAAGCAAGAAGCTACCCAGCTCAAATGTGAGGCTTCTAAGAAGAGAATCGGGGATGCAGATTCAGTCTTCTTCTTCCTCTCAAGTGGCAGCTAAGCAGCAAGTTCTACCTTCCTCCTCCTCCGTTCCGTCGGCCTTATCAGAAGAACTCAGGTGGTCGTGGATCTTCCCACCCGCCCAACCCAAGCTATCGAGAACAAGTCTAATTCTCAAGCTTCAAGGTCAAATGCTCCTTACCACCGTCCGCTCTCGAGGTGACTTGCAACAAGTGTCGCAGAAGGTCACTATGCGAACAAGTGCTTCAACCGAGGCGCCTTCCGCCTCCTCCCCTGTGAAATCTTCCAGCAATGCGGTGGTCAAGCATAATCCAAAGCATGCCAAGGTCAATATGATGAATGCAGCTCAAGCGAGGAATCTCTTGATGTGATAATGGGTAATCTCTCGATTAATGATATTCCGCAAAAGTTTTATTTGATCTTGGTGCATCGCATTGTTTCATGTCAAGACCGTTTTTGCCAAGCATGAATTCACTTCTTCACATTTGGGTAAACCCATGGATGTCATTTCTCCGTAAACGGTTGAGCTCCAGATTTGGTGGTTCCGGATACCACAATCAAGATGGGCGATTATAGATTTTGGCTAAACCAATTGTCCTTGGTGACTCGGATATTGATCTTATTCTCGGAATGGATGGCTTTCAAAGACAAAGCTCAGCTTGATTGTGCTGCCGTGGAAATTCAATTGACTCACTCTTCTAATGATGTGATCATCTATGCGCTCGTGATGAAACCATTGGTTGTTTTCTCTCAATGAGAAGGGCGAATTGGATGCTATCTCTCAGATTCCAATCGTTTGTGAGTACCAAGATGTCTTTCCAGAAGAGCTTCCGGGTATGCCTCCTCACCGGCCAGTTGAATTCGTTATCGATCTTGAGCCCGCATCGAACCCGTTTGCAAGCGTCCATACAAGCTTGGACCTAATGAGCTGAAGGAATTGAAGAAGCAGCTCGATGAACAAGAGCGTCTGGGTTTGATCGACCGAGTTCATCTCCTTGGGGTTGTGGTGTTCTTTTGTCCGGAAGAAGGATGGCACGGACCGACTTTGCGTCGATTACCGTCCACTGAATAAGAAGACAATCAAGAACAAGTATCCACTTCCCAACATCAATGAGATTTTCGAGCAACTCAAGGGTGCTAAAGTGTTCTCCAAGCTTGACCTTCGTATGGGTTATCATCGATTCGCATTCGTGAACAAGATATTCCCAAGACAGCTTTTCGAACAAGCTTTGGTTCTTATGAATATACTGTCATGTCTTTCGGCCTTGTCAATGCTCCTCCAACATTCTCTCGGATGATGAACTTCATCTTCAACCCCTACACCAATGAATTCGTCTTGGTCTATCTTGATGATATTTTGGTCTTCTCCAAGAATAAGAAGGATCATGCCAAACATTTGCGATTGGTGCTAGACAAGCTCAGAGAGCATCAATTCTATGCTAAGTTCTCCAAATGTGAATTTTGGCTTGATGAAGTGCTTTATCTTGGTCATATCATCTCCGCCAAGGGCATCGCTGTTAATCCCGAGAAGGTGTCCGCAATTGTGAATTGGGAACCTCCTCAGAATGTCAAGCAGCTTCGCAGTTTTCTTGGTCTTGCAAGCTATTGCCAAAGATTCGTTGAGAATTTCTCCAAGATTGCAAAGCCTCTTTCCAACCTCCTCCAGAAGCATGTGAAGTATGTCTGGTCTCCTGAGTGTGACGTTGCTTTAAATACTCTCAAAGAGAAACTCGTCACAGCTCTGTCTTGACTCCTCTGATGAATCCAAGCCATTCAAGTTTTACGTGATGCTTCTCTTCAAGGTCTCGGTGCTGTGTTAATGCAAGAGAAGAGAGTTGTGGCCTATACCTCTCGTCATTTGAAGCCCAACGAAAAGAACTACCCCACTCACGATCTTGAGTTGGCGGCGTTGTCCATGCATTGATAACATGGAGACATCTCTTGTTGGGAAGGAAAGTGGACATTTTCACCGATCACAAGAGTCTCAAGTATATCTTCACTCAACCCAACCTCAACCTCAGGCAGACTCGATGGGTCGAAATGATTCAAGAGTACAACCCAAGTATTGAATATACTCAAGGCAAGGCCAATGTGATTGCAGATGCTTTGAGCGGGAAGGCTTATCGCAATGCTTAATCCTCAAGCCCTTCCAACCGGATCTTTGTGAACTTTCCATAAGCTGAATCTTCAAGTTGTTCCTCAAGGCTTTCTTGCCAACCTCATAGTCTCTCCTACTTTGGAGGATCAGATTCGTGAGGCTCAACTTCACGGATACCATGGTGAAAAAGGTGAAGCGTGGTATCGACAAGGGCATTTCAAGTACAAGTGCTTCCACATTGACGACAAATATACTCTTTTCTTCGAGGACCGGATTGTGGTTCCAAAGGGTGATCTACGTAAAGTCATTATGAACGAGGCGCACAATTCGCTTCTATCCATTCATCCTGGAAGTACGAAGATGTACCATGATCTCAAGCAGTCATATTGGTGGACTCGAATGAAGCGAGAAATTGCTCAATTCGTGAATGAGTGTGATGTCTGCAGAAGAGTGAAAGCAGAACACCAACGACCAGCTGGTCTCCTCCAACCTCTTGCTATTCCAGAATGGAAGTTTGATCATATCGAAATGGACTTTGTGACTGGATTTCCAAAGTCCAAGCGTGGAAATGATGCTATCTTCGTTGTCATTGACAAGCTTACTAAAGTGGCTCATTTTCTTCCTATCAAAGAATCTATCACAGCAGCTCGGTTGGCGAGCTATACACATCCGAGATTGTCTCCTTGCACGACATTCCACAAGTGATCTCTTGAGACCGTGGCAGCATCTTTACCTCCAAGTTTTGGGATTCTTTTGAAGGCCATGGGCACCAACATTCGTTTCAAGCACAACTTTCCATCCTCAAACAAGTGGCCAAGTCGGCGAGTAAATCAAATCCTTGAAGATATGCTCGGGGCTTGTGTCATTTCCTTCGCATGAAGTGGGAAGATTGTCTTCCATATGCCGAAGTTCTCCTACAACAACAGCTTCCAAGCGAGGTCGGCAAGGCCCCATTCGAAATTCTCTATGGCGAGAAAGTGCCGTACTCCTCTCAATTGGTCCGAGGCATGTGAACGCCAACTTCTTGGCAACGACTTGATCACGAAGTCGAAGAAATGTGCAAAGTCATTCGTGAAAATCTCAAAGCCGCGCAATCGCGCGGAAGAGCTATTATGATGATAAGCACCGTGATGTGGCTTTTGAAATCGGAGACCATGTCTACCTCGCGTCTCTCCAATGAAAGGCACTCGTCGCCCGGTATCAAAGGAAGCTTGCCCCTAGATCGTGGGTCCTTTCAAGATCATTGGCAAAAGAGGCGATCTCGCCTATCAACTTGAGCTTCCGCCCAACTTCGCGAACGTGCACGATGTGTTTCACGTGTCACAGCTTCGCAAGTGCTTCAAGACTCTGAACGCACTATCAACGAAGAAATTGACCTCAAGAAGATCTCTCTTATCATGAGCACCCGTTGCTATTCTTGAAGAAACCGAGCGCAAGACTCGCAACAAGTCAATCAAATTCCTGAAAGTGAAGTGATCACACCATTCGACCGAGAAGCCACCGGGGCGCGAGGATCACCTCCGTTCGAATATCCGGAGTTCTTTCAGTCCTAGATCTCGGACGAGATCCTCTTGTAGTGGTGGAGTGTTGTAACACCCGGATGTAACTTTCCATATTTGTAACTCCAACTCTTGCCATTTCGGCATTGTGATATGATATTCCCTCCGTGGTTGGGTTTTTCTTCATTTTGCATTTTGTCCATGTCATGCATTTTCATATCATGTCATCATGTGCATCGCATTTGCATACGTGTTCGTCTCATGATTCCGAGCATTTTTCCCGTTGTCCGTTTTGCAATCCGGCACTCCTATGTCCCCCGGCGTCCCCTTTTACGTTTTTCCGTGAGCGGGTACTAAACTTTCTCGGAATGGACCGAGGTTTGTCAAGTGGCCTTGGTATACCACCGGTAGACCACCTGTCAAGTTTCGGGTCATTTGGAGCTCGTTTGGTACTCCAACGGTTAACCGCACTCTCGCAGAGGCCTCTTTTAAGTTGCAGCCCAACACCCCTTCAAAACAGCCCAATAACCCATCTAAGTCACTTCCATGCTCTCCGTCGTTCGATCACGATCGTGTGGGCGAAAACCGCACCTCATTTGGACTCTCCTAGCTCCCAGAAACTATAAATATGCATCTCCCCCACCAAATCCCGGATCATTCCTCCCGAAACCCTAGACGAAATCCCCTCCGCCGCCGCCGGACGTGTCCGGAGCGGGCCGGACAACGTCCGCCGCCGCCCACCGCCACTCAGCGCTCGCCACGTGGGCCCTGGTCCCCCGCGCGCCGCTCGCGCGCCGGCCTGGGGCCCAGCGCTGCCCTCCGCCCGCCGCCACGCCCGCACTCCGCGCCCGACCGCCGCCGCGCCGCCGCCATCGATCCGCCGGCAGCGCGCCGCGCCGCGCCCTCCGGCCCGCCATCCTGGCGTCTCCATGGATCCGGCCTCGCCGCCGCCGCCGGCCATCCTGGCGTCTCCCGCGGATCCGGTCGCCCCGCCGGCGGCCGCCATCCCAGCGCCGCCGCCGCGCCCGCCCGCCGCCGCCGTCTTCTCCTCCTTGGCCCGGCCTCCTTCTCTTCCCGACGAGCTCCGGCGAGCAGCGGCTCGCCGCCGCCGGATCTAGATCGGTTGACTTCCCCCAAAATTCATCCAAGTTTTTAATCTGTGATAATTTGTGGCATTTTCAACGCATCATAACTCTGCATCCGTAGCTCCGTTTCGTGCGTATAATATGTCAAAATGTTCGTCTCGAAGAGTAGATCATTTCATCTCATTGAATAATTTTCATTTGAGCACATCTTGATGCCCGAAATGCTGTTGGAAGAGGGCTATGTGATGTTAGTTTCATTTCTTAATGTAACATGCACTTTTGTTATTTTGCTATGATTGATGTGTGCATCCTATGATCTTGAGTCCTACATGTGTTTTGTAATATGCCATGCCATATTTCCAGGGGTGTATGCCATGTATTTTTGTGATCTATGTGGTGACTAGCACAAGCATGCAAACTAGGCTTCTGATGTTGCTGTTTTCATACTGTTTAGCTGATATTTTTATGCCATGTTTACTTGATGCTACCGAGAGATCCATGCATATTTTGAGATACTTCAGTAAGGATGTTTTGAACATATGGTTATGCTCTATCCATCCATGCCCTTGTTTGCAATTATGGAGTGCCATAGCTTGAGTCAATCGAGCTCTACGTTTGCTATAAAATGTTTCCTGGCAGATTGTTTACAGGTTATTCAATTTTGCCAAGGTTGTTGTGGTTGATCCGTGTATTCTATGATGTTTTTCTTGCCATGTATATTTTCTATGCCATGTCTTATTGATGTATGTATGCTTATATTATCATGTAAGGCTCTGTAGTGAGTGCATCGAGCTCTTAAACATGCCTACTTGTTATCTGTTTTTGACATGCCATGTTGCTGAATCTGTTAACGAAACTTGCTATTTTGACATGGGTGATATTGTATTTTCTGATCCGTTTTGGCTTATGGTCAGTAAGGGACTTTTGTTCTATGCTTTGAGTAGATTCAAGCCATGCCATGTTTTGCTATTATAAGTTCCTGTAGCATGTTGTCTTCTTGCTCTGAACATTGCTACCTGATGCTGTTTTTGCCATGTCCAGCCTGATATTTTTTGCACTTTTGCCATGCTTGTTTGAACCTGTTATGTTCTGATTTAGCCGTAGCTCAGTGTTCATCTTTTGTCAAGCATCTTGAGTAGATCACTGCCATATACTTTGTTGGTACGTTTGGGTGCAGTAGCTTAATTTCTTGTTGCTTGCTAAGTGGCATCATTTGTTAATGGCGATTTGTGCCATTCTTGTTTTGCTTGTCATTTGCAAACCGTGCATCCGATTCGGTGATCTTTATATCGATTTCAACGAAATCATCTCATCTTTCAGCGGCATACTTGGTTTGCCAAGTTGATGCTTGGTTCATCATTTTCTTCCGAGCGCGCATACGCATTGCATATCACATCTTGCATATCATGCCATGTTTTGCATCATGTTGCTTGTGCATTGCACCGTGATTTATTGTGGTTCCTTTGTTTGTGTTCTTGCTTTGGGTAGAGCCGGAGGCGAGTTCGTGAGCGAGGAACCTGTTGAGAACGCTTACGAGGATCAAGCTTTCGACAACTCGAGAACTTTGCGGCAAGATGACCATACCCTCGAAATCACTTCTATCTTTGCTATGCTAGATGCTCGCTCTTTTGCTATGCCTATGCTACGATGCCTATCACTTGCTTATCATGCCACCCATATTGCCATGTCAGCCCCTAACCATCCTTTCCTAGCAAACCGTTGATTGGCTATGTTACCGCTTTGCTCAGCCCCTCTTATAGCGTTGCTAGTTGCAGGTGAAGATGAAGTTTGTTCCTTGTTGGAACATGGAGATGTTGTTCCTTATTGGAACATGTTTACTTGTTGGGGATATCACAATATATCTGCTATAATTAATGCATCTATATACTTGGTAAAGGGTGGAAGGCTCGGCCTTATGCCTAGTGTTTTGTTCCACTCTTGCCACCTAGTTTCCATCATACGGTGTTATGTTCCTTGATTTCGCATTCCTTACGGTTGGGTGATTTATGGGACCCCTTGACAGTTCGCTTTGAATAAGACTCCTCCAAAGAAGGCCCAACTTTGGTTTTACCATTTGCCACCTAAGCCTTTTTCCCCGGGTTTCGCGAGCCCGAGGGTCATCTTTATTTTAACCCCCCGACCAGTGCTCCTTCGAGTGCTGGCCCGAACCGAGCAGCATGCGGGGCCACCATGGGGAAACTCGAGGCTTGGTTTTACTCGTAGCTTGACTTATCCGGATGTGCCCTGAGAACGAGATATGTGCAGCTCCTATCGGGATTTGTCGGCACAATCGGGCGGCTTTGCTGGTCTTATTTTATTGTTGTCGAAATGTCTTGTAGTCCGGATTCGAGATTGATCGGGTCTTCGGTAGAAGGAATATCCTTCGTTGACCGTGAGAGCTTATAATGGGCTAAGTTGGGACACCCGCAAGGTATTATCTTTCAAAGCCGTGCCGCGGTTATGAGGCAGATGGGAATTTGTTAATGTCGGTTGTAGAAAACCGAAGTTGACCTCAATTAAAATACACATCAACGCGTGTGTAACCGTGATGGTCTCTTCTCGCGGAGTCCGGAAGTGAACACGGTGTTGGAGTTATGCTTGGCGTAAGTAGTTCGGGATCACTTCTTGATCGCTACTAGCTTCACGACCGTGCTTTGCTTCTCTTCTCGCTCTCTTTTGCGAATGTAGCCACCATATATGCTAGTCGCTGCTGCAGCTCCACCTTACAACTCTGTCCTTCCTATAAGCTTAAATAGTCTTGATCTCGCGGGTGTGAGATTGCTGAGTCCCGTGACTCACAGATTCTACCAAAACAGTTGCAGTGCCGGCGATGCGGTCAGGTGATGCCACCGAGCTCAAGTGGGAGTTCGACGAGGCGTGGTCGTTACTATGTGTCTTTTCCCGATGATCGATGAGTGGGGCCCAGTTGGGATGATCGGGATCTGTGTAGCATTTGGGGTATCTTCTTTTATTTTGGTTCCGTAGTCGGACCTTGAGTGTAATCTGAATGATGGATGTTTATTTATGTATTGTGTGAAGTGGCGATTGTAAGCCAACTATGTATCTCTTTCCTTATGTATTACATGGGTTGTGTGAAGATTACCTCACTTGCGACATTGCTTTCAATGCGGTTATGCCTCTAAGTCGTGCTTCGACATGTGGGAGATATAGCCGCATCGAGGCGTTCTGATTATCTTTGTCGGGATACTTCCCGGTGATGAGCCGCCTCGCCGGCTTTCGCGCCTGCGACTTGAGTCTAATCACCCATTGGCGGATAAACCGACCGTTGTTGAGCGTCGCGCTCAACCCCACCATCAAGAAGATTAAAGCCCTTACGGGAAATGGCTTAAGCGGCATCGACTTGGTCCGGTGCAGGTTACTTGGCGTATACTCCCATTAAGCCGCCGCTCGCTTAATGTGCACCTATCAAGCGTAATGAGCGACCCAATGCGCCATACAGTTCGACGACTTACGGATGGCGTGGCGGATGCTACAACTTCCATCCTTCTTTGAAGGAGAATCTCGTTATCAACAACACCTTGGGTTACTTCCTTCGCAAAAAGAACCCGGCTCTGCGATAAGTCACCAATCTTAATAAATACTCTTTAATATGTTTTACCTCCTTGCACTTATAATTCCTTATTTTTCCCATGTGGGCGGTGATGATTTACGGAAAGTCAAATATGACCACGAGGCGCCCAACAAGCCAGAGCAGCCAAGAAAAATGAAAGGAAAAATACCAAGACAGGGACTTCAAAGAAGAAGAAACCCAGCGCCTCTGAATTACTCATATTGGATGACTCTTCTTCAGATGAGGAAGAGGTAATCTCTTATTCTCTTTAACTCCTTTGTTACCATTTTATTGATATTTCCGCCTTTCAGGAAGACACTGGAAACAGCCAAGCTCATGGCTAAGAGGTAACTATAATTTCCTCCGACTCAGAGCCTTTGCCAAAGCATAAACCCGGCGGGTGACCCGGAAAGTAAGATTTTCACATCCCTTAGCTTATCAAGATCCTCAATTTCTTTTGAAGCAATAGCAGCTTGAGAACCGGAGGCAAACCCGGACAAGCAAGGATGTAGAGCTCTCTTCCGCTTACTCGACGAAGGTGAAGCGTCGAGGCGAGGTCATCTCCGCTTTGCGTTCTGTTTATCCTTTGGCGGGTTTAATTCGTCAGCCTCTCAATTCATCTGACTCCAATTATTAGGATACCTCTCCTTCTTCTGGCGAGTCTATGCAATCCAACATGCCGGCTTTCAAGACTGCCCCTGGGTAATGTTGATATGCTCCAAAAGACCAAACAGGACATCGCTGATTATGCCCACTTAAGTATTGGCGATATACTCTCAGGCTATCTGAATCAAGTGCATAACAGCCGCGACCTGGAGATTGACATGGTGAAACAGATACAACATAAATCTGAGGTATAACTTATATCATTTCTCCTGAATCTTACTTACTGTACCAGCCCCCAAGTCTACTGCTTATAGGTAAATATGCCGTAGACTTAGATACCGGCTTACTTTTAGCTCACCCGGTTTACAAGAAAGCATATTGAACCCGGCTGTAATATAGCAACTTTTGAAAGAAGCGATACACATTAGCCCCCAAGTGTCAAGTATTTTTACTTGTAAAGTACTTGAGACTTTAATATGCATAATCTGACATTATAAAGTAAATTTTTCTTGACATACATTAGCCCCCAAGTGTCAAGGGTCTTTACTTGTAAAGTGCTTGAGACTTTAATAATACTATACCATAACCTTATCATAACCCGGCGTTATTGCATGTCTCCACCAATAATTGAATTGCGATTGCTGATCCGAAGACCATTTGGTGGCCCAAGACCTTGAGATTCAAAAAGCCGACTCAAATTCACCTTGACATCTACGAGCAAGAAAAGTTGAAGAAGGATTTTGACGCGGAGAAGAAGGCACAGGCGGATGAAAAATCTTCACTTGTGACCCGGGCGAGGCAATGAGCAGCTCTTGTCAAAGCATTTGCCGAATTGTCCGAAGCTTAAAAACCGGATATCCCAAATGGTCTCAGCAATTTTTGGTAAGTGATTGTGTTTAACTTTTGAACATCATCATGATTCATTTGATAACTGTTTCAGATATGATCTCGGCTTAACCTTATATGCATAAGCAGGCCTGTGGAGTACCAACTTTGAAGCGAATATCTTTGATCAAGCTTAAGGCGGTGTACACTCTAGTGGAACAATTTGTACCTTTGGGTCACAACATGCTTTGGCCGTTGTGGCTTTATCAAATGATACTCCTTATCTCCTGCGGGATGTACTCAAGCGGCTTGCCGTGTTACCTCAATGGATTCAGGAGTTAAGGCGAGCATCTGGTAGAGCCGGGGCCATAGCCGCTATAAGCCGGGCCAAAGCGTTGGCTCGAGCTAGACTTAGCGATGTTGCTCTTGGATACCCTAGCTTAAGGAGGGCGGCTCGCATTGGTCAATCAGACTTCACCACCGTGTGAGAGTCGTGCGTCTGTGGCCACCATCATCGGCAGCGATATTGATCTTACAAAGTACCGGCGGGTTACGATCATGACAACCGGAGGATTCCAACTCCTCATTATGATGATGTCACTGATCCCTCCAACTCGTAAGCACACCTTTGCTCTGAAGTTGACCGGCCAGTTTAATAGATGATGAAGCTGAATTTGAAGCCTTAAGCGGCATTGGCTGGACCTCGTCAACCTTCGAGGACAAAGCAGCGATTTAAGAGGCGGAGGAGGATAACCCAGTCGTCAAGTCCACCAAAGGGTAACCCTTTGGCACTAAGTCTTTGAAAAACAATGTCTCATTATTAGGACTCGGGAGTCTTGTAATAGGGTAGAAACACTTCTTAACTCTGTCATGCCTTCGCGCATGTTTGTGGCGCTTAACAATGTCTTAAGCCACTTATTGTTGTGCACTGCCGGCTTACTTGAGTTGCTTCTTAACATCCAAAAGCTTTTTGCTTTACCCTGTGTATAAAAACAAAAAATTCCTTTGGCATCTCACCACATCCGGGGTCACGTAAAATAATATTAACCCGGAGTATGAACCAAAACGTTATAAGTATCAGCCGGTTGAAGGCGTACATTACCGCTTACATTCGAGAAAAGCGAGCAGTTATACTTAACTTCTAAAAATTGGAACATATAACGTTTACCTGGCCCTTAATATTATTCACCCATATAGAGTAACGTAAACCTAATTTTCGAAGGCCTCTGATTCGAATACGATCAGTAGAACTATTCCAAAGGGGTTAAGCTAAGATTCGGATACGATCATATAGCCCCCAATGGTTTTGGCGATGCCGATCAAGTGGTATCATTTGCTATGTTCTCTTTGGTTGAATCGACCTATGTTTGAACATGAAGCCCCAAGTGACCATGAGAGTTGTTTAATGGACGCTGATTCGAATACGATCCACGTCAGACCCAAAGGGGTTAAGCTATGATTCAAATATGATCAAGAAGCCCCCAAGTGACCATGGCTTGATTCAGATATGATCATAAGCCGGACCAAAGGGAAAACCGGATTCACATATGATCCGCTCCCTGTTAGTCGTTTCCATCACTTGGTAAAGAAGACACATAAACCTTGTAGGATGGAAAGGAAAGAGGTCCTGCTTTATTGCTTTATATAATATATACATTGCTAAAAAAGAAAAACAAATATACTCTGAAAGCCGGTGGCTTAAGTATAGTAGGGCCGGAGATGCGCTATGTTCCACGGCCGGCGGGTCTCCTCCTCCGACTTACGTGAGTCTTTGTGCTCTCGAACATCAATGATGTAATATGACCCATTGTTGAGATTCTTGCTGACCACGAAAGGTCCCTCCCAAGGAGGGGTCAGCTTGTGCATATCAGATTGGTCCTGGATGAGCCGGAGCACTAAATCGCCTTCCTGGAAAATTCTGCTTCTAACCCGGCGGCTGTGATAACGGCGCAGGTCTTGCTGGTAAATCGCCAAGCGGGCTATCGCCAAGTCTCGCTCTTCATCCAACAAGTCAAGTGCATCCTGACGAGCTTTTTCATTATCAGCCTCAACGTAAGCCGCCACCCATGGTGAATCATGCGGATGTCACTTGGCGAGAACCGTCTACGCTCTGTACACCATGAAGAAAGGTGTATAACGGTAGAGACTGTTAGGCGTTGTGTTGATGCTCCATAGCACGAGGGTAACTCCTCCACCCAACAACCCGGAGTTCGCTGTAAAGGAACTAAAAGCCGGGTTTGATACCTTCAAGATCTCTTGATTAGCTCTTTACGCTGACCATTAGGCGGGGTGAGCAACAGCCGAAACATCAAGCGGATGTGCTCTTGTTGTGAGAACTCTTCCATGGCACCCTTGGAGAGATTAGTGCCATTATCGGTTACAATCGTGCGAGAAAACCAAAGCGAAAGATCACCTTTTGATGAACTGAACGCCGTGGCTGCATCACACTTCTTGACCGGCTCTGCTTCAACCCACTTGGTGAATTTATCCACGCCACCAACAGGTGTGTCTTCTTATCTTTAGACCTTTTGAAAGGTCCAACCATATCAAGCCCCGGATCGCAAGCGACCAAGTAATTGGAATCATCCTCAATTCTTGAGCCGGCACATGAGCTCGTCGTGAGAACTTTTGACATCCGTCACATTTGCTGACCAGATCCTCCGCATCAGCATGAGCCGTCAGCCAATAAAAACCATGACGAAAAGCCTTGGCTACCAGAGACTTTGAACCGACATGATGACCGCAATCACCTTCGTGAATCTCACGAAGTATCTCCTATCCCTCCTTAGGTGATACACAACGCTGAAACGCCCCAGTGACGCTGCGGTGATGCAACTCTCCATGAACAATCGTCATGGATTTGGACCGCCTAACTATTTGTCTTGCCAAGGTCTCATCCTCAGGCAACTCTCCCCGGGTCATATAGGCTAAGTATGGGACCGTCCAGTCCGGGATGGCATGGAGAGCCGCCACCAGCTGCGCCCCGGTGCAGCCTTCGCAAGCTCTTCCTCTTTAGGCACTCTGACAGAAGGGTTATGCAAAATGTCAAGAAAGGTATTAGGCGGCACCGGCTTACGCTGAGACCCTAGCCGGCTTAAAGCATCAGCCGCCTCATTCTTCCTTCGATCAATGTGCTCTACTTGATAACCTTTGAAGTGCCCAGCCACCGCATCAACTTCACGACGATAAGACGCCATGAGGGGATCCTTAGAATCCCACGTGCCTGACACATGTTGAGCGACGAGGTCTGAATCGCCCAAGCATCTTACCTGGCTCAAATTCATCTCTTTGGCCATCCGGAGGCCATGGAGCAGAGCCTCGTATTCAGCTGCATTGTTAGTACAGGGAAACATAAGCCGGAGCACATAACAAAATTTGTCACCTGGGAAGTCAAACGACTCGACCGCCGAGCCTTCCAACTGTCTGGACCCATCGGAGTGAATAGTCAATCGTGTTATCCGGCTTCTCCTCTGGTGCCTGCAACTCCGTCCAGTCATTGATAAAGTCCACGAGGGCTTGAGATTTGATAGCTGTCGCGGCATATACTTCAAACCGTGAGGCCCAAGCTCGATGGCCCACTTGGCAACTCTTCCCTGTGGCTTCCACATTACGGATGATATCTCCCAAGGGGCTGAACTTACTACGATTATAGGATGACCCAGCGATCTTGCTTTAACTTCCGCTTGCCATGAACACCCCATAAACAAGTTTACGCCAATGCGGATACCTTTGCTTGGACTCTATGATCACCTCATCGATGTAATAAACCGACCGCTGAAGCGGATGCTCCTTACGGTCTCCTTACGCTCCACCACAATGGCCACACTAACAAGACGTGAGTTAGCAGCAACATACAATAGCAATGGCTCTTTATCAATCGGACTGCGAGAACGGCGGCTCAACCAATTGTCTCTTTAAATCTTCAAAGGCAGCATCAGCAGCCTCACTCCAGAAAAAGGTGTCTGCTTTCTTCATCATCTGATACAGCGGTAGAGCCTTCTCTCCAAGCCGGCTTATAAATCGGCTTAAAGCAGCAACGTGACCCGCCAGTCGCTGAACATCATTGATGCACGCCGGTTTAGCCAGAGAGGTAATCGCCTTGATCTTCTCCGGGTTAGCTTCAATGCCCCTGTTTGAGACTAGGAATCCCAAAAGTTTGCCTGCAGGTACACCAAATACGCACTTGTCCGGGTTAAGCATCATCTTGTAGACACGGAGATTGTCAAAAGTTTCCTTTAAGTCGGAGATCAAGGTTTCCTTCTCTCTGGACTTCACCACAATGTCATTCACATAAGCATGAACATTGCGCCCAATCTGATTGTGGAGACAATTCTGCACACACGCCGATAAATCGCTGGGCACTCTTGAGCCCAAAGCGGCATATACACATAGCGAAGGCTCCAAATGGAGTAATGAAAGCCGTCTTCTCCTGGTCCTTAAGCGCCATCTTGATCGATGATAACCGAGTAAGCATCCAAAAACTCAACAGTTCGCAACCAGCTGTGGCATCGATGATTTGATCAATGCGGGCGAGCAAATGGATCAGTCGGGCAAGCTTTATTTAAGTCCGTATAATCCACACACATCTGCCATGTGCCGTTCTTCTTGAGCACAAGAACCGGGTTAATAACCACTCCGGTGAAAAACTTCCACGATGAACCCGCCGCTAAGAGCCGAGCGACCTCCTCCCCTATAGCCTTCGCTTTTCCTCATTGAATCGCCGAGAAACTGCTCGACCGGCTTATACTTTGAATCAATATTAAGAGTGTGCTCAGTGAGTTCTCTCGGGACACCGGCATGTCGAAGGTTTCCATGCAAAGATGTCCCGATTTCGGATGAACTCGATGAGCGCGCTTTCCTATTTGGGATCAAATTGAGTGCGATCTTGAACTGCTTGGAAGAGTCGCCGAGTGAAGTCAACCAATTTTGTCTCGGCGGCCGACTTAAATTTCAACGCCGAGTCTTGCTCTGTGGTTGGCTTCTTCAAAGAGGTCATATTTGCCGAGTCAACATTAGTTTGATAAAACTTCAGCTCCTCTTCAGCAAAAACGGATTCGGCATAAGTCGCATCGCCTTCTTCGCACTCCAAGGCCACCTTTCGACTCCCATGCATAGTGATGGTGCCCTTGTAACCCGGCATCTTGAGCTGCAGATAAACATAACACGACCGTGCCATAAACTTGGCATAAGCCGGCCATCCAAACAGGGCGTGATACGGGCTCTGATCTTAACTACCTCAAAGGTCGACTTCTCAGTACGGAATCATATTCATCTCCAAAAGCCACTTCCAGCTCGATCTTTCCAGCGGATATGCCGACGTACCAGGTACCACCCCATGAAAAATAGTGTTAGACGTCCTCAAGTCTTTATCAGTCAGCCCCATACGGCGAAAGGTCTCATAATAGAGAATATTGATGCTGCTTCCTGTTGGAAATATGCCCTAGAGGCAATAATAAAAGCATTATTATTATATTTCCTTGTTCATGATAATTGTCTTTTATTCATGCTATAACTGTATCATACGGAAATCGTGATACACGTGTGAATACATAGACCACAATACGTCCCTAGTGAGCCTCTAGTTGACTAGCTCGTTGGTTGATGAGATAGTCATGGTTTCGACTATGGACATCGGATGTCATTGATAAGCGGGATCACGTCATTAGGAGAATGGCGTGATGGACAAGACCCAATCCTAAGCATAGCACAAAGATCGTGTAGTTCGTTTTGCTAGAGCTTTTCCAATGTCAAGTATCTCTTCCTTAGACCGTGAGATCATGTAACTCCGGATACCGTAGGAGTGCTTTGGGTGTATCAAAGCGTCTGGCGAATCTGGATGACTATAAAGGTGCACTACAGGTATCTCCGGAAGTGTCTATTGGGTTGACACGGATCGAGACAGGGATTTGTCACTCCGTATGACGGAGAGGTATCACTGGGCCCACTCGGTAGTGCATCATCATAATGAGCTCAAAGTGACCAAGTGTGTGGTCACGGGATCATGCATTACGGTACAAGTAAAGTGACTTGCTGGTAATGAGACTAAACGAGGTATTGGGATACCGACGATCGAGTCTCGGGCAAGTAACATACCGTCTGACAAAGGGAATAGCATACAGGGGTTGCTTGAACCCTCGACATCGTGGTTCATCCGATGACAACATCGAGGAACATGTGGGAGCCAACATGGGTATCCAGATCCCGCTGTTGGTTATTGACCTGAGATCGTCTCGGTCATGTCTGCATGTCTCCCGAACCCGTAGGGTCTACACACTTAAGGTTCGGTGACGCTAGGGTTAATAGGAAGACAAGTATGTGATTACCGAATGTTGTTTGGATTCCCGGATGAGATCCCGGACGTCACGAGGAGTTCTGGAATGGTCCGGAGGTAAAGATTTATATATGGAAAGTGGTTAAACGGACTCCGGAAAGTTTCGGGGGTATACCGGTAATGTACCGGGGCCACCGGGAGAGTTCCTGAGGTCCACCAGGAGGGGCCACCCCTCCCGGGGGGCCACATGGGCTAAGTGGGAGAGGGAGCCAGCCCCTAGTGGGCTGGGCGCACCTCCCCACCTAGGCCCATGCGGCTAGGGCATGGGAGGGAAACCCTAAAGGCGCCCTCAGCTTGGGGGCAAGTCACCCTCCCTCCTCCCCTTGGCCGCCGCCCCATCTAGGGTTTCCCTAGATGGCCGCCCCCTTGCCCTCTCCTCCTATAAATAGAGGGGTGGGGGAGGCTGAAAACACCATTGAAGGCGCAGCCCCTCCCCTCCCCAACACCTCTCTTTCTCCACGCAAGCTTGGCGAAGCCCTGCCGGAGAACTGCCATACCAACTGCACCACGCCGTCGTGCTGCCATTGGAGTTGTCTTCCTCAACCTCTCCTTCCTCCTTGCTGGATCAAGACGAAGGAGACGTTGTCATCCCGTACGTGTGTTGAACGCGGAGGTGCTGTCCGTTCAGCACTTTGGTCATCGGTGATCGGAATCACGTTGGGAACGTCTCCATCATCACCACTCCCTCGAACGCTTCCGTACTCGATCTACAAGTGGTATGTAGATGAAAACTCTCTCCCTTGACTCGTTGCTTAGTAGAACTCATAGATGGATCTTGGTGAAACCGTAGGAAAATTTTAATTTTCTGCAACGTTCCCCAACAGTGGCATCATGAGCCAGGTCTATGCGTAGTTCTCTATTGCACGAGTAGAACACAATATAGTTGTGGGCGTGGATCTTGTCAACTTACTTGCTGTTACTAATCTTATCTTGCTTCCGCGGTATTGTGGGATGAAGCGGCCCGGACCAACCTTACACGTACGCTTACGTGAGACCAGTTCCACCGACTAACATGCACTAGTTGCATAAGGTGGCTGGCGGGTGTCTGTCTCTCCTACTTTAGTTGGAGCGGATTCGATGAAAAGGGTCCTTATGAAGGGTAAATAGAAGTTGACAAGATCACGTTGTGGTTATTCGTTGGTAAGAAAACGTTCTTGCTAGAACCCAATTGCAGCCACGTAAAAGATGCAAACAAACAATTATAGGACGTCTAACTTGTTTTTGCAGCAATTGACATTTGATGTGATATGGCCAAGTTGTGATGAATGATGAATGACATATTGTGATGTATGAGATCATGTTCTTGTAATAGGAATCACGACTTGCATGTCGATGAGTATGACAACCGGCAGGAGCCATAGGAGTTGTCTTTATTTTTGTATGACCTGCGTGTCATTGAAGAACGCCATGTAACTTACTTTACTTCATTGCTAAGCGCGTTAGCAGTAGAAGTAGAAGTAGTCGTTGGCGTGACAACTTCATGGAGACACGATGATGAAGATCATGATGATGGAGATCATGGTGTCATGCGGTGACAAGATGATCATGGAGCCCAAGATGGAGATCAATGGAGTTTTATGATATTGGCCATATCATGTCACCACTATATAATTGCATGTGATGTTTATTATGTTTATACATCTTGTTTACTTAGAACGACGGTAGTAAATAAGATGATCCTTACAACAATTTCAAGAAGTGTTCTCCCTAACGTGCACCGTTGCTAAAGTTCGTCGCTTCTAAGCACCACGTGATGATCGGGTGTGATGGATTCTTACGTTCACATACAACGGGTGTAAGACAGATTTACACACGCAAAACACTTAGGGTTAACTTGCGAGCCTAGCATGTACAGACATGGCCTCGGAACACGGAGACCGAAAGGTCGAACACGAGTCGTATAGAAGATACGATCAACATGAGAATGTTCACCGACGATGACTAGTCCGTCTCACGTGATGATCGGACACGGCCTAGTCGACTCGGATCGTGTATCACTTAGATGACTAGAGGGATGTCTAATCTGAGTGGGAGTTCATTGAAATAATTTGATTAGATGAACTTAATTATCTTGAACTTAGTCTAAAACTTTTGAATGATATGTCTTGTAGATCAAATGGCCAACGCTCATGTCAACATGAACTTCAACGCGTTCCTAGAGAAAACCAAGCTGAAAGATGATGGCAGCAACTATACGGACTGGGTCCGGAACCTGAGGATCATCCTCATAGCTGCCAAGAAGGCATGTGTCCTAGAAGCACCGTTAGGTGACCCACCTGCTCTCCCAGCACTGCAAGACGATTTGAATGTTTGGCAGGCACGTACTGATGATTACTCCCTCGTTCAGTGCGGCATGCTTTACAGCTTAGAACCGGGGCTCCAAAAGCGTTTTGAGCATCACGGAGCATATGAGATGTTCGAGGAGCTGAAACTGGTTTTCCAAGCTCACGCTTGGTCGAGAGATATGACATCTCCGACAAGTTCTATAGTTGTAAGATGGAGGAAAATAGTTACGTCGGTGAACACATTCTCAAGATGTCAGGTTGCACAACCGTATGACCCAACTGAATATTAACCTCCACGATGAGGCGGTCATTGACAGAATCCTCGATCGCTCCCACCAAGCTACAAGAGCTTTGTGATGAACTACAATATGCGGGATGGTAAAGACCATTCTGAAGTATTCTCTATGTGAAGTCACCGAGGTTGAAATCAAGAAAGAACATCAAGTGTTGATGGTCAATAAGACCACTAAGTTCAAGAAGGGCAAGGGTAAGAAGAACTTCAAGAAGGACGACAAGGAGGTTGCGCGCCCTGCAAGCAAGTTGCCGGAAGAAGTCAAAGAATGGACCCAAGCACGAGACCTGAGTGCTTTTATTGCAAGGGAAGGGTCATCGAAGCGGAACTGCCCCAAATACTTAGCGGACAAGAAGGCCGCAACACCAAAGGTATATTTGATATACATGTAATTGATGTGTACCTTACCAGTACTCGTAGTAACTCCCGGTATTTGATACCGTGCCGTTGCTCATATTTGTAACTCACAGCAGGAGCTGCGGAATAAGAGGAGGCTGGCGAAGGACGAGGTGACGATGCGCGCCGGGAATGGTTCCGAGTCGATGTGATCGCCGTCCGCACGCTACCTCTTCATTTACCTACGGGATTAGTTATAAACCTTAATAATTGTTATTTGGTGCCAAGTTTGAGCATGAATATTGTATCCGGATCTCGTTTAATGCGAGATGGCTACTCATTTAAATCCGAGAATAATGGTTGTTCCATTTATATGAGAGATATGTTTTATGGTCATGCTCCGATGGTCAATGGTTTATTCTTAATGAATCTCGGCGAGTATTACACATGTTCATAGCGTGAATACCAAAAGATGTAAAGTTGATAACGATAGTCCCACATACTTGTGGCAATGCCATTTGGTCACATTGGTGTCAAACGCATGAAGAAGCTCCATGCTGATGGACTTTTGGAGTCTCTTGATTATGAATCATTTGACACATGCGAACCATGCCTCATGGGCAAAATGACCAAGACTCCGTTCTCTGGAACAATGGAGTGAGCAACCAACTTGTTGGAAATCATACATACCGATGTATGCGGTCCAATGAGCGTTGAGGCTCGCGGAGGGTATCGTTATGTTCTCACTCTCACAGATGACTTGAGTAGATATGGGTATGTCTACTTGATGAAACACAAGTCTGAGACCTTTGAAAGGTTCAAGGAATTTCAGAATGAAGTAGAGAATCAACGTGACCGAAAGATAAAATTCTTACGATCGATCGTGGAGGAGAATATTTAAGTCATGAATTTGGTACACACTTAAGAAAATGTGGAATCGTTTCACAACTCACGCCACTGGAACACCTCGGTAGTAACGGTGTGTCCGAACGTCGAATCGCACTCTATTGGATATGGTGCGGTCTATGATGTCTCTTCTTGATTTACGCTATCATTTTGGGGATACGCCTAGAGACAGCTACATTCACTTTAAATAGGGCACCGTCTAAGTCCGTTGAGACGACACCGTATGAATTATGGTTTGGGAAGAAACCTAAGCTATCGCTTCGAAAGTTTGGGGATGCGATGCTTATGTCAAGAAACTTCAACCCCAAAAGCTCGAACCCAAGTCGAAAAATGCGTCTTCATAGGATACCCTAAGGAAACCGTAGGGTATACCTTCTACTTAAGATCCGAGGGCAAGATCTTTGTTGCCAAGAACGGATCCTTTCGGAAAAGAGTTTCTCTCGAAAGAAGTAAGTGGGAGGAAAGTAGAACTCGATGAAGTACTACCTCTTGAACAGGATAGTAGTGCAGCTCAGAAAATGTTCTGTGATGCCTACACCAACTGAAGAGGAAATTCATGATGATGATCAAGGTACTTCGGATCAAGTTCCTCTTGAACTTCAGAGGGTCCACTAGGACACGCCCGCACTGCAGTGGTGCGGCAACCCTGTCTCCGGAAATCATGTTGTTGGACAAATGTGAACCTTGAACTATGAAGAAGCGATGGCGGCCCAGATTCCAACAAATGGCTAGAAGCCATGAAGTCCGAGATAGAATCCATGTATGAAAACAAAGTGTGGACTTTGGTGACTTGCCCGATGATCGGCGAGCGATAGAAAACAAATGGATCTTTAAGAAGAAGACGGACGCGGATGGTAATGTCACCATCTATAAAGCTCGACTTGTCGCTAAGGGTTATCGGCAAGTTCAAGGGATTGACTACGATGAGACTTTCTCTCCGTGAGAAGCTTAAGTCCGTCCGAATCATGTTAGCAATTGCCGTGATACTATGATTATGAGATATGGCAGATGGACGCCAAAACAGCGTTCCTTAACGGTTATCTTAAGGAAGAGCTGTATATGATGCAGCCGAAAGGTTTTGTCGATCCTAAGAACGCTAACAAAGTATGCAAGCTCCAGCGATCCATTTATGGGCTAGTGCAAGCATCTCGAGTTGGAACATTCGCTTTGATGAGATGATCAAAGCGTTTAGTTTATCTTGAGACTTATGGAGAAGCCTGCGTTTACAAGAAAGTGAGTGGGAGCTCAGAGCATTTCTCATATTATATGTAGATGACATACTTGATGGGAAATGATATAGAATTCTTAGACAGCATTAAGGCCTACTTGAATAAGTGTTTTCAATGAAGGACCTTGGAGAAGCTGCTTATATATTAGGCATCAAGATCTATAGAGATAGATCGAGACGCCTCATAGGTCTTTCACAAAGCACATACCTTAATAAGATTTTGAAGAAGTTCAAAATGGATCAATCCAAGAAGGGGTTCTTGCCTATATTGCAAGGTGTGAGATTGAGCTCAGCTCAATGCCCCACCACGGCAAAAGATAAAGAAGAGATGAGTGTCATCCCTATGCCTCAGCCATAGGATCTATTATGTATGCCATGCTGTGTACGGACCTGATATAAACCTTGCCATAAGTTTGGTAGGAAGGTACCAAAGTAATCCCGCAAGGAACACGGACAGCGTCAAGAACATCCTGAAATACCGAAAAGGACAAAGGACATGTTTCGTTTATGGAGGTGACGAAGAGCTCGTCAGAAGGGTTACGCCGACGCTAGCTTCGACACAGATCCGATGACTCAAAGTCACAAACCGGATACGTGTATATGTTGAATGGTGGAGCAAGAAGGCTGGTGCAGCTGCAAGCGAAGCGCCGTGGCGGGATCTACATGTGAAGCGGAGTACATGGCAGCCTCTGAGGCAGCGATGAAGCAATTTGGGTGAAGGAGTTCATCACCGACCTAGGAGTCATACCCAATGCGTCGGGCCAATCAAACTCTTCGTGACAACACTGGAGCTATTGCCCTTGCCAAGGAGCCCGTGTTTCATAAGAAGACAAGGCACATCAAGCGCCGCTCAACTCCATCCGTGAAAATGTTCAAAATGGAGACATAGAAATTTGTAAAGTACACATGGATCTGAATGTCGCAGATCCGCTGACTAAACCTCTTCCACGGGCAAAACATGATCAACACCGTAACTCTATGGGTGTTCGATTCATCACAATGTAACTAGATTATTGACTCTAGTGCAAGTGGGAGACTGTTGGAAATATGCCCTAGAGGCAATAATAAAAGCATTATTATTATATTTCCTTGTTCATGATAATTGTCTTTATTCATGCTATAATCAGTATTACACGTAAATCGTGATACACGTGTGAATACATAGACCACAATACGTCCCTAGTGAGCCTCTAGTTGACTAGCTCGTTGGTTGACAGATAGTCATGGTTTCGACTATGGACATCGATGTCATTGATAACGGATCACGCCATTAGGAGAATGACGTGATGGACAAGACCCAATCCTAAGCATAGCACAAAGATCGTAGTTCGTTTTGCTAGAGCTTTTCCAATGTCAAGTATCTCTTCCTTAGACCGTGAGATCGTGTAACTCCCGGATACCGTAGGAGTGCTTTGGTGTATCAAACGTCACAACGAATCGGGTGACTATAAAGGTGCACTACAGGTATCTCCGGAAGTGTCATTGGGTTGACACGGATCGAGACAGGATTTGTCACTCCGTATGACGGAGAGGTATCACTGGGCCCACTCGGTAGTGCATCATCATAATGAGCTCAAAGTGACCAAGTGTGTGGTCACGGGATCATGCATTACGGTACGAGTAAAGTGACTTGCTGGTAACGAGACTAAACGAGGTATTGGGATACCGACGATCGAGTCTCGCAAGTAACATACCGTCGACAAAGGGAATAGCATACGGGGTTGCTTGAACCTCGACATCGTGGTTCATCCGATGACAACATCGAGGAACATGTGGGAGCCAACATGGCTATCCAGATCCCGCTGTTGGTTATTGACCGAGATCGCCTCGGTCATGTCTCAGATGTCTCCGAACCCGTAGGGTCTACACACTTAAGGTTCGGTGACGCTAGGGTTAATAGGAAGACAAGTATGTGATTACCGAATGTTGTTCGGAGTCCCGGATGAGATCCCGGACGTCACGAGGAGTTCCGGAATGGTCCGGAGGTAAAGATTTATATATGGAAAGTGGTTAAACGGACTCCGGAAAGTTTCGGGGGTATACCGGTAATGTACCGGGGCCACCGGGAGAGTTCCGGAGGTCCACCGGGAGGGGCCACCCCTCCCGGGGGGCCACATGGGCTAAGTGGGAGAGGGAGCCAGCCCCTGGTGGGCTGGGCGCACCTCCCCACCTAGGCCCATGCGGCTAGGGCATGGGGAGGGGAAACCCTAAAGGGGGCGCCCCCCTAGCTTGGGGGGCAAGTCACCCTCCCCTCCTCCCCTTTGGCCGCCGCCCCCATCTAGGGTTTCCCCTAGATGGCCGGCCCCCCTTTGCCCTCTCCTCCTATAAATAGAGGGGTGGGGGGAGGGCTGAAAACACCATTGAAGGCGCAGCCCCTCCCCTCCCCAACACCTCTCTTTCTCCACGCAAGCTTGGCGAAGCCCTGCCGGAGAACTGTCGTACCAACTGCACCACGCTGTCGTGCTGCCATTGGAGTTGTCTTCCTCAACCTCTCCTTCCTCCTTGCTGGATCAAGACGAAGGAGACGCCGTCGTCCCGTACGTGTGTTGAACGCGGAGGTGCTGTCCGTTGAGCACTTTGGTCATCGGTGATCGGAATCACGTTGGGAACGTCTCCATCATCACCACTCCCTCGAACGCTTCCGTACTCGATCTACAAGTGGTATGTAGATGCAAACTCTCTCCCTTGACTCGTTGCTTAGTAGAACTCATAGATGGATCTTGGTGAAACCGTAGGAAAATTTTAATTTTCTGCAACGTTCCCCAACACTTCCACCGTCCATGAGCACCTTAGTGAATTTATATCCACCAACCTGAGGGGCCACCACCAAGGCCAACTGACCCGGGTTATCAACCGGAGGGGGTGATCTTCCCTACTCCAAATGATAGGCTGCTCGACCACCTCGGATAACGGGAACCGCCGTTCAACCGAATTCACAACCCTTTATGAACCTTCTGGTCACGTTTACACAAGTTAGTGGTAAACACATGGTATTACCCACCGTTGAACTGTTTTTGGATGGCTCGATAACTTCGATCGCTGCTGCTGCCGTCCTCCTTGACCAGATCTTTGTTGATTATAGCCACCTTGACCACCTTGAAAACCGGAACTTGAGCCGCCACCCGGGCCATGGAAACCACCTGCTCCTGAACCGCCGCCTGATCCGTGATTTCCATCAAACATGTTTGAATCCTTGAAAGCCTTCATGATCGCGCAGTCCTTCCATAAGTGGGTGGCAGGATTTTCCCGAGTACCGTGTCTTGGACAAGGCTCATTCAGAAGCTGCTCAAGAGATGGATCCGAGCCACCAGATCGAGGAGGTGCTCTCCCCTTATGCTTCTTGTTATTACCTTGGGCATTAGCATTGGCCACAAACGCCGGTTACCGTCCCGCTTACGCTTGTTGCCACCTTGACTTCTTGGTTCTTTGCTGTCACGACCCTTTCCGTTGCGTTCTTCTTTCCTTCCCGTCTTTTCCTCCTCGGACACGGATCATCAGAGTATCGAATCGGCATATTTAACCAAAGCCGCCATCAGCGCATCCATGTCATTGCAATCACGCTTAAGGCGCCCCACTTCGCTTCAAATGGCACAAAACGACAATTCGATGGAGCATAAGTATCAGAGAGCGGCATCCATCTTATCGATGAATGTATTATTTCCTTGACCCGCGCACCCAATGAGTTGTGGACTCACCCTCCTCCCGCTATAATTGGTCAAGTCCACAATGGACATAGATTGCTTGCAAGTATCTTTAAAGTTCGATAAACCGGCCTTTAACTCGCCCATGAACCGATGGAATTAGGAGGCAAACTTTTCAACCAAGATCGGTCGTTCCATCTAACATCATGGTGAAATACTTAGCCATTGCCGCGCCGCTGACTTCCAAAGAACTCCATGGCCATCTCGTAGCTTTCAATCCATGCCCTTGGCTGTAAGTCGGCCGTAATTCGCACCTTTCGAGGACCCTTGAAATCCTTGGGCGACGACATCTCGCAGAGCCGCACTGCATAAGGGACACCACCGGTTCTAGTGGCCACCTGCTCCAATGAAGTCATTGGATACTGGGAGACCATCATATGTCGTCTGCTGAGCCGCTAATTGAGCCGCCCGTTCATCCTCCTGACGCAATTGATCCTGCACCGGGTTATAGCTGCCGGGTTGGTTGCGACGCTGGGCATTGCTTGACAAAGCTTCTGACTCCATGTGCCTGCTGTAACTCGGACTCCGGTTTGGACGAGGTGCTATCCAAGGCTGAGGAGTGGAATGAATCCTGTCCCTGCTGTAAGAATAGGTATCTTGATGTGCCAAGGCCGTCTGAAGAAGATCCCTAACCTCCGGTTTCCACCACCGTCGGTCATCACCATCCACCGGAAGAGCCGCCAGACGCTACCGATGTCGCTATCGGGTTCTCCATGGGGTTGGAAAAGTGGCCGGAGGTGTCGGATATGTCGGGCGGGGCCATGCTCCCGCAGAGGTGCCATCTCTCGAGGCTGAACCGCCCTCCAGCTCGGGTGTCATAAATTGATTGGCCTCATGGATTGCTAGGACCAGCTCTGTGTGTCGTGAAAAGATTCCGAGGATCGAAACCGGAGGCGACGGACTGGGTCTTCGATGTCTCGTTCTCATCACCTCATTGGATGCATTCAGACTCATGTTGTCGGAAAGCCTCTAATCGATTCGCTGCGCCTGCGTGCGTCCAAAGCCGCCCGCTCGCAGCTAGCTCGGTGTCCTCGGCCGCCAAGGCCTCCTTGGCCAAGGCTATCTCCTCACGCACCTTTGCCACCTCCGCTATGTTTATCTCCGATTTGCAGGATGGCCGTGGTGGTTAACTGTACGCCAACTTGTCCATAAGATCCATCGGCACTCGAGCCGGTGGGCGTGCGGGGCCTCTGCCCGGCCGCCTCGACCGGACATTATTGCTGTTGCAGCCGTCGAGTTTTGGCCGGGTTGGGTACCAGCCATGAAGACTCCTGCCCAGCTTGGAGGCTCATAGCAATCTGGAATGCTAGAGTCGTCGGAACAGCCCCCTAGCATGCCTTCTTTGACCTCGACATGAGAATCTGTTGAACCGAGGACTAATCATCATCCGATGGGACGACTGCCTCTTCGCCATCTTTATATCCTTCGTAGTGCTCTCCATGAACACAGCCCACAAAGGCACGCTTCATGGTAGGTTGAATCAGTATGGTCTCGCACGCCGAGCCGCCTCAATGAGGTCGGTGCAGCTGTCCGGCTCTGGGCCCGCTCACCAATCCGCCGATGAAGACGTGGATTCCGCTAAAGGGGACCCGTACCAGACTCAATTGAGTAGGCCTCGACCCCAGCCTTCGTTGTCGATGTAGATCTTGCCGACGACTCTTGGTCATCCGCCCATCACAGATCCCTTGAGCCCTTCAAGCTGTCCTTCAAGAACTCAACTCCACCGCGCTGGCCCCACGGTGGGCGCCAACCGTCGTGGAATTGTCACGGCAGATGTCCTCTTGCAAGGACTTAATCGTGGAGCCATCGCAACCAGGAAGCTTAAAGGGTTAATCGACAAAGGACACGAGAGGGTTTATACTAGTTCGCTCCTTACGGTGAAGGTAAGCCTACGCCTAGTTGGGTTGGTATTTCTTGAGGTTTCGATGACTGTGGAGCGAGATACGCTATGCCCGGTTCTCGATTGGTTGTTTCTTGCCCTAAGCCGCTAGCGGTCGCCCCTTATATACACGGGTTGACGCCCGCCTACTCTGAGTCCCGCCGGCTTATAAACAATGTCCGGCTCGGTGACTAGTCAAGTCTACCTTATGATACAAGTCATGCCATTATGGCGGTTTACTACAACGGGCCTTAAGTTGCGTGTGGGCCTTAGGCCCCTTGTTGAGACGCCATCTTCATGCTTGGACTTGGGCTTCTGTTTGGTAACCTCTTTACGTAACCCGGCCCCTCCTGGGCGGCTTACACAAATTGTTATATCCCCAACATGTCGGCAGGAGTAGATGCAGGCAGGAGTCGGTCTACTTGTCGCGGACGTGATGCCTATATACATGATCATACCTAGATATTCTCATAACTATGCTCAATTCAGTCAATTGCTCAACAATAATTTTTTCACCCACCGTAATACTTATGCTCTCGAGAGAAGCCACTAGTGAAACCTATGGCCCCCGGGTCTATCTTCCATCATATTAATCTTCCAACACTTAGCTATTTTTATTGCCTTTTATTTTACTTTGCATCTTTATCATAAAAATACCAAAAATATTATCTTATCATATCTATCGATCTCACTCGTAAGTGACCGTGAAGGGATTCGTAACCCTTTATTGCATTGGTTGCAGGATTTATTTGTTTGTGTAGGTGCGAGGGACTCGTATGTGGCCTCCCATCGGATGGATACCTTGGTTCTCAAAACCGAGGGAAATACTTACGCCGCTTTACTGCATCACCCTTTCCTCTTCAAGGGAAAACCAACGCAGTGCTCAAGAGGTAGCAAGTAGCAACATCATCACCGTCATCACGCCGTCGTGCTGACGGAATTCTCCCGTGAAGCTCTGATGGATCGGAGTTCGCGGACGCCGCCGAGCTGAACGTGTGCTGAACTCGGAGGTGTCGTATGCTCGTACTTGGATCGGTCGGATCGTGAAGACGACGACTACATCAACCGCTACAGCTAACGCTTCCACTTTCGGTCTCACGAGGGTACATGGACAACACTCTCTCCTCTCGTTGCTATGCATCGCCATGATCCCGTGTGTGCGCATTTAAAATTTTGAAATTACTACGCTCCCCAACAAGAATTAGCACCACCTAGTGACTTCTTAAGTAGATGGTCCCCATAAATCGGAATGGACATAATCAAGAATACCTTCGTTGTATGAGTCAAGTGTTGAACTTCACCTCTTGTGTTTGCCAAGATACAATGCTCACAAAATTTCAATTTACTAGGTTCATATCCATCAAGAAGACTCTCTTATTTAACTCGCTAAACCAAGTCAATCATATGTCCAAGACGATATGCCAAAGGTTAGCAGCATCACAATCAGAATTCTTTGAAATAACCGGAGTAGCATTACCTGAAATGGTAGAACCTCGAAGGTAATAAAGACCATTGGTCGAACTCAAATCACCTTTCATGACAATAAGGGAACCTTTGGTGACTTTCAAAACACTATCTCCACCTGAATACTTGTACCCTTTCCATCAAGGGCACTCATAGAAATAAGATTTTCTTCATCTTCGAATATAGCTAACATCTCACAAAGTTCTGATTATGCCATCAAATATCTTGATTCAATAGAACCTATGCCTTCAATCTTGAATGGTGAATTATCAAAACCCAAAACGGAACTAGCAGCAGTAGTGGAATCAAAAGTATTAAACCAATCTCTATGTGGACACATATGAAAAGTGCATGCGGTGTCAAGTACCCACTCATCATTGGTCTCAGCACATCCAACAATAACGACAAGAGCATCATCGGAACTATCATCACGAGCAACGTTAGCAGAATTTTCACCTTGTTTGTTACCTTTCCTCTTTTCTTTATTCTACAACTTGAAACACTATGAGATGTCATGCTTGTCTCTCTTGCAATATCTGCAATATTTCTTGTCTCTGGATTGCGACCGGCCCCTATGACAGTTCTTACTTTTGCCTCTGTTTCCATTATTGGAGTTCTTCTTCTTTGTCCTGCCATGAACAGATAATCCCCCGGCTTGGGATGAACTCGAACCATCATGAGGCACCATTAATTTCATCTTCTCCTTAGAGTTCAAAGCTTCATAAACTTCATTAAGTGTGAGAGTATCATGAATGTATAATATGGTGTCTCTAAAATTGGTATAAGAACTTGGCAGTGAACAAAGTAACATTAAAGCAGTATCTTCCTCTTAATACTTAACCTCCATTGCAGCTAGATCAGATATGATCTCTTTAAATTCCGAAATACATTACCTCCCTCGGGTAACCTGTGCAGAAATAATTTTTGCTTCAGATGCATCTTGCTGGTGAGATATTTAGTCATGCAAATCCCTTCCAGCTTTAACCATAGAGCGGCGGCAGTTTTCTCACTCAAAACTTCCTGCAAAATATTATTATGCAAATGAAGTTGAATTTGTGACAAAGCCTTACGATCAATTCTTTTCTCCTCATCAGTCCAGTCCTCAATTCGGTTCTTCCCAAAACTATATAGTGCTTCATCATAGTTAGTCTGTGCCAACAACGCTCGCATCTTGACTTGCCATAGGGTAAACCTTGTGTCACGGTCCAGCGGTGGAAGATCATATTTCATGGAAGCCTTGAGTAGATAAATCTGTGCATAAAGTAGTACAAGTCCGAAGTAGAACAATTCTTGACAGAATTAATATGCGGAACAAACGAAAATAGGATAGATAGCACCTGGTAGTATTTACGGGCAGTGGTCGTAGCAACGCACTAATGAACTAGTACTAGTTACGTACTAGCAATTAGTGGTCAAACTATAGCTTTACGTGAAAGTAATATATGGTGGCTGCCTCGGGACTTGAATCCAGTACGTGGAGCAACAAGGACGGCTCGGTGGATTTGACGTGATGCGAAGCAACGGTAGCAGCGTAGCAGTCTCGGGGCTTACGAGCAGCAGCAAAACAGATCGCTCTGGACCAGCAGCAATCAAATCGTACCTGCTGCCCAGTACTTGAACCTCGTGTAGAAGACCTCGTCTCCGACTCGGCGGAAGACTCGGCGGCTTCATAGGCGATGCTGCAGCGGAAATCGATTTGCTGTCGGATTAGACAGACCGCCAAGACACGCGTGCAGCGGCGCACACAGATGTAACCCTAACTTCTCTCATCTCAAATCTCGTATGTGTAAACTTGGCTTTGATACCACTTGTTAGATAATAACGAGAATAAAACAAGACACGAGAGACACAGATTTTTACGTGGAAATCCTTGCGGGAGAAAACCACGGACGCATGAAGGTGCAATCACTATAAGGAGGAGTATTAAAAGCACGGGACGATATGCCATCTGAGGTGCGACTACATGGGGTATATATGAGGGCAATACATGAGAGTCCTTGGAGGACAAGTAAACGAGTTGTACTCGTACGCATTGGTACCAACACAAAAGGCCCACACCGCATGTACTACGTCTAGTCCAATACGGTATAATTTGGATCACAATTTAACAGACTACGACATACGGATGTATGTAGACATATTTTAAAGTGTAGATTCACTCATTTTGCTTCGTGTGCAGTCACTTCTTGAAATTTCTAAAAATACAAATATTTGGGAACGGAGGGAGTATGAAACAGAGGGAATTGCAATTTGGTTACAGTTAAGCATCACATAGTTGGTTCAAAGATCCACACACTCAGATTTCTAGGTACATTTTGTATACGGTGTGGCCATATTTTTTTTCTTTGAATTGTACATGACAACGCACCTATAAAGGATGCTGGAGTACCCGCTTTCTGGGGCTTCGCGGCCGAGAGTGCCCTTAGCATCATTCGTTTCACAGTGACGTGCCACGGCTTCCTTTCTGGGGTTCTTCCCCCGGCATGTCCGCTCCTGTGCGATGGGCCATGAGGACCCGCCTGTCAACAACCTTTGAAACTGAGCGGGGTGTGTCGCTCGTGCCCGCCGGCAAGACGCGTGCGCACGGCTCAACGAGAAGGCCCTCCGCACCGCCCTTTTCGCAGTGGCCTCCCGTGGATGGCTCCCTCGGGTTCTCCCATAGTCCGATATGGCCGACCTCCATGGGTCTTCTTTGTGGATCCTCTCCCCCCTTTTCATAAGCGGCAGCTAGGGGTGTTGGTGTATATATTGCCGACCTCCACGAGTCTTCTTCATGGATCCTCCTCCTCCCCTTTGAATCAAAGGCTCTAGAAGAGTCCCAACCTCTCCCAATACCTTACTTGATGTTTTTCTCTAAAAAAAATACCTTACTTGATGTCCAAAGATCACATGGTAACAAACGAGGATGAAATTGGTGAAGACTTATGGAAGTTACAACCAAATTCGCAACAAGGATTAGGTGGTATGAGCAGTGGTACAAGCATCCCGGTTCGTACAGTGCACCATCTTATCCTCTGGACCTACCTGTGTTGTTTTGTATCTCTATCAACATTTTCTCATACAAATTCCAATTTGGGCGTTCTTGAGCTCGTTGAATCCATATGGACGATCCTGATAACCTCAAGGTGTTGTATATCAAAATTAGTCTCTTTGGGAACCTCATTTTGTCAGACTTTCCAAAAAAAACCAAATCTGGTGCCTAAACTTCTCTAATTTGACCTCAACTTGGTTCCTTTTTCCGTGCTAAGTCCATGGGAGCTCCAATAGACCTAAAAAGACAACAAAAGAAAGTAACACTAATAAAATGAAAGATTATGCAATGAACTTAATAGAACATTGCCATGTGCTTCTTTGTGTTTCGTGTCTCGGATACCGACGAGCCCTGGGATCGAGGTAGAGCCAGTAGACAAAATATTTTCACAATAACATTAGAGTAAAGTTAATTAAAGTAAACCACTTACGCGTAGACGAGTCTACGAGATTACGAGGGTACGCCCTGACACATTGCTACCATCAACAGTATCCACCACGACAAGAATGCCACCAGCAGTTCCATCAGTAGGGAGATGATGCCAGTCCAAATACCTATTACAGCTAATTTATTTAAGAAAAGATGTGGAGAACCTCTCCAACTTAGTTTCTTGGAAAGCTACTATGCTAGACTTAGTTTTGGCCAGAGTGTCCACAATACAGTGCTTTTTCCCAGGGGTAGAAATCCCCCTTATATTTCAAAAAAGGATATTCATTGGAAAAGCTTTTTCTTAGGGTGCTTTCCCTGCTTGTGTTTGGAGATTCTAGTCCATATGTCACTCTATCACAAAACAAGGAAGGAACTCCTTTTAACCCATTAGGTGTAGTAAGAGAAGACATGCCAGAGTCTGGACTATCAAACCCTTCAGGTTTGTCTAGGGTATTATCAAGGTTACTATTATCAAATTCAACATCCTTATCTACTTTAGAATTAATTTTATAGCTACCATCAACAGCAACAAAATATACTTCCAGAATCTGGTCAACCAAATTTTCTATAGAATCATCTTTCTTACTATGAATGTGACCATTACTGGATTTAGTGCTGCTACTACTATGCCCTACATCATCAATTTCCACCCCAATTTTGGATGCAACAACTATGAAATTGGAGTCCCTGAAGTTATCAAAAGGGTTCTTCAGAATTGTACCTTTGATGGAGTTTTTGTCAGCTTCCAGGTTCTTCACTTTTTGCTTATCCATGGCTATCTCCAGCATAGTCCTGTCTCCTATCTCCACTCTAGAGCTTTTTTTGGTAGCTTGAATAGGGCCCAATTAGTCTTTCCTTTGTTATTGAGATCATCACCATGTTGGGGAACGTAGTAATTTCAAAAAAAAATCCTACGCACACGCAAGATCATGGTGATGGATAGTAACGAGAGGGGAGAGTGTCGTCCACGTACCCTCGTAGACCATAAGCGGAAGCATTATGAGAACGCGGTTGATGTAGTCGTACGTCTTCACGATCCGACCGATCAAGTACCGAACACACGGCACCTCCGAGTTCAACACACGTTCAGCTCGGTGATGTCCCACGAACTCCGATCCAACAGAGCTTCGAGGGAGAGTTTCGTCAGCACCGCGGCGTAATGACGGTGATGATGATGCTACCAACGCCGAGCTTCACCTAAGCACCGCTACGATATGACCGAGGTGGATTATGGTGGAGGGGGGCACCGCACACGGCTAAAAAGATCAACCGGTCAACTTGTGTGTCTATGGGGTGCCCCCTTCCCCGTATATAAAGGAGTGGAGGAGGGTGGAGGGCCGGCCCTCCTATGACGCGCCCTGGAGGAGTCCTACTCCCATCGGGAGTAAGACCCCCCCCCCCTTCCCTAGTTGGACTAGGAGAGAAGGAAGGGGGAGAGAGGGAGGAAGGAAAGGGGGGCGTCGCCCCCCTCCTAGTCCAATTCGGACCAGAGGGAGAGGGGGCACGCAGCCTGCCCTGGTCTCCTCTCTCTCTCTCTCTCCACTATGGCCCAATAAGGCCCATGCACTTATCGGGGGGTTCCGGTAACCTCCCGATACTCCGGTAAAATCCCGATTTCATCCGGAACCATTCCGATGTCCAAATATAGGCTTCCAATATATCGATCTTTATGTCTCAACCATTTCAAGACTCCTCGTCATGTCCGTGATCTCTTGTAACATCCCAAATTTTCAATTTGGAATGTTATACATTAGGTCATCATGCATATCATATTTTTCTCGCATTCTTCCGATCCTAGAAATTTCACGCAACTCAAGGACCCTCGGAGAGAGTTGGAAGTTTCATAATTTTCATATTTGGGATTTCTCAAATTTAGAAAATAGGATCATTTGGATTTATTTAAATTATCTTCATAAAGTTTTCCTATAAAAATTTGAGAGGGAATAATATGACTTTCCCAACATTTAGGAAAAATTAAGATATTGTAAATAAAAAAAATTTGGTTTTGAAAGATTTATTTTGCTTAGGCAAAAATGAGCATTTTAAAAATATATGCATATTGCCCGTTTTTAAAGTTCATTTTGTTCGACTCATTTTTAGGAGTCGGGGAAAATTTGTTTTGTTTAAATCGGAGTTCATTTGGTATTTTTTTAATTCGTTTGGTTTAAATTTTAATTTAAAAAAAAAATCGCCGCCCGCCTTCGGGCCAAGGCCCTGCCCAGCCAGCCAGCCAGCTAGGCCAGCCCGCCCGCCGCCTCCCTCTGGCCTGAGTCCCAGACGCTGCCGAGCCGAGTCCGGCTCCGCCGCCCCCGGCTTGCCCCTACCCCAAGCCACCCCCGCCACCCTCCTCTTAAATACCGCCTCTCTCTCTCTCACCCGCCCCGCCTCCCGAGTGAGTCCGCCCGAACGCCTTGCTGCCGTCGACGCCGACGCCGGAGCCCCCCCCCCCGCCGCCCCTCCCGACCTCGCCGACCCCTCGCTGCCGCCTGAGCCGCCGCCGATCACCGGAGGTAGCCCGCCCGATCCGGTTTTCTAAAAACCGATCCGTTTTTTTTTGTGATGTTCGGTTTTTTCAAAAAAACCTAGATTGGTTTTTATTTTTTCGGTTTTCTTAACTAATAACGCTCACCGAACCGTCCGCTTCAATGAACGTGTTCGTTGGATTCGTTTCATAACTAACGTCCGCTATTTAATCCGCTCGTCGTTTTCTTTTAAATCGGATTTAATCCGTTATTTTCGATTCGATTTCGATCCGATTTTCAAATCTGTTTTATTTCTTGCTCGCTTATCGAATCGGGTGATTCAAGCGCTCGAGTTTCAGAATGAAACCGCCGTTCGACTAACCTACTTTCACAGAGTTTTGCTACTGTGAAATTTTGACCTAGTTTCAGATTGCAAAACCGAGTCGTTTCTCTCGAGTTTCGACTTCCGATGCTTTATTTGATTTGATTCTTTTGCAACCTGTGGTTCTTAAGTTGAACTTTCGGTTAGATCTTTTATTCGAGATTTCCCGAGCATTAGATGAGTACTTATTGTATGCTTGTTGTTTGTCTGCGTTAGATCACCCTTGAGTGCGCCGCTTGTTACTTCAATCTCTAGGTCTCATGGATCATCAAGAAGGCAAGTAACACTTGATCATACTCTTCTCATACCCAGTTTTATTGCATTAGGTCAAACCTCAAACACTTGCATGTTTAGGATCAAATTAAATTGTGGGATTGGGAAGTAGATTGAGGTAGTACCTATTACTGTTTTACTTATGAAACCTTGGGAGTTACTTCTACGCTTGCTTATTATGCCAAGCTATGCTAGTAGACGTGGATTGGGTGAGTGAATATCCATGATGATGTGAGATTGTTAATTAATGGTTTATCTAAGGTGGCAACCTAAACACACATCTGGGTGGATTGAGGCACCGGTTTCCATCAGACTTGCTCAGATTTCTTGGACCGCCACCTGTGCTCTAAGGGATCATAAGATTATTCAAACTGGAAACTTCCGTAGCAGCCACAAGCCAATTATGGGCTCTGGCGTAGTTGACTAAGTCGCATGAACTCTTACGGTAGGCTAGCTGATGTAGGGGATGTAGGTTGGTACGGTCTACCCACATGTAAGGTGCTAGCGCTTCGAAAGACTATGTCTCGGCCATCCGCTTTCAAACACCATGTAGTGCGAGAACCAAGCGGAGGCGATCGAGTCTTGTGGGGAAAAGTGCTAAACCTCTCGCAGAGTGTATAAACTAATCATGATTAGCCGTGTCCCCTGCTATGGACAATTTGAGTATCCGTAATTGAATATCATGTGAATCTCAACATGTTACTTCTAAATAAAAGTTATTGGGTTTTGATGAGTACTTTTTAATTGGGATTGAGGATGTCAACCATTCTCAATGTTTAACAACCACCATGATAGTTAAATAAAATTATTCCTTTGATGTAGGGAAAATCAGCTTTATGCAATGTAATCAGAGAGCCTTACCACCAGCCATATATGCATGTAGTATAGGCTTATTCATTCATTGCTCTTTATGTGTTACATTGCCAAAGATATTCCATGTCTTCGCCCTTTTGGCTGCAACTTTCACGCTATGACTTTTCGCATTTATTTAGTAAGGTGTTAGGTCGTGGTTCTATACTCGATGATGCCGTTGGAGTTGATGGACTCACTTATCTTCCAAGCCTTCATTGTTATCATTAGATGGCCTTAAGCCATATTATTGTAATAGTTCCTTGTGGACAACGATGTAATAAGTGTGTGATTGCTACTCGCTATAAATCCTTCAAAGTATTGTGTGGTGTCATTATCGATCCAGGATGACATCGAGCACGTAGACTTGATCCATTCGGTCTGGTCGCTACATCTCTCGGTACTCAACTACCTTCGTACATCAAAACACATAAACTCATATTATCGATCGTCACCGAACGCTAAGCGTATGGACCTACGGGTTTGAGAACTATGTAGACATGACCGAGACTCATCTCCGTCAATAACCAATAGCGGAACATGGATGCTCATATTGGCTCCTACATATTCTACTTAAGATCTTTATCGGTCAAACCGCATAACAACATACGTTGTTCCCTTTGTCATCGGTATGTTACTTGCCCGAGATTCGATCATCGGTATCTCAATACCTAGTTCAATCTCGTTACTGACAAGTCTCTTTACTTATTTTGTAATACATCATCCCGCAACTAACTCATTAGTTGCATTGCTTGCAAGGTTTATAGTGATGTGTATTACCGAGAGGGCCCAGAGATACCTCTCCGACAATCGGAGTGACAAATCCTAATCTCGATCTATGCCAACTCAACAAGTACCATCAAGACACCAGAGAGCACCTTTATAATCACCCGATTACGTTAGACGTTTGGTAGCACACAAAGTGTTCCTCCGTATTCGGAGTTGCATAATCTCATAGTCATAGGAACATGTATAAGTCATGAAGAAAGCAATAGCAATATACTAAACGATCGAATGCTAAGATAACGGAATGGGTCAAGTCAATCACATCATTCTCTAATGATGTGATCCCGTTAATCAAATGACAACTCATGTCTATGGCTAGGAAACTTAACCATCTTTGATTCAACGAGCTAGTCAAGTAGAGGCATACTAGTGACGCTCTGTTTGTCTATGTATTCACACATGTACTAAGTTTCTGGTTAATACAATTCTAGCATGAATAATAAACATTTATCATGATATAAATAACAACTTTATTATTGCCTCTAGGGCATATTTCCTTCACACCCACCATCGCAGGCTAGGTAACAGGGTTCACCATTGAAGTGATAGGGCTGTAAATCACTTCCTCCACATCATTATTCCTTAGGTCATCCCCAATCTCATGGTCAATAGTGAAAGAGTCTCCCTTGTCTCCTTCTCCCTCATCATCAAGCTCCATTTCCTACAAGAAATTCACACCCTGCTCCAGTGTCGTAGGGGCTTGGATTTGTTGCGGGTAGGCTAAAGCATTCTGCTTGGTGCTATGTGTAGAAGTGTGTGAGAAATCCAGTCTTGCTAGTTGTAGTTGAGTGGTCCTTTTCAGTTCTGCATAATGCTCTAGTTCACCTTTCCATTCTTCTACCTTAACTGTTAGTCCTTCAGCATGAGGAAGCCCAAACATGGGGTAGCCAGCTACTTGTGAGACAGAGATATGAGGAGGGAACTTAACCAAGAAGGTCCACTCATCCAGTTTCCTAATCTTCCATGGTGAGTTGGTTTTGTACATGGAGGAGAAGTTTGATGCCAGCTCAGCTTTTTCAATCTATCCCGGTTCTATATTGACAATACCTACATTCTTCTTATGTGCTGCATGTTGCTCATTCACATCATGGATATAAGTCCGAAAATATCCAAGCCAAGGTGCTGCACTCCCAATGAAATTAGCAGTTTTCCTTAGTTTCCTTCTAGTGGGACAATCTTCCACCTTGTGTGTCACCATCTTGCAGATGAAGCAGGTGGGTGGATGTCGACAAAGAGCTTTGTGATGGCCAAGTTCTCCACATATGTAGCAGATCACTCTTGCATATTCCATAGGAGGTTCCTATTTCTCTTTTTCTTTGCCAAAGTTTTTGCTCTACTTCCCAGCATTCTTTCTCTTCCGCTGAGCATTAGAACTCCCTAGTTTTGTACCTCCTAGGGAGAGATTTGAGTTGCTCTGATGGGGTGGAGGCATTTGGTTTTGCTGCCACTGCCCTGCCACAAACTATTGCCCTTGCGAAGGTTGCTGAAAATTCTGTCCAGAACTCGCTACAGGTTGTGGTTGAACCCACACATTGATATTTCTCCACTGGTTTGGGACAGGAGGTTGGAAATACGGCCCCTGAAACCATAGTGGGGCTGGTACTCCTTGGAATCCAAAAGCATAGGGCTGCTGTTGAGGAGGAACGAACTGGGGATCAAAGGAGGCATCCAATTACCTTGTCCACCGTTGCTGCTGGGGTTGGGGTTGTTCTGATCTTGATGAGACTGGCCGCCCTGTCTGGTGTTCCTAGGGTTTCCTCCTTTTCCCCTTCCCCTCCATTTCCCCTGCACATCCGCCATCAGCTTGACTTCTTCTAAGGTTTCTGCGGGTCCTCTCCACTAATTCAGCAAAGAGGAGAGAGGAATTGCAGCCTGGATCAGAGACAAGTTGTTGCGATCTGGAGGTAGATGGTGACAATCTACCGCTGCAAAATTCCTCGCAGCGACAAGCTCTCTCCTCACCCAAGCAGTTGCGAATGGGGAAAGTGTTTTCTAACTTTTCCAGCAAGTTGATCCTCCTCCCACAACTATCCATAATGTAGACTGATGCCTTCCTCTCCTAGGTCGCTGCCAGGTGGGCCATGTGTGTCAGCCTCCGGAACTATGTTGTCCCTACTGTTAGCCGCGCGACCAGCTCTACCATCTCTATCTCTCGGAGTGAAGCAGAGGATCTCACTGACGGTGACCGACTGAGCTCGAGCAGGTGGCCGCCTTCCAATTCCTTGACCCTGTCATCCGCGGCCCCTGCGCCCTCCCTGCAGCCCCTCAGGTGTACCAAGTTGTTCAGTAGCGCGACGAAGAGGCGGCGCTAGGGACAGGAAATCGGTGAACTCCGCTCCCAATTGCTGCAAATCCCGTGCCGATCTTAGTTGTCGGGCGACGGGTTTGCCGCCATCCGACCACCTTGCCCGCTGTGTTAGATCTAACGAGGCCGCCTCTGCTTGAGCCCAAGCGATGGCGTCTACCCCGAAGGCATGCGGCTGTGCTCCTCGGGATTCGACATCACTTCGATTTTGATGGCTAGCTTGTTCGACACCTTCCTCACCACACGCGCCTCCACTTCCCGATGCCTCCGCATGCGGTTGGTTTCCATCTCCACCTCCGCTTTCGTCAACGGACGTCGTAGATCTGGACCCATGGTCGTTGCTCCCCAGTCTCCCCTCACTTGTTGCCGCACCCCGCCCCCGAGCAGGGGAAGGGGAACATCGCAGCGGGGCGCACGTCGGTAGCGACAGTCGATGGCATCCGACGGGAGGGTAGCGGTGGTGGTTGTGGTTGAGCACGGCAGCGGAGGGTGGTTGAGCAGGATTGAAATGTTCAACGATGTTTATTAAATTATTTTATTATTTTTCACGTTTAACTGTTCATCCCGAGTGCATATGCACCGGCGGAGGAGACCCACATAGGAGACAAATCTCTGAGTCTCCGCTTGCCTCCCCGCGGCCGCCAACGATGACATTTTTGCCGGACTGGCACGCGCACCCTTGTCAAGCTACTGTTCTGTAAATTCAAAGAGGCAGAGTAGTTTTCGTCGTCGAATATCTTTATCAAATGGATAAAAACGATGATCGTAACTAAAATACATCTAGATACATTCCCTTTTATTCATCTTGATGACAAGTATTTCCGGACGGAGGGAGTATAATACACCGACAGTGAAGAAATCTCTCTGTCTCCAATTGCCTTCCCGCAAAAATAAGGAAAATTACCTTCCCGCCGTCGCCAACGAACGACGCTTTGCCTCATTGCTCAGTTCCCTATGACCAGCACGCCCACCGTTACCAAGTCGCCGCCGGCGCTCATCCCGCCGGCGGGGCCTACCCCCTGCGGCACCCTTCCGCTCTCTTCCATTGACAAGACCGTCGCCGGCTCCGGCTTTGTGAACCTTATGCAGGTCTTTCCCCCGCCCTCGATCTCCGCCGCCCGCAAGGACCAGGGGGCCGTCGCGGCCGTGGCCGCAATGCGCAACGGGTTCGCGAGGGCGCTTGTGCCGTACTATCCGGTGGCCGGCCGCATCGCCTCGAGCGGCCTCGCGGTGGACTGCACCGGGGAGGGCATCTGGTTTGTGGAAGCCGCCGCGAGCTGCACGCTCGCCGACGTCGACGGCCTCGACTGCTGCCCGCTGCTCATCCCAGGAGAGCTCCTCCTCCCTCGCCCTCCCGCCGGCGAGAAGCTCAGCGACCTCATCCTCATGGCCCAGGCGACGAAGTTCACCTGCGGTGGGTTCGCCGTTGGGATCCGCTTCAGCCACGCGGTGTTCGACGGGCATGGGGCTGCGCAGTTCCTTACGGCGGTGGGGGAGCTAGCGCGGGGGCTCAAGGCGCCGTCAGTGGCTCCGGTGTGGGACCGCGACGCGATCCCAGAAGCTCCAAGCCCCCTGCCGGGGCAGCTCACGGAGTTCAGGCTGGTGACCCAGGTGGCCGACATCTCGGCGGAGAGCATCGCACGCGTGAAGGACGAGTTCAAGCAGGCCGCCGCAACATCGACGGGGGAAGTGTGCTCCACCTTTGACGCGGTGACGGCCGTGGTGTTCAAGTGCCGCGCGCTGGCGGTGACGTCGGCGCTCCCCGACGACGCCGAGGTCCGGATGGCCTTCGCCGCCAGCACGCGGCTCCTTCTCCGCGGTGTGCTGCCGACGGTGGAGGGCTACTACGGCAACTGCGTATTCCTGGCGTGCGCCACTAGGACAGGCAAGGCCGTCCGGGAGGCCACGCTGGCGGAGGTGGTCGGCGCGGTACGGGAGGCGAAGGAGACGGTTCCCGCTCGGTTCGCGGGCTGGATGCGCGGCGTCGACCAGTACGACCTGCCGCCGCTGGACTACAGCACGGTGACGTTGTCGGACTGGAGTCGTCTCGGCTTCGACGAGGTGGACTACGGCTTCGGTGCGCCCAGGTACGTGTTCCCGCTCAACGACCACGTCAATTTCGTCGCGGCGCTCAACTACGTCAGGCCGCCGGCGCCCAGGCGTGGGGGCATCCGGGTGGTGCTCCGCTGCGTCGAGGAGCCTCACGCCGCTGCCTTCGCGCTGGAGCTCGCCAAGTTCGCCTAGATGCAACGCATTGATGGTTCCAATTTCCTGGACATGTCAGTCCATTTTCACATTTTTTCTATCGGGAGCCAACAGGTTCTATCTCCATTGTAATACTTTATCTTTTTTCCTCTCGCGATAACAATAATACTCCATAAAAATTGAACATGTGTTTAGGCAATCCAACACGCAAACCTCCCGCATGCGTTTGGACCGTGCTGTCCAAACAACGGAAGTCATCTAACATGGATTTGTATCATTCCGTGGAGCGGTCTGGACACGATTTCCCCCGCAAACAGGAGACAAACTTAGAGGGCTTTAAGAGAGTCCGGACCAATCCCACACCAGCTTCTGACCGCCCTGGCCCACTAACCCCCCTCCCGTGTGTTTTCGGTTAGTGCCGGTCCAGAGCGCCAGCGCCCGCATTCATACCCGGCCAAAGCGGACGCGATCGCTCACTGGCGCCAGCATTGAAGCGGTGCCCCGGCCAAGAGAGCGCCGCTCGTGCCGCTTCCCGGTGCAGGCGGCTGCTTTGCGTTCAAGCGACACGACGGCCGCCCGTTCGCCCATTTGCCGCTCACATTAATGACACGCGGTTGCCGAGGCGTCTCCTCCGGTGCCACCCATCCGTCCCTCTGCCATACCGCAGTCATCCACCTCTGATCCCTCTCCGCACCACTCTCACCACAGACCACTCTCCCGCCAAAGCTCTCTGGGACGTGGTAACGTCGGACTAGAAGAAGGAGATGGCTGCCATTGCTGTCGGCTGGCTGACAGGCAGGCAGTCGAAGGACGACGACGTCCCAATGGAGGACGCTGCCAACAACGAATCGACACAACCATCCTTCTCCACGCCACCCTCGCCGGTGCATTACACCATGACTATCGGCGAGGCCCGTGCCCATTACATGGACATGGTGCGGGAGGAGCAGTTTCGAGAGGCACAGGCCGACGCCACCTACAACCACCACCTCCTCGAGGAGCATCTGCAGGCGAGGAGCAGCTCGTCGCCGGCTGAGCGGTCGCGCACGATGCGGACATGGCGGAGTAGGAGGCGCTGCTCGAGTCCTACCGCTCCGCATGCAAGATCCGCCACGCCCGCTGGCGGTACCGGCAGTGGGTGGTGGAGGTGGCGGCCTTCGGCAAGGAGCGTGACGATGAGGCGAGTGAGGCGGTGTTCGGCGAGACCGATGAGGAGAAGGAGGACATCGCGAGTCCATGCCTCGCCGCAATGACCACGAGCGTCACCGGCAGCGAGGAAGAGTAGTGCACGGTAGGTCGCCGCTGCTTCGGTCCCAGGAAGGCCACCACCCCTCCCCTCCTGTCGATGCCAAGCTTGGTGGGCTCAACATCATCGGCCGATTAGTCACTTGGCGGCGATGTGGAGGTGGACAGCTTCACTTCCGGAGCCTTTGGAGGCGGAGGTTACAGTGGCAGAGCTGGTGAGAGCCGAGGTGAAACTGGAGACGATGAAGCTGTTGGGGAACGTAGTAATTTCAAAAAATTTCCTACGCACACGCAAGATCATGGTGATGCATAGCAACGAGAGGGGAGAGTGTTGTCTACGTACCCTCGTAGACCGAAGCGGAAGCGATCACAACGTAGAGGAAGTAGTCGACGTTCTCCTCGCGATCCAACCGATCCCAGCGCCATACTCGGCGCCCCGAAGTTCTTGACACACGTACAGCTCGGTGACGCCTCAGCTCGATCCGGCAAAGCTCCGGAGAGAGAGTTCCGTCAAGACGACGGCGCAGTGACGATCTTGATGTTCTATCGACGCAGGCTTCGCCTAAGCACCGCCACGATATGACCGAGGTGGAATATGGTGGAGGGGGCACCGCACACGGCTAAGGAACGATCTCAAGGATCAACTTGTCTCTTCTAGGGTGCCCCCTGCCCCAGATATAAAGGAGCAAGGGGAGGGCCGGCCGGCCCTAGGAGGCGCCAAGGGGGGGAGTCCTCCTCCTAGTGGGAGTAGGACTCCCTTTCCTAGTCCAACTAGGAAGGAGGAAGGGGAAGGAAAGAGGGAGAGGGAGAGGGAAGGGGCGCGCCCCTTCCTTGTCCTATTCGGACTCCCCATGGGGGCGCCACCTCCTGGTGCGCCCTCTCTCTCCCTCTTGGCCCAATAAGGCCCATTACTTCCCGGGTTCCGGTAACCTCCCAAGCACTCCGATTTTCTCCGGAAACTTCCGAACCTTTCCGTGTCCGAATATAGCCGTCCAATATATCAATCTTTATGTCTCGACCATTTCGAGACTCTCGTCATGTCCGTGATCACATCCGGACTCGAACTCCTTGGTACATCAAAATACACAAACTCATAATATAACCGCCATCGAAACCTTAAGCGTGCGGACCCTACGGTTCGAGAACAATGTAAACATGACCGAGACACGTCTCGGTCAATAACCAATAGCGGGACCTGGATGCCCATATTGGCTCCTACATATTCTACGAAGATCTTTATCGGTCAGACCGCATAACAACATACGTTGTTCCCTTTGTCATCGGTATGTTATTTGCCCGAGATTCGATCGTCGGTATCCAATACCTAGTTCAATCTCGTTCATGGCAAGTCTCTTTACTCGCTCCGTAATACATCATCTCACAGCTAACTCATTAGTTGTAATGCTTGCAAGGCTTAGTGATGTGCATTACCGAGAGGGCCCAGAGATACCTCTCCGACAATCGGAGTGACAAATCCTAATCTCAAATACGCCAACCCAACATCGCCTTTGGAGACACTGTAGTACTCCTTTATAATCACCCGATTCGTTGTGACGCTTGGTAGTACCAAAGTGTTCCTCCGTAAACGGAGTTGCATAATCTCATAGTTATAGGAACATGTATAAGTCATGGATAAAAGCATTAGCAACATACTAAACGATCGGGTGCTAAGCTAATGGAATGGGTCATGTCAATCGATCATTCAACTAATGATGTGACCTTGTTAATCAAATGACAACTCCTTTGTCTATGGTTAGAAACTTAACCATCTTTGATTAACAAGCTAGTCTAGTAGAGGCATACTAGTGACACTGCTGTTTGTCTATGTATTCACACATGTATTATGTTTCGGTTAATACAATTCTAGCATGAATAATAAACATTTATCATGAAATAAGGAAATAAATAATAACTTTATTATTGCCTCTAGGGCATATTTCCTTCAGCCTCCCACTTAGTCAACGGGTTCCGCTACATTCAGATCCGTATGTATCTTGCAAATCTCTATGTCTCCCACCGACTAAGTCCCGGATGGAATTGAAGCGTCTCTTGATGTGTTTGGTTCTCTTGTGAAATCTGGATTCTTTGCTAAAGCAATTGCTCCGAGATTGTCACAAAAGATTTTCATTGACCCGATGCACTAGGTATGACACCTAGATCGGATATGAACTCCTTCATCCGACTCCTTCATTAGCTGCTTCGAAGCTGCTATGTATTCCGCTTCACATGTAGATCCCGCCACGACGCTTTGTTTAGAACTGCACCAACCGACAGCTCCTCCGCTTAGTGTAAATACGATCCGGTTTGCGATTTAGAATCGTCCGGATCAGTGTCAAAGCTTGCATCAACGTAACTGTTTACGATGAGCTCTTTGTCACCTCCATATCGAGAAACATATCCTTAGTCCTTTTCGGTATTTCAGATGTTCTTGACCGCTGTCCAAATGATCCACTCTGGATTACTTTGGTACCTCCTGCTAAGCTTATAGCAAGGCACACATCAGGTCTGGTACACAGCATTGCATACATGATAGAGCCTATGGCTGAGGCATAGGGAACATCTTTCATTTTCTCTCTATCTTCTGCGGTGGTCGGGCATTGAGTCTTACTCAACTTCACACCTTGTAACACAGGCAAGAACCCTTTCTTTGCTTGATCCATTTTGAACTTCTTCAAAATTTTGTCAAGGTATGTGCTTTGTGAAAGTCCAATTAAGCGCCTTGATCTATCTCTATAGATTTTGATGCCCAATATGTAAGCAGCTTCACCGAGGTCCTTCATCGAAAAACTCTTATTCAAGTATCCCTTTATGCTATCCAGAATTCTATATCATTTCCGATTAGTAATATGTCATCTACATATAATATCGTAAATGCTACTGAGCTCCCACTCACTTTCTTGTAAATACAGCTTCTCCAAAAGTCTCAGATAAACCCAAATGCTTTGATCACACTATCAAAGCGCTTATTCCAACTCCGAGATGCTTGCACCAGTCCATAAATGGATCATCGGAGCTTGCACACTTTGTTAGCTCCTTTGGATCGATAAAACCTTCTGGTTGCATCATATACAACTCTTCTTCCGTAAATCCATTCAGAATGCGTCTTTACATCCATTTGCCAAATTTCATAATCATAAAATGCGGCAATTGTTAACATGATTCGGACAGACTTAAGCATCGCCACGGGTGAGAAGGTCTCATCGTAGTCAATCCCTTGAACTTGTCGAAACCCTTTGCGACAAGTCGAGCTTTGTAGATGTAATATTACCGCCGTCGGTCTTCTTCTTGAAGATCCACTTGTTTTCTATTGCTTGCCGACCCTCGGGCAAGTCAACCAAAGTCCACACTTTGTTTTCATACATGGATCCCATCTCAGATTTCATGGCCTCAAGCCATTTTATGAATCTGGGCTCACCATCGCTTCTTCATAGTTCGTAGGTTCATCATGATCTAGTAGCATGACTTCCGAACAGGATTACCGTATCACTCAGTGCGGATCTTACTCGTTGATCTACGAGGTTCAGAGTAACTTGATCTGAAGTTTCATGATCAACATCATCAACTTCCTCACTATTTGGTGTAGATGTCGCAGAAACCGGTTTTCGTGATAAACTACTTTCAAATAAGGGAGAAGGTACAGATTACCTCATCAAGTTCTACTTTCCTCCCACTCACTTCTTTCGAGAGAAACTCCTTCTCTAGAAAGGATCCATTCTTAGCAACAAATGTCTTGCCTTCGGATCTGTGATAGAAGGTGTACCCAACTGTCTCCTTTGGGTATCCTATGAAGACACATTTTCGATTTAGGTTCGAGCTTATCAGGTTGAAGCTTTTTCACATAAGCATCGATCCCCAAACTTTAAGAAACGACAACTTTGGTTTCTTGCTAAACCATAGTTCATAAGGTGTCGTCTCAACGGATTTTGACGGTGTTCTATTCAGCGTGAATGCGGCCGCCTCAAGAGCATAACCCCAAAACGATAGCGGTAAATCTGTAAGAGACATCATAGATCGCACCATATCTAGTAAAGTGCGATTCGACGCTCGGACACACCATTGCGCTGTGGTGTTCCGGTGGCGTGAGTTGCTAAACTATTCCGCATTGTTTCAAATGTAGACCAAACTCGTAACTCAAATATTCGCCTCCAAGATCAGATCGTAGAAACTTTATTTTCTTATTACGATGATTTTCAACTTCACTCTGAAATTCTTTGAACTTTTCAAATGTTTCAGACTTATGTTTCATTAAGTAGATATACCCATATCTGCTTAAATCATCTGTGAAGGTGAGAAAATAACGATATCCGCCACGAGCCTCAACATTCATCGGACCACATACATCTGTATGTATGATTTCCAACAAATCTGTTGCTCTCTCCATAGTACCGGAGAACGGGGTTTTAGTCATCTTGCCCATGAGGCACGGTTCGCAAGTGCCAAGTGATTCATAATCAAGTGACTCCAAAAGTCCATCAAGATGGAGTTTCTTCATGCGCTTTATACCGATATGACCTAAATGGCAAGTGCCACAAATAAGTTGCACTATCATTATCAACTCTGCATTTTTGGTTTCAACATTATGAATATGTGTATCACTACTATCGAGATTCATTAAAATAGACCACTCTTCAAGGGTGCATGACCATAAAAGATATTATTCATATAAATAGAACAACCATTATTCTCAGATTTAAATGAATAACCGCCTCGCATCAAACAAGATCCAGATATAATGTTCATGCTCAACGCGGCACCAAATAACAATTATTTAGGTCTAAAACTAATCCGAAGGTAGATGTAGAGGTAGCGTGTCGATCGCGATTACATCGACTTTGGAACCATTTCCCACGCCAAGATCGTCACCTCGCCCTTTGCCGTTGTTCGCTAATCCGTAGTCCCTGCTTGAGTTGCAAATATTAGCAATGTAACGGTATCAAATACCCAGTGCTATGCGGGCTCTAGTAAGGTACACATCAATAACATGTATATCACATATACCTTTGTTCACCTTGCCATCCTTCTTATCCGCCAAATACTTGGGGCAGTTCCGCTCAAAGGACTATCGCTTGCAGAGAAGCACTCTGTTTCAGGTTTAGGTCCAGACTTAGGTTTCTTCTCCGAGCAGAACTTGTTTGCTGTTCTTCTTGAAGTTCCCTTCTTCTTCCCTTTGCCTTTCTTCTTGAAACTAGTGGTCTTATTGACCATCAACACTTGATGCTCCTTCTTGATTTCTACCTCCGTAGCCTTTAGCATTGCGAAGAGCTCAGCATTGTCTTTACTAACCCTTGCATATTATAGTTCATCACGAAGCCTTTGTAGCTTGGTGGCGTGATTGAAGAATTCATCAATGACACAATCATCCGGAAGATTAACTCCCAGTTGAGTCAAGTGATTGTAATACCCGACATTACGAGTATGTGCTCACCGACAGATCCATTCTCTTCCATCTTGCAGCTATAGAACTTATTGGAGACTTCATATCTCTCAATCCGGCATTCTGTTGAAATATCAACTTCAACTCTGGAACATCTCATATGCTCCATGACGCTCAAAACGTTGTTGAAGACCCGGTTCTAAGCCGTAAAGCATGGCACACTCGAACTATAGAGTAGTCATCACTTTGCTCGCAGACGTTCTTAACGCGTCGGGCCATCAAGAAGAGTCTGGCACCTAGCGGTGCATCCAGACGTAACTCTTACGTGCAGCAATGAGGATAATCCTCGTGTTACGGACCCAGTCCGTAATTGCTACCATCATCTTTCAACTTTGCTTTCTCAAGGAACGCATTAAAATTCAACGGAACAACAGACGAGCCATCTATCTATAAACAAACATAGACAAGCAAGATACTATCAGTACTAAGTTCATGATAAATTTAAGTTCAATTAATCATATTACTTAAGAACTCCCACTTAGACAGACATCTCTAGTCATCTAAGTGATCACGTGATCCAAATCAACTAAACCATAACCGATCATCACATGAGATGGAGTAGTTTTCAATGGTGAACATCTTATGTTGATCATATCTACTATATGATTCACGCCGACCTTTCGGTCTCCGTGTTCCGAGGCCATATCTGCATATGCTAGGCTCGTCAAGTATAACTCGAGTATTCTCGTGTGCAAAACTGGCTTGCACCGTTGTAGATGGACGAGAGCTTATCACACCCGATCATCACGTGGTGTCTCGGCACGATTTAACTTTGGCAACGGTGCATACTCAGGAGAACACTACTTGATAATTTTAGTGAGAGATCATCTTAAAATGCTACCGTCAATCAAAGCAAAATAAGATGCATAAAGGATAAACATCACATGCAATCAATATAAGTGATATGATATGGCCATCATCATCTTGTGCTTGTGATCTCCATCTCCAAGCACCGTCGTGATCACCATCGCCACCCGCGCGACACCTTGATCTCCATCGTAGCATCGTTGTCGTTACGCCATCTATTGCTTCTACGACTATCGCTACCGCTTAGTGATAAAGTAAAGCAATTACGTATGCGTTTGCATTTCATACAATAAAGCGACAACCATATGGCTCCAGCCAGTTGCCGATAACCGGTTACAAAACATGATCATCTCATACAATAAAATATAGCATCACGCCTTGACCATATCACATCACAACATGCCCTGCAAAAACAAGTTAGACGTCCTCTACTTTGTTGTTGCAAATTTTACGTGGCTGCTACGGGCTTAAGCAAGAACCAATCTCACCTACGCATCAAGACCACAACGATACTTCGTCAAATAGACTCCGTTTAACCTTCTCAAGGACCGGCGAGCCACACTCGGTTCAACTAAAGTGAGAGAGACAGACACCGCCAGCCACCTTTAAGCACGAGTGCTCGTAACGATGAAACCAGTCTCGCGAAGCGTCTGCGTAATGTCGGTCGGGCCGCTTCATCTCACAATACCGCTGAACCAAAGTATGACATGCTGGTAGGCAAGATGACTTGTATCGCCCACAACTCACTTGTGTTCTACTCGTGCAAAACATCAAACCATAAAACCTAGGCTCGGATGCCCTTGTTGGGGAACGAGTAATTTCAAAAATTTCCTACGCACACGCAAGATCATGGTGATGCATAGCAACGAGAGGGGAGAGTGTTGTCTACGCCCTCGAGACCAAGCGAAGCGATCACAACGTAGAGGAAGTAGTCGACGTTCTCCTCGCGATCCAACCGATCCCAGCGCCGCATACTCGGCGCCTCGAGTTCTTGACACACGTACAGCTCGGTGACGCTCCTCAGCTCGATCCAGAAAGCTCCGGGAGAGAGAGTTCCACAAGACGACGGCGTGGTGACGATCTTGATGTTCTATCGACGCAGGCTTCGCCTAAGCACCGCTAACGATATGACCGAGGTGGAATATGGTGGAGGGGGCACCGACACGGCTAAGGAACGATCTCAAGGATCAACTTGTCTCTTCTAGGGTGCCCCCCGCCCCGTATATAAAGGAGCAAGGGGAGGGCCGGCCGGCCCTAGGAGGCGCGCCAGGGGGGGAGTCCTCCTCCTAGTGGGAGTAGGACTCCCTTTCCTAGTCCAACTAGGAAGGAGGAAGGGGAAGGAAAGAGAGGAGAGAGGAGAGGAAGGGGGCGCGCCCCTTCCTTGTCCTATTCGGACTCCCCATGGGGGCGCCACCTCTGGTGCGGCCCTCTCTCTCCCTCTTGGCCCAATAAGGCCCATTACTTCCCGGGGTTCCAGTAACCCTCCGGCACTCGTTTTCTCCGAAACTTCCGAACCTTTCCGTGTCCGAATATAGCCGTCCAATATATCAATCTTTATGTCTCGACCATTTCGAGACTCCTCGTCATGTCCGTGGTCACATCCGGGACTCGAACTCCTTCGGTACATCAAAATACACAAACTCATAATATAACCGCCATCGAAACCTTAAGCGTGCGGACCCTACGGTTCGAGAACAATGTAAACATGACCGAGACACGTCTCCGGTCAATAACCAATAGCGGACCTGGATGCCCATATTGGCTCCTACATATTCTACGAAGATCTTTATCGGTCGGACCGCATAACAACATACGTTGTTCCCTTTGTCATCGGTATGTTACTTGCCCGAGATTCGATCGTCGGTATCCAATACCTAGTTCAATCTCGTTCATGGCAAGTCTCTTTACTCGCTTCAGTAATACATCATCTCACAGCTAACTCATTAGTTGTAATGCTTGCAAGGCTTAGTGATGTGCATTACCGAGAGGGCCAGAGATACCTCTCCGACAATCGGAGTGACAAATCATAATCTCAAATACGCCAACCCAACATCTGCCTTTGGAGACACTGTAGTACTCCTTTATAATCACCCGATTCGTTGTGACGTTTGGTAGTACCAAAGTGTTCCTCCGTAAACGGAGTTGCATAATCTCATAGTTATAGGAACATGTATAAGTCATGGATAAAAGCATTAGCAACATACTAAACGATCGGGTGCTAAGCTAATGGAATGGGTCATGTCAATCAGATCATTCAACTAATGATGTGACCTTGTTAATCAAATGACAACTCCTTTGTCTATGGTTAGGAAACTTAACCATCTTTGATTAACAAGCTAGTCCGTAGAGGCATACTAGTGACACTGTTTGTCTATGTATTCACACATGTATTATGTTTCCGGTTAATACAATTCTAGCATGAATAATAAACATTTATCATGAAATAAGGAAATAAATAATAACTTTATTATTGCCTCTAGGGCATATTTCCTTCAGAAGCTTCAATTCTCAGGGCTCATATGGTCGTACAAGAGGAACGGGCGCCGGCGACCATTTAGACCTAGCCGGACGAGCTCCGCTTAGTTGATGTAAACGTAATGAAATTCGCCATGTTTAAATGAAATATGTCATGTTTATTTATATGAAATCCGGCCATGTTTATATGAAATCCGGCTGTATTTGATTGAATTTTGTCTGGTTAGTTCGAGTTGTTGTCAAAATGTATGCGGCTAGCGTTGAATGTCGTTCTCCTGCATCTGTGTCCGCGGACCGGCCCCCCTTATCCATGGAAAGATGCGAGAGAAAATTTAAGGATTGGGAGATGTCTTTAGATGGTTACAAGACTGATCCTATCTCTAGCCCACCAGAGATTGAACCTTAGATTCTCATGAGGGGTGTTCTTCAATGAGGGGTGGCATTTTCATAGATAACGAGGAGTATGTAATGACTTCGTTAATTTCAAGATTTGCCAATTCATTTTTTTCAAGACGCTCAGAGCATGGTTAGTAGTACAGCCAACAACCGGCTATATAGAGTTGACACGTCACTTATAGCCAAACAAACAGTCAACATGTATAATAACTTGTTACTAAGAAATACTACTTTATTAATATATGACCCATCTTATACTCTCGTAATGTATATTGAAGCCCAGGCTGCAGCTGGCTATTGACCTACAACCCGTTTCTTTTCTCTTTTTCTATTCTCTCCGATCCAATTCAGCAAAAGTATAATACTCACTCTGGTCCAAATTAATTGTCGATGATTTAATATAAAGTCATCTTATTATACATTCTGTCATAAGGAAAGAATTTGTAAATTTGTGTGTGTTCGTATATATTGTTTAGTGCATACATTTGTCATTTGTTTCTAAAAAATCTCAATAATTAATGGTATTGGTGGTTGTCTGTCAAGAGTTTGCCTCGTTCTTTTGTTTGTAGTATTCTTTTTCTTTCTTGTTTTTGTTGTTTCCTTTTGCTTCTTGGTCATATTTGTATTATTTTTCTATATTTCTATTCTAAAAAATTGTTAAAAATATTAGGTAGTTAAATAAATTATTTATGTATTTTACAAAAGTGTTTGGCGTAGTTTAAGAAAATGTTTGTGCCACGTTTTAAAAGTGTTAATTTCTTCAAAGTGATCACGCATTAAATAATATGTAGCTGAAAATTTTACACATATTTAAATTGATTTCTGCCATTTTAAACTCTTCACTCAGTTTAAATATATGTTCATGTATTTCAGGATATTTTCTTGTGATTTAAAAATAACCATGTTATAGAAAAGGGCCATATGTTTTAAATCTGCATGTATTAAAAATGTCCGCTGTGTATTTTAATAATTGTTCATTGTTTATTTACAGAATATTCATCATTTATTGAAAATTTTAGATCACTGATTTTACGGTTTTCTTGTAGAAACAATATTTTTAAATGAAGCAAAGAAATGAAAATAAAAACATGAAGAAAATGAAAATTGATAAAACTGAAAAGAAAACAAGAAGTCAATAAGAACGAAAAAAAATTAAATAAAAACCTGGTAGATTTCTAAAAAGGATAATAAGTATGAAAACATATGGAACCAAAAGCCCGATATCAAAGAACGTTTGAATTTTCTTGTTGGTAATGGGTGGGCCCTGAGTGCAACCATGTGTTGCGTCGATTATTTAATATAATGAGCGTCAAATAGGGAATGGTGGGTCAACTGCTTGATGCAGGCCCAATTGAATAGTTTAGGTCATTCGATCTGGCAAGGGACAAAACGGACAGTGACATGTGGTAAATCCTATGGGACACTCTTTGCGTCAAATTGTTGGCGTTTGAGAAGCGACTGAGCTAGGCTGACCAATGTAATGCTTTGTAGATTAGACTTTGGTACCAGTCTAGAGAACCTTGTAGAAGCTTTTGTTTTAATTTCTAATATCTGTTATTTTTCTTACTGTTTTCTTTTATTTTTAGTCTTCTTTATTTTCTTCTTTTTTAAAAAAATCACAAAATAAAAAACAGTGTTTTTCTAAATGGTGAAAATTTTAAAATATGTTCTTATTTTAGAAAACTTTCAAATTAGAAAAGATATTAGGGTTTTCAAGAGCTTTATCAAATTTTCAAAAATGTTTAGGTTTCAAAAAACTTTATGAAAATTTGAAAAAATGTCCGAGTTTCCAAAAAGAGTTCAAAGTTGAAAAAATGTTTATTTTTTCAAAAGATGTTCACAAATTTGAGAAAAACGTTAGCATTCTCAGAAAATCTTCGCACAGTTGAAAAAATATTTGTGATTTTGAAGGCATACAAATTTGAAAACAACTCATATTTCCAAAAAGTATTCACAAATTTGAAAAATTGTTCATATTTTCAAAATACGTTCAAAATTTGTAAATAAAATCATGTTCTTAGGAATTTTGGAAATTTTTAAAACGTTCGTGGTACAAAAAGTTGGCTATCTGAAATATTATTCATGTTAAAAAAAATCCTTTCAAAATTTGAAAAGTTGTTCGTCTTTTCAAAAAATATTCACTTCTTTAAAGATCTTTCACCAGAGTAACCTAGTCTGTTGCAGTGCTTCGGTTCGTTATAACGCGTTGTTTATAGCAAAATCAACTAGGCTTTATTCAACATTGACAATATTATGTATTATATTTGTATCATGGGGATCACTTAACCAAATATGTCTACCCTGGAAGAGAGAGACACCAAGGCTAGCCAACTTTTGTGCTTCAAAATTACAAGTTCAACGTTCATGTAATGAGCATGAAATAAATCTTTTCTCCGTCCGTTTGATTTCTTTGATGATACCACCATAAGAACCTCCCGCACCATCATGAGTGTGTTGCTACATGGCCTGGATCGCTACAATGTTTGCTTCCTGTTCGCTATGGAGCATGTATGTCTCGCTCCTGGCTCGTGCAATGGGCCGCCCACCAGGATGCCTAGAGCAATCCTCTTATTTGGCACAAAGAGCGTCAAATATGAGGGCGCCCCTATACCTCGCTTCACTCGAGTCGATCTCTTGCTGAAGTGACCTCGTAAATGGGCCGGCCCGGGAGATGTTTATACGACCGAAAAAGAAAAGATGGACTACCAGGATTGGAAACTTGGTCGCTTCACTGGGAGAACCTGATGCAAGCCATCCCTCCATGCGCTTGGGACATGCCCTATACATAGACCGAGGGAACAAGATGCCCTATACATGCCCTCAATCAAAGTAAAAAACATTTAAAAAATGTTAACCAAGCATTTGAAAAAAATGTTGAATGCATAGAGAAAAATTCTTTCTCATCTATATAGAAAATTTATACAGTAAAATACAAATGTGTATGAAAAAAGTTGATCATGTATTTAAAAAATATTAAACAACTATTTAAAAATTGTTGAATAAGTATCAAAAAAAGGTTAAAAAAGAATTTGAAAAATGTTGAGCAAGTATTTGAAAATGTTGAACGAGTATTTAAAAATGCTGAGCAAGTTTGTTGAATAAGTATTAAAATATTGAACAAATATTTGAAAATGTTGAATAAACGTTCCGACAATGATGAACATGTATACAAAAATGTTGATCACTTATTCAAAAAATGTTTTTACATATAAAAAATGTCAAGTGAAAAACAAAAGAAAACCAAAAGTAAAAACCGACAAGGTAAACAAATTAAACCCCAAAAAGTAAAAAATACAAACCAAAGAAACAAATGTAGAAATAATAAAAAACAAAACAAAACACAAACCGGAGAAGAAAAAATAAAAATAAAAAGAAAACAAATAAAAAGCATTGAAACCCGAAAAATCAAATGAAAACAATGGAGAAAAAGGAATTATAATGACAAAAAAGAAAACCGGCAAAAAAAAATAAGAAAACCAAAGAAACGGAAATGGAAAAACAGAGAAATAAAAAAATCTCTGGTGTTGTACCTCAAGTAATGGGCGCCTTGTATGTGAACACGAAGTCAAAATTGGTGCAGTGGCTAGCGGCTCTATGCCTCGATGGACGCGTCCACGGTTCTAATCCCCTCGCACCCCCATTTTCTTCCTAATTTTTCTATTGGTGCACTAGTGGGCCGGCCTGATTGGTTGAAACCCTTCAGCGAGAGGAACCTTCGGTCTTGCTGAATGCAAGATATAGCGCTCGTGCAAACATGAGGTCCCGTGATGCATATCATCTATGGCGATCCTTGACAATTACACATTGTCATCCCGTTCACTGGGCTGAGCCCAGTGCACAATAAGGAGCGCCCGCTCACATCGTTCATGAACGAGTTTGCTTTCCTCCTTCGAAAACAAAACTAGAATGTAAGGGATCACCCACGTCCCTAGCATTCGGGTTTGCTTGTTTTTCTTGCTTAACTTTTAGTTTTCCTTGTTTTCAAATTTCAAAAGTATTCACAAATTTGGGGGGACAAAATCTGCACTAAAAAACTATTTTTTAAAAGAAAACCAAGATCACGGATTGAAAAAAAAATCATGAATTTGATTGTAAATACTAGCAAAAGAGCCTGTGCGTTGCAACGGGAGAAAAAACACAACACACACTCTTAATCAAACAACCATCACTCAAGACCATAATAGGTCCATCTCCTTTATATTAGCTACTCATCATATTTGTGTTGCCGCTTATCAATCTTCTCACCCTCGCCGGCAATGGCTTTAGTGTTCACATAAACCAAAGCATGTTTGAATGTGGTTAATCCTAAGACGTCTCTCCCCCCTCTCTCGCTTTCTCTCACACTCGCGATGAGAAATCTGTTGTTTTCCCCTGCGATGTATTCAGAGGTATGTATGTGTAGTTTTCGATGTTTTCTTTTCCCTATATGACTATAGTGGGTGTTTATTTGCAACCCGGATTGCCGCGTGTATGAAAAAAAAATGGATCGTGCGTATAGTTATAAGTTTGCTTCCGAAACAATATCTAAAAAATATTTAATAGGTAAAATTAACATCATATTCAAATTTCACACATTTTTCTAATCAAATTTCATATATAACATGTTAAAATCGGAGTTACAGTTTAAAAGATACTTATAATTTAGAAAACCATTTGTTTGACTTAAATATCTTACAAAATAATATTTATAAATATTTAACAGGTTAAAATAATTTTATATTCATATTCTACATATTTTTCTAATCAAATTTCATATATAACATGTTTAAATTGGAGTTACGGTTTAAAAGATATGGATGGTTTAGAAAAGCATTTGTTTGACTTAACTATGATCCATGGATGGAATACCTAAAAAGTCAAGGGTTTTTTCAAAAACTATAAAATAACGGTTCGTTGTGACTTAAATCCGGACTGCCGGTTGATTTCATGAAAACGCAGGGACTGTTTTGCAAAACGGCGTGACGGACGGGCAGAAACCTTACGTGCTTTATTATTAGAAGAGATAAAAAAGTTGAGAACTAAAAAATATTTCTAATCATGGATTAAAAACTTGTCCACAAATTTGAAAAATATTCGTGAGTTCAAACAATGTTAGGTAATCAAAATTGAGAACTAAAAAATATTTCTAATCATGAATTAAAAACATGTTCAAGGATTTGAAATATATTTGTGATTTTTTTTGCGAATTCAAATTTTATTTGCTAAATTGATTATGTTCGCAAAAAAATATAAATGTTCACGAGTTCATAAGATGTTTGGTAAAAAAAATTAAGAAGTAAAAAATGTTCTTGAATCTTTTCCCTTTCAAAATTTGGAAAAGTTTTCTTGAATTTTAAAATATATTTGAGACATTGAAAAATATTCGCATTTGACTCGACAAGTGCGAAGGGTAAGGAAGCTAGCCGAGCCTAGGAGGATCCGCTTAGGTAGCTGGAACGTAGGGTCTCTGACAGGGAAGCTTTGGGAGCTAGTTGATGCAACGGTGAGGAGAGGTGTTGATATCCTTTGCGTCCAAGAAACCAAATGTAGGGGACACAAGGTGAAGGAGGTGGAGAATACCGGCTTCAAGTTGTGGTACACGGGGATGGCTGCAAACAGAAATGGCGTAGGCATCTTGATCAACAAGAGCCTCAAGTATGGAGTGGTAGGCGTCAAGAGACGCGGTGACCGGATTATCCTGGTCAAGCTGGTAGTTGGGGACTTAGTTCTCAATGTTATCAGCGCGGATGCCCCGCAAGTAGGCCACAATGATAACACCAAGAGGGAGTTCTGGGAAGGCCAGGAAGACATGGTTAGGAGTGTACCGATTGGTGATAAGCTCTTCATAGGAGGGGACCTCAATGGCGACGTGGGTACATCTAACATAGGTTTTGAAGGGGCGCATGGGGGCTTTGGCTATGACATTAGGAATCAAGAAGGAGAATCATATCTGGTGACTTTTAGTAGTGGCCAACACTCTAGCCAGATTGATTTCATCCTCTCGAGAAGAGAAGATATGCGTGCCTGCCTAGAATGTAAGGTGATACCTGGTGAAAGTGTTGTACCTCAGCATAAGCTGGTGGTTGCTGAATTCCGCTTTCGAATTCGTGCCCAGTGGGATAAGCGTGCCAAAGTCGCTAGAACGAAGTGGTGGAAGCTCAAGGGAGAGGTAGCTCAGGCATTCAAGGAGAGGGGCATTAAGGAGGGCCCTTGGGAGGAAGGAGGGGATGCGGACAATGTGTGCATGAAGATGGCGACTTGCATTTGTAAGGTGGCCTCGGATGAGTTTGGAGTGTCTAGGAGAAGGAGAAGCGAAGATTGTAGGGGAACTTAGAAATTTCAAAAAAATTCCTACGCACACGCAAGATCCATCTAGGTGATGCATAGCAACGAGAGGGGAGAGTGTTGTCCACGTACCCTCGTAGACCGAAAGCGGAAGCGTTATGACAACGCGGTTGATGTAGTCATACGTCTTCACGATCGAACGATCCTAGTACCGAAAGTACGGCACCTCCGCGATCTGCACACATTCGGCTCGGTGACGTCCCACGAACTCACGATCCAGCAGAGTTTCGAGGGAGAGCTTCGTCGGCACGACGGCGTGATGAAGCTACCGGCGCAGGGCTTCGGCTAAGCACTGCAATGATATGACCGAGGTGGATTATGATGGAAGGGGGCACCGCACACTGCTAAGAGATCAATGATCAACTTGTGTGTCTATGGGGTGCCCCCTGGCCACGTATATAAAGGATGGAGGGAGGAGGAGGCCGGCCCTCATAGGGCGCGCCCAAAGTGTGGAATCCTACTCGGACTCCCTAGTCCTAGTAGGATTCCACCTCCCACATGAAATAGGAAAAAGGGAAGGGAGAAGGAGAAGGAAGGAAGGGGGCGCCCCCTTTCCCTAGTCCAATTTGGACCAGTCCATGGGGAAGGGGCGCACCCACCCTTGAGGCCTTTCTCTCCTTTCCGTATGGCCCATTAAGGCCCAATACGAATTCCTGTAACTCTTCGGTACTCAGAAAAATACCCGAATCACTCGGAACCTTTCCGATGTCCGAATATAGCCTTCCAATATATCGATCTTTACGTCTTGACCATTTCGAGACTCCTTGTCATGTCCCCGATCTCATCCGGGACTCCAAACAAACTTCGGTCATCAAATCACATAACTCATAATACAAATCATCACAGAACGTTAAGCGTGCGGACCCTACGGGTTCGAGAACTATGTAGACATGACCGAGACTCATCTCCGGTCAATAACCAATAGCGGAACCTGGATGCTCATATTGGTTCCTACATATTCTACGAAGATCTTTATCGGTCAAACCGCATAACAACATGCGTTGTTCCCTTTGTCATCGGTATGTTACTTGCCCAAGATTAGATCGTCGGTATCTCAATACCTAGTTCAATCTCGTTACTGACAAGTCTCTTTACTCGTTCCGTAATGCATCATCCCGCAACTAACTCATTAGTCACATTGCTTGCAAGGCTTATAATGATGTGCATTATCGAGAGGGCCCAGAGATACCTCTCCGACAATCGGAGTGACAAATCCTAATCTCGATCTATGCCAACTCAACAAGTACCATCGGAGACACCTGTAGAGCACCTTTATAATCACCCAATTACGTTGTGACGTTTAGTAGCACACAAAGTGTTCCTCTGGTATTCGGGAGTTGCATAATCTCATAGTCATAGGAACATGTATAAGTCATGAAGAAAGCAATAGCAATATACTAAACGATCAAGTGCTAAGCTAACGAATGGGTCTTGTCCATCACATCATTCTCTAATGATGTGATCCTGTTCATTAAATGACAATAGCAATGTAGTGTAAGTATTTTCCTCAGTTTTTGAGAACCAAGGTATCAATCCAGTAGGAGGCCACACGCAAGTCCCTCGTACCTACACAAACAAATAAGAACCTTGCAACCAACGCGATAAAGGGGTTGTCAATCCCTTCACGGCCATTTGGAAAAGTGAGATCTGATAGAGATGATAAGATAATATTTTTGGTATTTTTATGATAAAGATTAAAAGTAAAGATTGCAAAATAAACGGCACAAGAAATAGCTAGTTGACGGAAGATTAATATGATGGAAAATAGACCCGGGGCCATAGGTTTCACTAGTGGTTTCTCTCAAGATAACAGAAGTGTTACGGTGGGTGAACAAATTACTGCCGAGCAATTGATAGAAAAGTGCATAATTATGAGAATATCTAGGCATGATCATGTATATAGGCATCATGTCCGTGACAAGTAGACCGATTCCTGCCTGCATCTACTACTATTACTCCACACATCGACCGCTATCCAGCATGCATCTAGAGTATTAAGTTTATGAGAACAGAGTAACACATTACGTAAGATGACATGATGTAGAGGGATAAACTCAAGCAATATGATATAAACCCCATCTTTTTATCCTCGATGGCAACAATACAATACGTGTCGTTTCCCTTTCTGTCATTGGGATCGAGCAACGCAAGATTGAACCCAAAGCTAAGCACTTCTCCATTGCAAGAAAGATCAATCTAGTAGGCCAAACCTAACTGATAATTCGAAGAGACTTGCAAAGATAACCAATCATACATAAAAGAATTCAGAGAAGATTCAAATATTGTTCATAGATAATCTTGATCATAAACCCACAATTCATCGGATCTCGACAAACACACCGCAAAAAGAGTTACATCGAATAGATCTCCAAGAAGATCGAGGAGAACTTTGTATTGAGATCCAAAGAGAGAGAAGAAGCCATCTAGCTAATAACTATGGACCCGAAGGTCTGTGGTAAACTACTCACACATCATCAGAGAGGCTATGCTGTTGATGTATAAGCCCTCCGTGATCGATTCGCCCTCCGTGAGTGCTTAAAAGGCCCCAAGATGGGATCTCACGGCATGCAGAAGGTTCTGGCGGTGGAAATAGGGTTTCGTGGTGCTCCTGGATGGTTTCGGGGTACGTAGGTATATATAGGAGGAAGAAGTAGGTCGGCGGAGCCATGAGGGGCCCACGAGGGTGGGGGCGTGCCCAGGGGGTAGGCGCACCTCCCTGCCTTGTGGCCTCCTCGGTTGTTTATTGACGTCCACTCCAAGTCCTCTGGATCACGTTTGTTCCAAAAATCACGTTCCCGAAGGTTTCATTCCGTTTGGATTCCGTTTGATATTCCTTTTCTGCGAAACACTAAAATATGCAAAAAATAGCAATTTGCACTGGGCCTTGGGTTAGTAGGTTAGTCCCAAAAATAATATAAAAGTGTATAATAAAGCCCATTAAATATCCAAAACAGAATATATAATAGCATGGAACAATAAAAAATTATAGATATGTTGGAGACGTATCAAGCATCCCCAAGCTTAATTCCTCCCCGTCCTCGAGTAGGTAAATGATAAAAACAGAATTTTTGATGTGGAATGCTACCTAGCATATTTCTCAATGTAATTTTCTTTATTGTGGCATGAATGTTCAGATCCGAAAGATTCAAGATAAAAGTTTAATATTGACATAAAAATAATAATACTTCAAGCATACTAACCAAGCAATTATGTCTTCTCAAAATAACATAGCCAAAGAAAGCTCATCCCTACAAAATCATATAGTTTGGCCATGCTTCATTTTTGTCACACAAGATGTTGTCATCTTGCACAACCCCGATGACAAGTCAAGCAATTGTTTCATACTTTAGTAATCTCAAACTTTTTTCAACTTTTCACGCAATACATGAGCGTGAGCCATGGACATATCATTATAGGTGGAATAGAATAATGATGATGAGGGTTGTGTGGAGAATACAAAAAAGGAGAAAGTCTCACATTGATAAGGCTAATCAATGGGCTAGGGAGATGCCCATCAATTGATGTCAATGCAAGGAGTAGGGATTGCCATGCAACGGATGCACTAGAGCTATAAATGTATGAAAGCTTAACAAAAGAAACTAAGTGGGTGTGCATCTAACTTGCTTGCTCACGAAGACCTAGGGAATTTGAGGAAGCCCATCGTTGGAATATACAAGCCAAGTTCTATAATAAAAAATTTCCACTAGTATATGAAAGTGACAAAACAAGAGACTCTCTATCATAAAGATCATTGTGCTACTTTGAAGCACAAGTGTGGAAAAAGGATAGTAGCATTGTCCCTTTTTATTTATCTTTTTTTTGGGCCTTTCCTTTTTTTTGCCTTTCTCTTTTTTTTGGGGACAATGCTCTATTAATGATGATCATCACACTTCTATTTATTTACAACTCAATAATTACAACTTGATACTAGAAAAAAATATGACTCTATATGAATGCCTCCAGCGGTGTACCGGGATGGGCAATGAATCAAGAGTGACATGTATGAAATAATATGCATGGTGGTTTGCCACAAATACGATGTCAACTACATGATCATGCAAGGCAATATGACAATGGTGAAGCGTGTCATGATAAATGGAACGGTGGAAAGTTGCATGACAATATACCTCAGAATGGCTATGGAAATGCCATAATAAGTAGGTATGGTGGCTGTTTTGAGGAAGATATAAGGAGGTTTATGTGTGATAGAGCATATCATATCATGGGGTTTGGATGCACTGGCGAAGTTTGCACCAACTCTCAAGGTGAGAAAGGGCAATGCACGGTACCGAAGAGGTTAGCAATGATGGAAGGGTGAGAGTGCGTATAATCCATGGACTCAACATTAGTCATAAGAACTCACATACTTATTGCAAAAATCTACAAGTCATCAAAAACCAAGCACTACGCGCATGCTCCTAGGGGGATATATTGGTAGGAAAAGACCACCGCTCGTCCCCGACCGTCACTCATAAGGATGACAATCAAAGAACACCTCATGTTTCAAATTTATTACGGGACTTGCAAACTTCAACACAAGTATTTCTCAAATTCACAACTACTCAACTAGCACATCTTTAATATCACCAACCATATTTTCCTCTCTCATAATAATTACATGTAGGATCATAAGCAAATTCAACAATATAGCTATCATATAACATATTCTCTTCGTGATCCACATGCATGCAAAGTTGACACTGTTCCGAAATAGTGGGATTAACATTAACTAAAGTCATGACCTCTCCAAACCCACTTTTATCAAAAAATTCATAAGATTAAACATTCTCCAAATATGTGGGATCTAAAAACTCCAAATCATTGGGACGCCTTTTCACTAAAGTTGACTCATCTCCAGTCCCATCATTATCAAGATTCATATTGCAAAACAAAGATTTAATAAGAGACACATCAATCACTTTTAGATCTTCATCCTTATTATCATGAAAACTAGAAGAACACGCTTTAACAAAGCAATCTTTCTTAGCACGCATCCTAGCGGTTCTTTCTTTGCACTCATCAATGGAAATTCTCATGGCTTTGAGAGACTCGTTGATATCATGCTTAGGTGGAATAGATCTAAGTTTCAAAGAATCAACATCAAGAGAAATTCTATCCACGTTCCTAGCCAACTCATCAATCTTAGGCAATTTTTCTTCAAGCAAAGCATTGAAATTCATTTGAGAAATCATAAATTCTTTAACGCTATTCTCAAAATCAGAGGGCATCTTATTAAAATTTCCATAAGATTTGTTGTAGGAATTACTATAATTATTAGAAGAATTACTAGGATACGGCCTAGGATTAAAGTTTCCTCTATAAGCGTTGTTACCAAAATTGTTCCGACCAACAAAATTCACATCCATAGATTTATTATTATTCTCAATCAAAGTAGACAAAGGCATATCATTGGGATCAGAAGAAACACTCGTATTAGCAAACAATTTCATAAATTCGTCCATCTTTCCACTCAAAACATTAATCTCTTCAATTGCATGCACCTTTTTACTAGTAGATCTTTCGGTGGGCCATTGAGAATAACTAACCATAATATTATCTAGGAGTTTAGTAGCTTGTCCTAAAGTGATTTCCATAAAAGTGTCTCTCGCGGTGGAATCTAAAAGATTTGTAGAAGCAAAATTCAATCCGGCATAATTTTTTTGTATAATCATCCATAAATTCAAGCCATGTGTAGGGAAATTACGTATCATTAATTTCATCCTCTCCCAAGATTGCGCAACATGTTCATGATCAAGTTGCTTAAAATTCATAATGTCATTTCTAAGAGAGATGATCTTAGCGGGAGGAAAATACTTAGAGATAAAAGCATCTTTGCACTTATTCCAAGAATCAATACTATTTTTAGGCAAAGACGAAAACCAAGTTTTAGCGCGATCTCTAAGCGAAAAAGGAAATAGCTTCAATTTAACGATATCATTATCCACATCTTTCTTCTTTTGCATATCACACAAATCAACAAAGCTATTTAGATGGGTAGCGGCATCTTCACTAGGAAGGCCGGCGAATTGATCTTTGATGACAAGATTCAGCAAAGCAACATTAATTTCACAAGATTCATCATCGGTAAGAGGAGCAATCGGAGTGCTAAGAAAATCATTGTTGTTGGTATTGGCAAAGTCACACAATTTAGTACTATCTTGAGCCATCGTGACAAGCAAGCAATCCAACACACAAGCAAACAAGAAGCAAGCGAAGAAAGACGAACAGAAAGAGAGGGCGAATAAAACGGCAAGGGTGAAGTGGGGGAGAGGAAAACGAGAGGCAAATGGCAAATAATGTAACGCGAGGGATAAGAGTTTGTGATGGGTACTTGGTATGTCTTGACTTGTGCGTAGACTCCCCGGCAATGCCGCTAGAAATCCTTCTTGCTACCTCTTGAGCATGCCGAAAGATCGTGGATGTCGCCTAGAGGGGGGTGAATAGGCGCTTTAAAATAATTACGGTTGAGGCTTGAACAAATGCAGAATAAACCTAGCGGTTAATTTGTCAAGCACAAAACCTACAACAACTAGGCTCACCTATGTGCACCAACAACTTATGCTAAGCAAGAAAAACTACTTAGGTGATAGCAAGATATATGACAAGAATCAATATGGCTATCACAAAGTAAAGTGCACAAGTAAAGGGCTCGGGTAAGAGATAACCGAGGCACGCTGAGACGACGATGTATCCTGAAGTTCACACCCTTGCGGATGCTAATCTCCGTTTGGAGCGGTGTGGAGGCACAATGCTCCCCAAGAAGCCACTAGGGCCACCGTAATCTCCTCACGCCCTCGCACAATGCAAGATGCCGTGATTCCACTAAGGGACCCTTGAGGCGGTCACCGAACCCGTACAAATGGCAACCCTTGGGGCGGTCACCGAACCCGTACACTTTGGCAACCCTTGGGGAGGTCACGGTGCAGATCAAATTGCTCAGGCGATCTCCACAACCTAACTGGAGACCCCGACGCTTGCCCGGAGCTTTACACCACAATGATTGAGCTCCGAACACCACCAACCGTCTAGGGCGTCCAAGCACACAAGAGGAACAAGCTCAAGGGCACCAAGCACCCAAGAGTAATAAGCTTCTCAACTTGTAACTTCCACGTATCACCGTGGAGAACTCAAACGATGCACCAAATGCAATGGCAAGGGCACACGAAGTGCCCAAGTCCTTCTCTCTCAAATCCCACCGAAGCAACTAATGCTAGGGAAGAAAATGAGAGGAAGAACAAGAAGGAGAACACCAAGAACTCCAAGATCTAGATCCAAGGGGTTCCCCTCACATAGAGGAGAAAGTGATTGGTGGAAATGTGGATCTAGATCTCCTCTCTCTTTTCCCTCAAAAACTAGCAAGAATCCATGGAGGGATTGAGAGTTAGCAAGCTCGAAGAAGGTCAACAATGGGGGAAGAACACGACCTCAAAGGATAAGGTTCATTGGGGAAGAAGACCCCCTTTTATAGGACCTCCCGAATCCACCCGTTATGTGCTCAGGTCATGCACATGCGGTAATACCGCTTGGAGGAGCGGTACTACCGCTTAGCACGGTCAAAACAGCCCAACGAGAGAGAAAACACGAGTTGAAGTTCTGCCAGAGAGGTAGTACCGCTCTGGGGAGAGGTAGTACCGCTTACCACTTATAAGAGGTACTACCGCTCGGGAGGAGAGGTAGTACCGCTTACCACTAATAAGAGGTACTACCGCTCGGGTGGAGAGGTAGTACCGCTTACCGCTTATAAGAGGTACTACCGCTCTACTACCGCGAAACCCGACACGAAAAGACGCATCCCTAGAAGCAGCGGTACTACGCGCGGCACAGGGCCGCGGAACTGCCGCTTACAAGCGGTACTACCGCTCTGGAGAGCAGTACTACCGCTTGAGGCTTTCAGGAACACAACAGAGAAAACAGAGGATGCAATAAAGCCTAAACTGCCACAACTTCTGCATATGAGCTTCAGATTGAGCAAACGCAAGCTTGTTGGATAGAAGACGACGAGTAGCATCCAACAGCGGCTGATTATAGTAAAGAAGTGGCAGGGGAGGTATGCCTAACAAACCAAGAAGTGAAACCTCCAACAGAGAAGAACCGGCATACCCTCCAACATCGAAAACATCATAGAAGATGCATGTGAACTCCGTTTTTTATGAACTCGAGCTTGTCATAAATATGACCATAAGCTCCAAATCTCACAAGGAGAAGAACCAAACAAGAACCAATAAAGATGATGCAAGGGTGCAATGGTTTGAGCTCTCTACGAATGATATGATCAAGCAACTCATCGAGAGCCCCCCTTGATAGTACGGCAATCGATCCTATAACCCGGTCTCCCACAACTACCTTGAGACCGGTAAAATAGAAAACCTATCAAGGGCAAACCTTTGCCTTGCGCATAGTCCACTTGAGCTAGATGATGACGATCTTGACTCCCTCAAGTTGGACCACCTTTCTTGATTGCGTTGGCTCGATGAAGACTAGTTGATTTCTCCCCCATACTCCACTATGGGTGAGCCACTCTTCGACACATCTTCACTAAGTCCATTGCCACCACAATGGACGACAAGCTTCAAGCATATGATCTCTTCGTGATGATCCTACTTGAACTTGCACACAACAACCTAACCCCACAAAGAACACTCACGAAGACCATGGGTTAGTACACAAAGCGTAATTGACCATGCTTACCATACCATGGGATCGCTTGATCCCTCTCGGTACATCTTCTATGCTTTGTGTGTTGATCAACTTGATTCACTCTTTGACTTAGTCTTGATCAACCTTGAATCTTTCCAGCTCTCTTCATTTGGATGATGTCTTGAAGGTAAACATGAATGATCACACACTCTTCTTCTTCAAGACATGCTTGCTATAAGCTCAATACTCATAAGACCAATCTTTGGATAATTCCTTAATAGCACCTTGGTCATCACAAACTGTCCTTGAAACCAACAAATGGACTCCAGGAAAAGCCTATGGACAAACCCTTCAAATATAACTCAAGGCAAACATTAGTCCATAGAGATTGTCATCAATTGCCAAAACCAAACATGGGGGCACCGCATGTTCTTTCAATCTCCCCCATTTTGGTAATTGATGACAATCACTTTCAAGAGAGTTTATACAAGGAATTATGCATCACCATGCGATACAACAACCAATAATGTATGCATATGAGATGCAAATGCTAAGGAACAAAACCAAAGCAAGAGTAGAAAACTCTCTAAACTATTCCACAAAACTCTCTGAAACTTCTCCCCCATTGGCATCGATTGCCAAAATGGGCGAAAAGCTTAGAAGGCCAATATAAATTGTGGTCCTCCATAAATTGTGTATTTCTCAACAAGAGAGTGGAATGCAATACACATATCCAACTGTCAATACTTGGAGGAAGACAAACTATATTGAGGCCCAAAGATTGCAACAGAAAGATATGCCATAAAGACATAATAAAGATAGACACAAGCAATCAGAAGATAACAATTGAAGCAAGCAATCAACGGGTATCAATTGAACCAACTAGACCAATGATCCTACGTGCCACAAGAATAAAGATATTATGATATGCGCAAAGGAGTGTTCTAAAGAAACTAGAGAAACTCCCCATGATTTGTGCACACATAAGAATTTTTGTATTTGAATACAAAAGTGCACAAAATAGGATCTTAGCTCCCCCAAAATCAATAAAAACTCACAACTAGTGTATGTGAGCATATAGGAAACAAAGCCTAGCACAAGCAACAAACACATGGCTGAGCAACATGTAAAAGAGGCAACTTAAGAATAGGCTCAACCAAAATGATGTGTGTGAGTCATGGCAAAGCACTTGAGAAGACTAAAATAAGGATGAGCATTAAGCATCAACATAGTCTTGAAAGAATGAGGCACACGGTGCAAGGCGTGTCATTCCCAGACACAACTGGCAAATGGGTTCACAAGCTTACTAATAAGCAAAGGCCAATGTAAAGATGATCAATAGTTTCTACCACACATAAGTGAGTACCAATTGTCAAAAGACAAGAATTATTTGGAAATAATTCCCGGTGTTAGATAGCAAGGATATCCGACATCAACTTCACACCAAACACAAGCAAATTGCAACTTGTAGAGCTAACATGCCACCTAGGAACAAGATAATTTACAATGTCAATTCTAGGTGACAATAACTCAAATGTACACATTTTCTAGGCTAGTAATATACACATAGCATATTACTCCCCCATAATGTGATACCAATTAAAGATAGACAAGAGGCAATTACAAGGATCCAACAAGAGATAATTAATGGACTATTAAGAATTTGAATTTCTCATGAGAAGACATACCACATAGCGACTAGATAATCTTGTAATATCAATACTAGATGGTATTCCTCATGTACACACATTTATAGGATTGTGAGGTGTACAAAGCACATCACTCCCCCATAATGGGATATTCCATTAATCTCTCACAAGAGCCAACTAAGAAATAGACAAGATGCAAAAGGCTCAACGCATGACACACACATACATGATGTGCAAACCAACACACACATACTTGATTGCTCAAGATAATCAAGTTGGAAGCACAACATATACAAACACATGCAAGGAACAAAACCAAAACATGCAAAGGGGCAAGTAACTTTCAATGTAAACAATTTAAGTACAAGTTACCGCAAGGAGGCACATTGGATATAAGATGTAAGCTTGATGATTCACTTGACTTGGCTTGAGGCAATAAGAGCGATGAAGTCCCCTTAATTCTTCATAATGTAGCCAAGTCTCCAATGCCCTCCAACAACACCTATTGATCAAGTTTGAGCTAGTTGGGCCCCAACCAAGTTGCGTCCTAAGAGGTTAGTCACAATAGGCTTGGCTACCCAGATGGTTCTTTTCTTGACACCACTTTGAGTACCAACAAACTTGGCAAACACATTGCCAACCTTATCCTTCCCAAGAGAATAGATATCATCAATAATAATTGGGTTGGATAAGTTACCACTAGTGCATGAAGAAGCGACATGGCCTTTCTCACGACATAAGTAGCAACGTCTACTCTCCACTTTCTTCTCACTTGATTTCTCAACAAGAGAAGCATTAACTTGAGTCTTCTTGGGAAGTGGCCTTTCTTCAACTTGAGGTTGAGCATGAGATTGAACTTGTGCCCTCTTCCCTGTTGCTTGACACTAATGGCCTTCTTCTTCAATGGGCAAGATCTAACATGATGCCCTTCTACTTTGCACTTGAAGCAAACAATCTTGGCCGAATTCTTGACTTGTTCTTGGCCCTTCTTTTTGTTCATCTTGGACTTCTTCTTCTTATTGGAGTTGAATCCAAGTCCACCTTTGTCATTGGGGGATTTTTGCACACTCAAGATATTGTTGAGTGTGGATTTCCCTTTATGACTCTTCTCCAAGTCTTTCTTCAAAGAAGTGACTTGGGCCTTGAGCTCTTTGATTTCCTCTACATGGTTAGTCTCAACACAAGTACTAGAGGAAGTATAAGCTTCATCGTTAGAGCAACAAGGCAAGGAAAGCAATTCATCACAAGATGTACCAACATTGTGAGTAGATGAATTACAAGGACTAGCACATGGCAATATACTATTTTGACTAGAAGTAGTGCTAGTATCCACATGAGGCTCACTAGATGTTACCTTAGCAATCATGGCCTCATGAGCTATCTTTAGCACATTATGGGATACTAGAAGATCATCATGAGAGCTTGTGAGATTTACATGATTTTCTTCCAACATCCCATAATTGCTAGATAGCAACTCAAGTTGAGCCCTTAGCTCAACATTCTCCTTCAATATGGATGCTTCACAAGAGATAGAGTTAGTAGCACAAGCATCATCATTAGCAACAAGAGGAGAAGACAACTTGGCAAGCTCTTTTGAATATGAAGCTTTAAGTTGAGCATGAGACTCGGTGAGTTTGATGAGCTCACTCTTAATGACCCTTGAGCCATTTTCAAGGTGCTCAAAGTCCTCAAGGAGTTTAGCATGCGCAACTTCAAGCTCCTCATTTTTAGTTTCGAAATCATTGGCCACCTCAAGAGCTCTATCACGAGATTCCCTCACTCTAGATAACTCTAGAGAAAAAGTCTCCTCAAGAGATTCCTTGGTGGTTTGTTCAAGTTCAAGAGCTTGAGAGAGGTCCGCAATCTCATTAGCGTAATCACGCTCATGAGCTTCCATTTTATCAATGGTGACCTCATGCTCCTCTAGATGAGATTCCAACTCCTCAATGTATTTCTTGCCATCAATGGCAATAGACATTATTTCCATGAAGTTGGAACGAGCAATTTTATTTTTATGAAGAGCATTAAAAATCATTTCCCCCTTAATTTTTAAGGAGGCAACATTATCATTCTCTTCATCATTATCCTCATCATCATTAGCATTAACATCATCATCAAGAGACATATTGGGGTTCAAAGTGGGAGATACCTTTAAAGCCTTAGCCATAAGGCATAAAGCAATAGATGATGATGTAGGATCCCTTGAAGCACCATTTGAGACCACATCTTGTTCCATGGAGTGTTGGGTTTCCTCTACATTGTTAGCACAACAATTCGAGGAAATAGATGCATTTTTATCATGGCAACAAGACATAGCAAGCATATCATCATGAGATTTAGTCAAGCAATTTCTACATGATATGCAAGGACTATCAACACAAGCATGTGAAACATTTGGAGTGCTCGAAGTGTTAAGGCCCAAAGAAGGAGCATTGCAATTATATAGTGATGAAGGATCATGCACAATAAGCATACTATCATCATTGCAATGACCAACACTACTCACCATATCATTACCTTGTGGCAAACCACATGTAGGTGAAGTAGAAGAAGTTGAGAAGACTATACGACCGGAGGTGGAGGGAGAACAATCATCCCCACGAATCTTGGACACACCATATTTATCTTGAAGCTTCATCCACAACTCATGAGCATCCCGGAACGGCATGAGTTGAAATATAACTACATTGCTCAAAGCATCGAAAAGCACATTAGAAGCTTGAGCATTGAGATAAGAGTTTTTCTCATCCTCTAAAGATAATCTTTGGGGATCCTTTGGAGGAGAAAACCCCATATCTACAATTCGCTCTAAATTTGGGTCCATGACCCTAAGGAGATTAAGCATGCGAATTACCCAAACATCAAAATTTGTGCCATTGAAACTAAGAGTGTGAGAGAATCCTAATACCCTAGTCGACATCTTTACTCTCTAGGCGGTTAAGCCTAACAAATAGAGACGAGGCTCTGATACCAATTGAAAGATCGTGGATGTCGCCTAGAGGGGGGTGAATAGGCGCTTTAAAATAATTACGGTTGAGGCTTGAACAAATGCGGAATAAACCTAGCTGTTAATTTGTCAAGCACAAAACCTACAACAACCAGGCTCACCTATGTGCACCAACAACTTATGCTAAGCAAGAAAAACTACTTAGGTGATAGCAAGATATATGGCAAGAAAAAATATGGCTATTACAAAGTAAAGTGCATAACTAAAGGGCTCGGGTAAGAGATAACCGAGGCACGCAGAGACGATGATGTATCCCGAAGTTCACACCCTTGCGGATGGTAATCTCCGTTTGGAGCGTGTGGAGGCACAATGCTCCCCAAGAAGCCACTAGGGCCACCGTAATCTCCTCACGCCCTCGCACAATGCAAGATGCCGTGATTCCACTAAGGGACCCTTGAGGGCGGTCACCGAACCCGTACAAATGGCAACCCTTGGGGGCGGTCACTGAACCCGTACACTTTGGCAACCCTTGGGGGCGGTCACCGGTACCCGTCAAATTGCTCGGGGCGATCTCCACAACCTAATTGGAGACCCCGACGCTTGCCCGGAGCTTTACACCACAATGATTGAGCTCCGAACACCACCAACCGTCTAGGGCGCTCAAGCACCCAAGAGGAACAAGCTCAAGGGCACCAAGCACCCAAGAGTAATAAGCTTCTCAACTTGTAACTTCCACGTATCACCGTGGAGAACTCAAACCGATGCACCAAATGCAATGGCAAGGGCACACGGAGTGCCCAAGTCCTTCTCTCTCAAATCCCACCGAGGCAACTAATTCTAGGGAAGAAAATGAGAGGAAGAACAAGAAGGAGAACACCAAGAACTCCAAGATCTAGATCCAAGGGGTTCCCCTCACATAGAGGAGAAAGTGATTGGTGGAAATGTGGATCTAGATCTCCTCTCTCTTTTCCCTCAAAAACTAGCAAGAATCCATGGAGGGATTGAGAGTTAGCAAGCTCGAAGAAGGTCAACAATGGGGGAAGAACACGAGCTCAAAGGATAAGGTTCATTGGGGAAGAAGACCCCCTTTTATAGGACCTCCCGAATCCACCCGTTATGTGCTCAGGTCGTGCACAAGCGGTACTACCGCTTGGAGGAGCGGTACTACCACTTAGCACGGTCAAAACAGCCCAACGAGAGAGAAAACACGAGTTGAAGTTCTGCCAGAGAAGTAGTACCGCTCTGGGGAGAGGTAGTACCGCTTACCACTTATAAGAGGTACTACCGCTCGGGAGGAGAGGTAGTACCGCTTACCACTAATAAGAGGTACTACCGCTCGGGTGGAGAGGTAGTACTGCTTACCGCTTATAAGAGGTACTACCCTCTACTACCGCGAAACCCGAAACGAAAATATGCATCCCTAGAAGCAGCGGTACTACGCGCGGCACAGGTCATGCAGATCTTGTAAGCATAAGCGGTACTACCGCTCTAGAGAGCATACTACCGCTTGAGGCTTTCAGAACACAACAGAGAAAACAGAGGATGCAATAAAGCCTAAACTGCCACAACTTCTGCATATGAGCTTCAAATTGAGCAAACTCAAGCTTGTTGGATAGAAGACGACGAGTAGCATCCAACAACGGCTAATTATAGTAAAGAAGTGGCAGGGGAGGTATGCCTAAGAAACCAAGAAGTGAAACCTCCAACAGAGAAGAACCGGCATACCCTTCAACATCAAAAACATCATAGAAGATGCATGTGAACTCCGTTTTCGATGAACTCGAGCTTGTCATAAAAATGACCATAAGCTCCAAATCTCACAAGGAGAAGAACCAAAAAAGAATCAATAAAGATGGTGCAAGGATGCAATGGTTTGAGCTCTCTACAAACGATACGATCAAGCAACTCATCAAGAGCCCCCCTTGATAGTACGACAATCGATCCTATAACCCGGTCTCCCACAACTACCATGAGACCGGTAAAATAGAAAACCTATCAAGGGAAAGCCTTTGCCTTGCGCATAGTCCACTTGAGCTAGATGATGACGATCTTGACTCCCTCAAGTTGGACCACCTTTCTTGATTGCGTTGGCTCGATGAAGACTAGTTGATTTCTCCCCCATACTCCACTATGGGCGAGCCACTCTTCGACACATCTTCAGAAAGTCCATTGCCACCACAATGGATGGCAAGCTTCAAGCATATGATCTCTTCGTGATGATCCTACTTGAACTTGCACACCGCAACCTAACCCCACAAAGAACACTCACGAAGACCATGGGTTAGTACACAAAGCGTAATTGACCATGCTTACTGTCGGTGTCAAAACCGGCGGATCTCGGGTAGGGGGTCCCGAACTGTGCGTCTAGGTGGATGGTAACAGGAGACAAGGGACACGATGTTTACCCAGGTTCGGGCCCTCTTGATGGAGGTAAAACCCACGTCCTGCTTGATTGATATTGATATTGTGGATGTTTACAAGAGTGGATCTACCACGAGATCAAGGAGGCTAAACCCTAGAAGCTAGCCTATGGTATGATTGTAAGGGTTGTTGTGATTGTAGTCTTACGGACTAAAGCCATCCGGTTTATATAGACATCGGAGGGGGCTAGGGTTACATAGAGTCGGTTATAATGGTAGGAGATCTACATATCCGTATCGCCAAGCTTGCCTTCCACGCCAAGGAAAGTCCCATCCGGACACGGGGTGAAGTCTTCAATCTTGTATCTTCATAGTCTTGGAGTCCGGTTGATGATGATAGTCCGGCCGATGATGGTAGTCCGGCAATCCGGACACCCCCTAATCCGGGACTCCCTAAGTAGCCCCTGAACCAAGCTTCAATGACGATAAGTCCGGCGTGTCTATTGCTTGGCATTGCAAGGCGGGTTCCTCCTCCAAATGATAGAAGATTGTGAACACCGGGATAGTGTCCGCTCGCAAAATAAATTCCACATTCCACCGTAGAGAGAATAATAATATATACACAAGTTCAATCACGACGTTTTCCATGGCAGGACGTCACACCACTACCAAGCCATTACTCGAATTGTTTTTTACTTTACCACCTCAGCGCATTTAGCGAAGCGGTTTCCTTGGCACGTCTTGTTGAAGCAGAGATCGTGTTTCCCCATAATCCGGGATTCTCATCAATACGGGCGTGGGTAACCCAACCGCGTCATTGATGGTGACGCTTGGGAGATAAGCGAGTTTTACCGGGCGGTGGGGACGCGTAAGACTTCGCCCGCCCATATAAGGGATAAGAATTCACCTTCTCACCTCGCCTTCTTCCTCCTTTGCTTATCCATCTCCGCGCACTCGAGCTCCAGCGCCCAAGTTCGCGCATCTCGTCTAAACCTTCTCCGACCATGTCCGGAGCGGGAGGTAAATGGTTGGCCTCCACCGTTAAGGAGGAGCAAATCGCCAAACTGCGTGGCGCGGATACCTTTCCGGCGACATCGCAGCACCGCTGCCCGACGAGGGCAGCTTATCCCCACCCCCGGGCCCCATGAGAGGGTCGTCTTTCTTCCCCACTTCCTCCGCTGGATGGGCTTTCCACTACATCCCTTTGTCCGGGATCATGTTCTACTACGGCTGGATTTCCATGATCCGCACCGAACTTCATCCTCAACATCTCGGCGTTTATAAATGGTGTGCGAACCTTCCTCGCATCCAGCCCCACTTCGCCAGGCTCAAGACCTTCAATGTCAAGCGAAGGTAGTGAAGGGCACTCAAGCGGAGTGCGGAGGCGCCATGTTGGGCAAGATGCCCAACGTCCTTTGGTTCGAAGGGCCTTCGTGGAATCCGTCAAGGGTGGCAATCGGGTGGTTCTATATCACCGAGCAGCGTGACCCTAAATGGGCGCGCCCCGAAGTTTAGATCTGGTATCCCCACGCAGCTCACCTCCCGGAAAGAGAAGGGCTTCTTGTGGGGCAGTTTGAAGGAGCCGACGGGACTCCAAACCTGTATCAAGAAGCTGGTGAAGAAGCTCGGGCTGGTTAACGTGGTCCAAGTCATGCTCGTCGCGGATTCTCCCATGCCAAGAGCGGGCATTCAATCTACGGAGTTCGATCCGAACAGCACCAGCGCTGAACAAGCTCTTGACACAACGTCTGAAGGCGCTGGAAGGTGCTGTTCAAGGGCGCGAAGCCCCGCATCCGCGTCTGAAGATCGCGGATTTCGCTCGCAGCGCCAGGCTGACGAGGTAAGTGATTCTACCCCTTTACGGGACACTCGTTTTCCATAGTTTGACTCTATGCGGGTTTTAATTTCCCCTTTTCCTTTGACATGACTGGATGAAGAAGGCGGAGCAGATCACCTGTCCGGCTCCTATGCCAGAAAATCCAGTAGACGCTCGTCTAGCGAGGCTGCTGGTTCCGGCACCGCACGTGGTGCCGGAGAAGAAGGCCAAGAAGGAGGCCACGGGTGCTCAAAAGAGTGCCCGTTTTCAGGTGTCCGACGACTCCGGGGCTGACTCCTCCCCCGAAAATGAGGAGGAGGAAGAGGACTCTCTCCCAGAGGAGGGAGAGAGGAAGAGGAAGGCTTCCCCAATAGGGGAGGCCGAAGGGTCCAAGAGGGGAAGGACTATTCCCCCGGATAGCTCCGCCAACATCAACGTTGGTGAGGAAGAATGGCCTTCAAGGGCCAGGCCTCCGACGAGATCGTAAGTATCCGGATTCCTGAATGATTTGTAATTTCTTTTTCTGCGTCACATAGTGTCATTCTAATGCCGCATGCTGCCTGTAGTCCGGCCAGTGATGATCTCCCCGCTTCATCGAGCGGGTCGTTGGCTTCGTCGGATGTAGACTCCATCCCGACCGCCTCCACCCCTCGCCACACCGAGGACGCCGAGGTGGGATCCCCAGAAGGGACCCATCAGGGGGAGGCTCCGGAGGCGCCACAAGGCGTCCTCCCGGACTTTGCGCCGGACTCACAACAGAACCCGCAGTGGTTCCGGAGTCCGCCGCGCCCTTCGAACGAAGGGCAAGACCGTGACACCGGGCGGCTTCCGCCCAACCGAGGCGCGGGTAATTTGTTGAGGCGCTGCAGAGCGCTTCCATCGAGAAGAACACCGCACTATTATGAGTGCGGTGATTGAAAGTGCAGCTTGCCAAAGGCGGGCTGACCGAAGCCTCGCAATAGCCTTCTATCGGGCTTTGAGGTAAGAAGTTAAAATATGCAATGTAATACCGCATAGACAGTAGCCTCGATGCTCGGTTCGGTGTTCGGAAAGAAAAGCGGATGAGGATCTCAAACAAGATATACGTGAGGTTGCTAAAAAATTATGTCAATATGGGTTGCAGGCTGCGCTGCGCTGACCTCTGCCAGACCGATCATGGAGGTCGGTGCATTGAAGCAGGAGCTCGGCGGTCGGGCAAGAGCTCGGCAGCGCCAGAAGCAGCTCCAAGACAAAGAAGGTGAGTAACACCACATTGAATTTGTACCTTACAGAAAAGTATTTAGGTTGCGACAAAAAATAACAAGGATAACATGGGTACTGCAGGGGCCACGAACGAGGTGGCGGCCCTGAAGGAGGCCATGTCCGTGGCCACGGAACGGGGGGAGCGAGAAAAGCAGGAGGCGCGGGTGGCGGTGGTTCAGCAAGAGCTCCAGGCTCTCATGGAAAAGCATGAGAGTTTGGAGCGTGACTCAAAGACTCGAGAGTCCGAGCTTGCCTCGGCTCTCGAAAGTGCCAAAACCGCCAAGGCCGAGGCCCATAAGTCCCTTCAGGAGGTTGAATTGATGAAGAAGATAGCGGCGGGTAAGGCATTTTTCATGCAAAGCAAGCATGTGAATGTAAATTACGTGTTACTTACCCGGATTCGGAGCTCTCCAGGGGCGTTTGCAGATCTGCCTCATGGCGTGTCTCGATGCCGCCGCATTCTCTCGAGCCGAGGAGGGGAGCTCAACGGAGAAGGTCTTCTGGTCTCGGTATCTTGAGGCCGGCCATCCAGTGCCCCTAGCGACCAGTGAAGCAGCTGGTCGAACTTCACAAGGTGGCCGAGCAGGCCATGAAGGGCCTCATAGTCCATTTGTGGCTGGAGAGGCCATGCCAGGGAGCTACTTCGGCCTTGTGCGACGGCTGGTGGATCGTGCCCCTGGGTGGAGGTTCAAGCGCTCTGCCTGTATTGAAGGTGCTCGTCGGGCCCTTGCCCGCGCAAAAGGTGCATTGGGGCAAGCTGGATGCGGAGAAGCTGATCACCGCGCGCCACCGGCGGGCAAGGAGCATCGTCGCCCAAATTTACTATAAGGCTGTCTGAAGGGTGCCCGCAAGATTGCAGATGAGTGCCCAGGATGTAATTTTGAGTGAATTCACAATGTGTTATCCTATCGCTGAAAACTTTGTTCATATCGCTAAGCAACGCTTGTTTAATTTAAAATATTACCTTCATGCGGCCGTTTATTAAATCGAGAGATGGCAAGTCGCGGCTTCGCCCCCATGCCACAGTCTTTGGGGTGTTCGGGATAAACTTGAGCACTCTTGTTCCCATTTTTGGGTCCATCTAGGAGGCGCTCAACACAACGAACAAGGCAACCGGACTTATAGTGCTTGAACACTCTCACTTAGCCATAGAATTCTATAATTTTAAATTTGGTGAAGCCCCTAGTATTCGGAAGACCGAATTGGGGCGCTATCCACGCCTTCATCGGACATAATCCGAACTTCGCTCAAGCGGCGAGGTCTTTAAGGACCCGAAGGACCTCTCGAACAGCGACCAGTCTCACGCCTTATCATGCTGGTCAGTTTTAGCTTTCCATCGAGGCGTTAACCGGCTCAACCGGGCGCAATCGCAGTGGTTCTCCCAGTGCTACCTTAGCCGATAGAACGGAACGTAAGGTGCCAAACATGGGAGCCGGGCAAACCCAACTATTGACCCAAGACATGATTCGGAGCTGATTCATATAATGCTATAAGTTCGGGGTGCCGCACTTGTGAAAGTGTGCGGACTTTATCACACCATAAAGCGGAGGACATAAGCCCCTGGTGTATTTGGCCGTACCAAGATGCACGGGTGCAACATGTTGTAAATGAACATATATATATATATAAAGTGATGCAATTATAGGCAAAAGTGCTGCATTTTATTCGAGAAGATATGCTATCAGTGCGGAATGATACAAATAGTGCGGAAAGCAAGGGATTGGACGAATTAAAGGCGTCTCCCTCCAGGGGTAGGCCGCGGAATGTTGTATTTAACAAATTTAATGCTCGTGATGGAGACCACCTGAGTGTTCGTCGCGGCCTTTGTCCTTCCTTGGCTGTTGCATCATGAGTTCGGCAGGTTCGCCGCCGGACTGAGTTCTGTATAAAAAAAGAGAAAAATAAAAGAAAAAAGAGCGACACACTTGGGAGCCCCTGGTGTGGTCGAACCGCACTGGTCTGTTGTGGTTGTGCCCTTCCCCTATGCCCTTGGTATCTCGTAGGCGTAATTATGTCTGTGGAGAGTTTGTCTTACAATTTTGCGAGGGCTGGGGTTGGGGCCGCATTGCTACGTGTGCGGGGCGTGCGGTGGTCTTGGTTGATTTTGCTCGGCGCGTTTGGTCGTGTCCGGTCGTTTAACGGCGGACTCGATAATTGCCTTAAAAGGCTGCTCAGACTTCTGCCGCGAGAGCCATTGTATGTTCCTCCGTTCGGAGGGAGCGCCCGTGTTTCCATTGACCGTGATGACTCCACGAGGGCTGGCATCTTGAGCTTAAGGTATGCATAATGCGGCACCACGTTGAATTTTGCAAACGTGGTTCGTCCGAGCAGAGCGTGATAGCCGCTGCGAGCGGGACTATGTCGAAGATTAACTCCTCGCTCGAAATTATCCGGGATCCGAAGACCACTTCGGTGTGGCGAGCACGTACAATTGGCCTCGACACCTGGTATGGCGCCTCTGAAGGTCGTCGTTGTAGGTTTAATCCTTGAAGGGTCTATGCCCATCTTGCGCCTTGTATCCCGATAAAGCAGGTTCAGCACTCTGCCGCCGTCCATCGGGACTCTCGTGAGGTGAAATCCATCAACGATTGGGTCTAAAACCAATGCGCGCGAATCCGCCATGGCGGATATGGTCGGATGGTCTCTTCGATCGAAAGTGATCCGCAAGAGGACCATGGGTTGAATTTTGGGGCGACTGGCTCCATCGCAGATATCGCCCTTTAGTGCACTTCCGCTCCCTCTTGGGAATATGCATTGCGTATATCATGTTTACCGTCCGAACTTGAGGGGGAATCCTTTTATCCTCTCGTTGTTCGCGGCGGGTCTCTTCCTCGTCATCGCTGTGTAGCCTAGCCCCTTGTCACGTTTTGGCGATTAATTTGCTGCTGCTTGAATACCCAACAATCTCTGTTGGTATGGTTAGCTGGCTTTTCGGGGTTCCATGTATTTGACAAGAGCGGTCGAGTATTCGGTCCAAATTGGACGGGCCCGGAGTGGTTCTTTTGAATGGCTTCTTCCGTTGACGGGTTTGGAGCCTCGAATCCGGCGTTGATTGCCGTCTCCTCATTCTTGTCGCCGTTAACGCGGCGTTTGTTTTGTTTCGACGCAACCTGCCATTGCGGTCCTTGGTATCCGGACTGCCAGCGTTTTGCTGAGGTTGTTCTCGCGAGCGAGCCAGCTATCCACTCCCGCACGAAGCGGGTCATGAGGGATGTGAGGGCTGCCATGGATTTCGCTTCTCTGTCCTAGGTGCCGGGCCAACCATCATCGCGGATGTTATGTTTGAAGGCAGCGAGTGCCTCTGCATCCGGACGGTCGGCGATTTGATTTTTCTTTGTTAAGAACCGTGTCCGAATTGCACGGCCGATTCGTCTGCTGCTGGATTATGTGGCTTAGGTCATCTGCGTCCGTGGTCGCATATACGTGCTCGGAAGTTGTCGAGGAATGCGGCTTCCGTGTCTTCCCAACATCCAATTGACTCTACGGGCAGGCTGTTAAGCCAATGCCGAGCTGGTCCTTTAAGCTTGCGCGAGATATTTGATGGCGTGAAGATGCCGCCGGGCCATGTGTATATGGAGGAGATAATCCTCAATCCAGACCGCTGGGTCTGTTGTGCCATCGTAGGATTCGATATTAACGGGTTTGAACCCTTGAGGATTTGATGATCCATTACTTCGCCATTGAAGCATAGTGGGTGTCTGGCGCCTCAGATTGAGCAATATCGCGACGTAGCTCGAGAGAGCGTTATCTGCTGTGTTCGCCCGACCGAGTAGTTGTATCCGTGCGACGGTATTCGCCGTGGGTCGGGCGCCCACGTGATCCATAGATAGATCTGGATTGTCTTGCCTTGTCCTCCAATATATCTCGCAAGTCCGCGCGTTCCCCATGGCTTCCTGCTTTTAGAGCGATGCCGGGTACGATTTTGGTGGAGGGCTTGCACGCCTCTATCGCGCCACGAGGTGGTCGGTCTGCCGACAGTAATCTGGTGATGCTGCCTCCTCTAATCGGGGAGCAACTTGTGTTTTGGGTAACTTTTGAGGGCGTTCGAGTTCATACTCTTGACCGCGAGGACCTCGGTCCATCCGCCGCCAAGAGGGTCTTGATCAGCTTGAAGCTGTTGTTGCTTTTTCTTTAGGCTGTTTGCCGTGGCCATTAGCCTGCGTCTCAAACGCTCTTGTTCGACGGGATCCTCGAGCACGACAATTAAATCGTCGCCGAGGCTTGCCTCGTCTCCGGAGGAGGTAAGTAATTGTCATCCTCGACCTCTTAAATGCCGCCTCTCCCGAGGGCTTGCTTCTACCCCTCCTGCGCTGGATCGTCTTTGGAGGGAGTTGTCTTCGGCACTTTCTGGGGTGTTATTATCTCCTGTGCCGGAATCTCCATTCTTGCCGTGGCGGGATTTAGAGCGGCGCCGCTGACGTCGGCGCTTGGGCTGTTTCTTTAAGGAATCGGCCTCCGCTGCTTCTTCGCCGTCCCCATCTTTTGGGGTGTCCACCATGTATATGTCGTATGACGAGGTGGTTTTCCAGTGTCCTGTAGGCACTGGTTCTTGGTAGTCTCCGGCATCGTCGTCCATACCGTCGATGTCTTCGGAGTCGTAGTCGAGTACGTCGGTTAAATCATCGACGGTGGCTACGAAGTGGGTGGTGGGTGGGATCTGAATTTCTTCGTCGTCCGCGTCCCACCCGTCCTGGCCGTAGTTCGGCCAGGGCTCTCCGGATAGCGAGAGATGCTTCAGTGAATTTATGATATCGCCGAAGGGCGAGTGCTGAAAGATGTCCGCGGCGGTGAATTCCATGATCGGCGCCCAATCGGATTCGACAGGCAAGGGCGCAGGAGGTCCGGAGTCAGGCAGAGAGTCCGGCGCCTCGGAGTCATGGGCTTTATGCGGGACAAGGTAAGTGTTCGGCTCCATCACCGTGGGAGTTGCAGCTCTCGAGGCGGTGTCCAGCCATCCGTCCTCGATCCGAGCGATCGGCTCCGGACTATGAGTCGGAGCGGATTCGTGGGCGGCCTCCAAGGTGCTGTCCGGCGGCAGAGTTAGGTCATGCCCATCGAGACAGCGCGGCACGCTTGGCTGTGGCTCAGATCCATCGAAGATCAAGTCCCCGCGGATGTCGGCCGTGAAGTTTAGGCTTCAAACCTGACTCGACGGCCGGGCGTAGCTTCGATCTGCTCCAGATGGCCAAGGGAGTTGGCCCGCAGCGCGGCCGCCGAATCTGAAGATCTGTCCGGGAGAAAGGTCTCACCCAGGACTGCGTCGTTGTTGATTGAAGAGGCCATCAAGCCTATCGGTGACGACACAGAGGAACTCTCAATGAAAGCACCAATGTCGGTGTCAAAACCGGCGGATCTCGGGTAGGGGGTCCCGAACTGTGCGTCTAGGCGGATGGTAACAGGAGACAAGGGACACGATGTTTACCTGTGTTCAGCCCTCTTGATGGAGGTAAAACCCTCGTCTGCTTGATTGATATTGATATTGTGGATGTTTACAAGAGTGGATCTACCACGAGATCAAGGAGGCTAAACCCTAGAAGCTAGCCTATGGTATGATTGTAAGGGTTGTTGTGATTGTAGTCCCACGGACTAAAGCCATCCGGTTTATATAGACACCGGAGGGGGCTAGGGTTACATAGAGTCGGTTACAATGGTAGGAGATCTACATATCCGTATCGCCAAGCTTGCCTTCCACGCCAAGGAAAGTCCCATCCGGACACGGGGTGAAGTCTTCAATCTTGTATCTTCATAGTCTTGGAGTCCGGTTGATGATGATAGTCCGGCCGATGATAGTCCGGCCGATGATGGTAGTCCGGCAATCCGGACACGCCCTAATCCGGGACTCCCTCACTTACCATACCATGGGATCGCTTGATCCCTCTCGGTACATCTTCTATGCTTTGTGTGTTGATCAACTTGATTCACTCTTTGACTTAGTCTTGATCAACCTTGAATCTTTCCAACTCTCTTCATTTGGATGATGTCTTGAAGGTAAACATGAATGATCACACACTCTTCTTCTTCAAGACATGCTTGCTATAAGCTCAATACTCATAAGACCAATCTTTGGATAATTCCTTAATAGCACCTTGGTCATCACAAACTCTCCTTGAAACCAACAAATGGACTCCAAGAAAAGCCTATGGACAAACCCTTCAAATATAACTCAAGGCAACCATTAGTCCATAGAGATTGTCATCAATTGCCAAAACCAAACATGGGGGCACCACATGTTCTTTCACATGCATTGGTTTTTCGCTTGAAGAGGAAAGGGTGATGCAACAAAGTAGCATAAGTATTTCCCTCAGTTTTTGAGAACCAAGGTATCAATCCAGTAGGAGGCCACACGCAAGTCCCTCGTACCTACACAAACAAATAAGAACCTTGCAACCAACACGATAAAGGTGTTGTCAATCCCTTCATGGCCACTTGCAAAAGTGAGATCTGATACAGATGATAAGATAATATTTTTGTTATTTTTATGCTAAAGATTACAAGTAAAGATTGCAAAATAAACGACACAAGAAATAGCTAGTTGACGGAAGATTAATATGCTGGAAAATAGACCCGGGGCCATAGGTTTCACTAGTGGCTTCTCTCAAGATAGCATAAGTGTTACGGTGGGTGAACAAATTACTGTCGAGCAATTGATAGAAAAGTGCACAATTATGAGAATATCTAGGCATGATCATGAATATAGGCATCACGTCTGTGACAAGTAGACCGACTCCTGCCTGCATCTACTACTATTACTCCACACATCAACCGCTATCCAGCATGCATCTATAGTATTAAGTTCATGAGAACAGAGTAACGCATTAGGTAAGATGACATGATGTAGAGGGATAAACTCAAGCAATATGATATAAACCCCATCTTTTTATCCTTGATGGCAACAATACAATACGTGTCGTTTCGCTTTCTGTCACTGGGATCGAGCAATGCAAGATTGAACCCAAAGCTAAGAACTTCTCCCATTGCAAGAAAGATCAATCGAGTAAGCCAAACCAAACTGATAATTCAAAGAGACTTGCAAAGATAACCAATCATACATAAAAGAATTCAGAGCAGATTGAAATATTGTTCATAGATAATCGTGATCATAAACCCACAATTCATCGGATCTCGACAAACACACCACAAAAAGAGTTACATCGAATAGATCTCCAAGGAGATCGAGGAGAACTTTGTACTGAGATCCAAAGAGAGAGAAGGAGCCATCTAGCTAATAAATATGGACCCGAAGGTCTGTGGTAAACTACTCACACATCATCGGAGAGGCTATGGTGTTGATGTAGAAGCCCTCCGTGATCGATTCCCCCTCCGGCGGAGCGCCGAAAAAGGCCCCAAGATGGGATCTCACGGGTACAAAAGGTTGCGGCGGTGGAAATAGGGTTTCGTGGTGCTCCCTGATGGTTTCGGGGTACGTAGGTATATATAGGAGGAAGAAGTAGGTCGGTGGAGCCATGAGGGGCCCACGAGGGTGGGGGCGCGCCCAGGTGGCAGGCGCGCCTCCCTGCCTCGTGGTCTCCTCGGTTGTTTCTTGATGTCCACTGCAAGTCCTCTGGATCACGTTTGTTCCAAAAATCACGTTCCCAAAGGTTTCATTCCGTTTGGATTCCGTTTGATATTCCTTTTCTATGAAACACTGAAATAGGCAAAAAAACAGCAATTTGCACTGGGCCTTGGGTTAGTAGGTTAGTCCCAAAAATAATATTAAAGTGTATAATAAAGCCCATTAAACATCCAAAACAGAATATACAATAGCATGGAACAGTAAAAAATTATAGATACGTTGGAGACGTATCAACAACACATGTCTATGGCTAGGAAACTTAACCATCTTTGATTAACGAGCTAGTCTAGTAGAGGCATACTAGGGACACTCTGTTTTGTCTATGTATTCACACATGTACTAAGTTTCCGGTTAATGCAATTCTAGCATGAATAATAAACATTTATCATGATATAAGGAAATATAAATAGCAACTTTATTATTGCCTCTAGGGCATATTTTCTTCAGTCTCCCACTTGCACTAGAGTCAATAATCTAGTTCGCATCGCCATGTGATTTAACACCAATAGTTCACATCACCATGTGATTAGTTCACATCGCCATGTGATTAATACCCAAAAGGTTTTACTAGAGTCAATAATCTAGTTTACATCGCTATGTGATTAACACCCAAAGAGTACTAAGGTGTGATCATGTTTTGCTTGTGAGAGAAGCTTAGTCAATGGGTCTGTCACATTCAGAGCCATATGCATTTTGCAAATTTCTATGTCTACAATGCTCTGCACGGAGCTACTCTAGCTAATTGCTCCCACTTTCAATATGTATCCAGATTGAGACTTAGAGTCATCCGGATCAGTGTCAAAGCTTGCATCAGCGTAACTCTTTACGATGAACTCTTTATCACCTACATAACCGAGAAATATCTCCTTATTCCACTAAGGATAATTTTGACCGCTGTCCAGTGATCTACTCCTAGATCACTATTGTACTCCATTGCCAAACTCAGTGTAGGGTATACAATAGATCTGGTACACAGCATGGCATACATTATAGAACCTATGGTTGAGGCATAGGGAATGACTTTCATTCTCTTTCCATCTTCTGCTATGGTCGGGCTTTGAGTCTTACTCAATTTCACACCTTGCAATACATGCAAGAACTCCTTCTTTGACTGTTCCATTTTGAACTACTTCAAAAATTTGTCAAGGTATGTACTCATTGAAAAAACTTATCAAGTGTCTTGATCTATCTCTATAGATCTTGATGCTCAATATGTAAGCAGCTTCATCGAGGTCTTTATACTTATCAGAAAGGTTGTAGTGCTCCCACTCACTTTCTTGTAACTACAGGCTTCATCGCAACTCTGTATAAAACTATATGCTTTGATCAACTCATCAAAGCGTATATTCCAACTCTGAGATGCTTTGTACCAGTCCATGGATGGATCGCTGGAGCTAGCACATTTTGTTAGCACCTTTAGGGTCGACAAAACCTTCTGGTTGCATCATATACAACTCTTCTTTAAGAAATCCATTAAGGAATGTAGTTTTTACATCCATTTGCCAGATTTCATAAAATGTGGCAATTGCTAACATGATTCGGACAGACTTAAGCATTGCTACGAGTGAGAAAATCTCATTGTAGTCAACACCTTGAACTTTGTCAAAAACCTTTTTCGACAATTCTAGCTTTGTAGATAGTAACACTACTATCAGCTTCCGTCTTCCTCTTGAAGATCCATTTATTTTCTATGGCTTGCCGATCATCGGGAAAGTGAACCAAAGCCCACACTTTATTCTCATACATGGATCCCATCTCAGATCTCATGGCCTCAAGCCATTTTGCGGAATCTGGGCTCATCATCGCTTCCTCATAGTTCGTAGGTTCGTCATGGTCAAGTAACATGACCTCCAGAACAGGATTACCGTACCACTCTGGTGCGGATCATACTCTGGTTGACCTACGAGGTTTGGTAGTAACTTGATCTGAAGTTTCATGATCATCATCATTAATCTTCCTCACTAATTGGTGTAGGCATCACTGGAACTGATTTCTATGATGAACTATTTTCCAATTCGGGAGAAGGTACAATTACCTCATCAAGATCTACTTTCCTCCCACTCACTTCTTTCGAGAGAAACTCCTTCTCTAGAAAGGATCCATTCTTAGCAACAAAGATCTTGCCTTCGGATCTGTGGTAGAAGGTGTACCCAACATTTTCTTTTGGGTATCCTATGAAGACTCACTTCTCGATTTGGGTTTGAGCTTATCAGGTTGAAACTTTTTCACATAAGCATTGCAACCTCAAACTTTAAGAAATGACAACTTGGGTTTCTTGCCAATCACAGTTCATAAGGTGTCGTCTCAATGGATTTAGATGGTGCCCTATGCAACGTGAATGCAGCTGTCTCTAATGCATAACCCCAAAACGATAGTGGTAAATTGGTAAGAGACATCATAGATTGCACTATATCCAATAAAGTATGGTTATGACATTCGGACACACCATTATGCTGTGGTGTTCCAGGTGGCATGAGTTTGTGAAATTATTCCACATTGTTTTAATTGAAGGCCAAAATCATACTCAAATATTTGCCTCTACGATCAGATTGTAGAAACTTTATTTTCTTGTTACGATGATTCTCTACTTCACTCTGAAAATCTTTGAACTTTTCAAGTGTTTCAGACTTGTGTTTCATCAAGTAGATATACACATATCTACTCAAATCATCTGTGAAGGTCAGAAAACAATGATACCCGCCGTGAGCATCAACACTCATTGGACCGCATACACCGGTATGTATTATTTCCAATAAGTCAGTGGCTCGCTCCATTGTTCCGGAGAACGGAGTCTTAGTCATCTTGCCCATGAGGCATGGTTCGCAAGCATCAAGTGATTCATAATCAAGTGATTCCAAAAGCCCATCAGCATGGAGTTTCTTCAGGCGCTTTACACCAATATGACCTAAACGGCAGTGCCACAAATAAGTTGCACTTTATTAACTTTGCATCTTTTGGCTTCAATATTATGAATATGTGTATCACTACGATCGAGATTCAATAAACCATTTATATTGAGTGTATGACCATAGAAGGTTTTATTCATGTAAATAGAACAACAATTATTCTTTGACTTAAAAGAATAACCGTATTGTAATAAACATGATCCAATCATATTCATGCTCAACGCAAACACCAAATAACATTTATTTTAGGTTCAACACTAATCCCGAAGGTAAAGAGAGTGTGCGATGGTGATCTTATCAACCTTGGAATCACTTCCAACACACATCATCACCTCGCCCTTAACTAGTCTCTGTTTTATTTTGCAACTCCCGTTTCGAGTTACTAATCTTAGCAACTGAACTAGTATCAAATACTTAGGGGTTGCTATAAACACTAGTAAAGTACACATCAATAACATGTATATCAAATATACCTTTGTTCACTTTGCCATCCTTCTTATCCGCCAAATACTTGGGGCAGTCCCGCTTCCAGTGACCAGTCCCTTTGCAGTAGAAGCACTTAGTCTCAGGCTTAGGTCCACACTTGGTTTTTTTACTTGAGCAGCAACTTGCTTGCCGTTCTTCTTGAAATTCCCCTTCTTCCCTTTGCTCTTTTTCTTGAAACTAGTGGTCTTGTCAACCATCAACACTTGATGCTTTTCTTGATTTCTACCTTCGTCGATTTTAGCATCGCGAAGAGCTTGGAAATTGTTTTCGTCATCCCTTGCATATTATAGTTCATCACGAAGTTCTAGTAACTTGGTGATAGTGACTAGAGAACTTTTGTCAATTACTATCTTATCTGGAAGATTAACTCCCACTTGATTCAAGCAATTGTAGTACCCAGACAATCTGAGCACATGCTCACTGGTTGAGCTATTCTCCTCCATCTTATAGGAAAAGTACTGTCAGAGGTCTCATACCTCTTGACACGGGCATGGGTATGACATACCAATTTTAACTTTTGGAACATCTTATATGCTCCGTGGTGTTCAAAACATTTTTGAAGTTCTGGTTCTAAGCCGTAAAGCATGGTGCACTAAACTATCAAGTAGTCATCATACCGAGCTTTGCCAAACGTTCATAACATCTGCATATGCTCCTGCAATAGGTATGTCGCCTATCGGTGCATCAAGGACATAATTCTTCTGTGCAACAATGAGGATAATACTCAGATCATGGATCCAATCCGCATCATTGCCACTAACATCTTTCAACTTATTTTTCTCTAGGAACATATCAAAAATGAATTGGGAAGCTATGCGCGAGCTATTGATCTACAACATTATTTGCAAATACTATCAAGACTAAGTTCATGAAAAATTAAAGTTCAATTAATCATATTACTTAAGAACTCCCACTTAGATAGACATCCCTCTAGTCATCTAAATGATCACGTGATCCAAATCAACTAAACCATGTCCGATCATCACGTGAGATGGAGTAGTTTTCAATGGTGAACATCACTATGTTGATCATATCTACTATATGATTCACGCTCGACCTTTCGGTCTCCAGTGTTCCGAGGCCATATCTGCATATGCTAGGCTCGTCAAGTTTAACCTGAGTATTCTACGTGTGCAAAACTGGCTTGCACCCGTTGTATGTGAACGTAGAGCTTATCACACCCGATCATCACGTGGTTTCTCAGCACGAAGAACTGTCGCAACGGTGCATACTCAGGGAGAACACTTATACCTTGAAATTTAGTGAGAGATCATCTTATAATGCTACCGCCGTACTAAGAAAAATAATATGCATAAAAGATAAACATCACATGCAATCAATATAAGTGATATGATATGGCCATCATCATCTTGTGCCTTTGATCTCCATCTCCAAAGCACCGTCATGATCACCATCGTCACCGGCGCAACACCTTGATCTCCATCGTAGCATCGTTGTCGTCTCGCCAACTATTGCTTCTACGACTATTGCTACCACTCAGTGATAAAGTAAAGCAATTACATGGCGATTACATTTCATACAATAAAGCGACAACCATATGGCTCCTGCCAGTTGCCGATAACTCTGTTACAAAACATGATCATCTCATATAATAAAATTTAGCATCATGTCTTGACCATATCACATCACAACATGCCCTGCAAAAACAAGTTAGACGCCCTCTACTTTGTTGTTTCAAGTTTTACGTGGCTGCTACGGGCTGAGCAAGAACCGTTCTTACCTACGCATCAAAACCACAACGATTTTTCGTCAAGTAGGTGCTATTTTGACCTTCAACAAGGACCGGGCGTAGCCACACTCTATTCAACTAAAGTTGGAGAAACTGACACCCGCCAACCACCTGTGTGCGAAGCACGTCGGTAGAACCAGTCTCGCGTAAGCGTACGCGTAATGTCGGTCCGGGCCACTTCATCCAATAATACCGCTGAACCAATGTATGACATTGGAAGGGCATATTTATCCCTAAGATGTTTTCGTGATTGATGACAATGCTTTTGCGGACTAATCGTGTGCCTTGAGTTTTTCAGACGTTTCATCGCTAGGCACAAGACGGTTTGGTGCCCCTCGAAGACTATTGAAGACGGTGTTTTTCTACGTTTCTTTTTGGTGGATTTGAGTTGTAGGAAAGCCGTACTATTAAGAGGGGGTCCGCGTCGGAAAGGTTCGGGTGGAATCATCACGTACACGTTTTCTTCCTTGTCTCCACCTTTCCCCTGCGCTTTGGAGCATCCTCCGTTTTATCCTCTATGCATTGTCCTGGTTGCTGATTTTGGGCTTGCGGTACTACTGCTCCCTGGAGCAGTAGTACCGTACTTCGGCGCGGTAGTACCGCAGGAGTCCACGGTAGTACCATGGCCCCCCTGGCCAAGTACCGTTGCATTGCGGTAGTAGGGGCAGATGTAATTTTTTACATCCCCGCCTCCGCGATAGTACCGCACCTTGTGCACGGTAGTACCGTGCGCGGCCTGGCTCAGCTGCCATGCGGTAGTACCGCTCATCTAGCCGTAGTACCGTGTCGGATTTTTGCATCGTTTGTTTTTCAGCGGAAGTAGGCATGGATGTATTTTTATTCATCCGCGCCCTTCCCAGGCTAGGACATTCCTGCCTTGCGATAGTACCACAAGGGGGAGCGGTAGTACCGCGCCTGCGGAAGTACCGTTCTCAGCCTCTGGGCTTCTGGCTTGTTCTAGTTCCTGCCGTTGCTGCGGTAGTACCGCGGTCCCTCACGGTAGTACCGCATGGCCTTGCGGTAGTACCGCTTGGCAGGGGCGGTAGTACCGCAAGTCGCGGGCTGGTTAGGTGGATAACGGTTGGATTTTGTCCACAGCTATAAAAGGGGTGTATTCTTCCTCTAGTTGACTACCTCTTCCAACCCTAAGCTCCATTATTGCTCCAAGCTCCATTTTCGCCCGATCTCACTCCCTAGCCAATCAAACTTGTTGATTTGCTCGAGAGTGGTTGAGAAGGCCTCGATCTACACTTCCACCAAGAGAAATTTGATTTCCCCACTAATCCCTTGCGGATCTTGTTACTCTTAGGTGTTTGAGCACCCTAGACGGTTGAGGTCACCGTGGAGCCATAGTCCATTGTGGTGAAGCTTCGTGGTGTCGTTGGGAGCCTCCAATTAAGTTGTGGAGATTGCCCCAACCTTGTTTGTAAAGGTTCGGTCGCCGCCTCCAAGGGCACCAATAGTGGAATCACGACATCTTGCATTGTGTGAGGGCGTGAGGAGAATATGGTGGCCCTAGTGGATTCTTAGGGAGCATTGTGCCTCCACACCGCTCCAACGGAGACGTACTTCCCTTCAAAGGGAACTCTTCACCGACTCCACTCTTGGTTATCTCGCGCCTTTACTTGTGCAAGCTTATTTGTGTTATATCTCTTGCTTGCTTGTGTGATTATTGTTGTTGCATCATATAGGTTGCTCACCTAGTTGCATATCTAGACAACCCACTTTGATGCAAAGTTTAAATTGGTAAAGAAAAGCTAAAAAATGTTAGTTGCCTATTCACCCCCCCCCTCTAGTCAACTATATCGATCCTTTCAATTGGTATCAGAGCCTCTTCTCTTTATTAAGGACTTTACTGTCCAAAGAGTATGGTTGATGTTGTAGACGAGGTGGAGGAGCACTCCGGTGCGAATCCAGTCTCGTCTACGGGAGATGGGGGTACCGCGGTCTCTCGTGAGGAATTCAATGTGGCGTTGGACACATTGAAAACCTCCATGACGACCGAGGTCGAAAGCATGTTTAATAAATTCTTAGAAGGGCTTAAACTTTCCACCGCACCATTGAGAGTGGGTTATCCCGCTAACAAGGTGACGGATGCTACCTCCGACAAGGGGGAAGCTAATAGCGAGAAAGCTCCTTCTTCTAGTGGTAAAAATGGCACCGACATCTTTGCCCATGTGGAACCTCCACTTGTCTATGGTGGACCGCTTCCTTCCACTCATTTGAATCATGCCGGCCCGACCCCTAAGATTGAGAAGAATGTAGATTTTGATTCTTGGGTCTATCGTTTTAAGTGTCATTTAAATCATGTGAACACTAACCTTGGGAGAATCATTGAAGAAGGTTTTTATCCGCATGACCGAAGCAACTTCACCCCTAGAGAAGCCGTGGATAAACAATTCAATGAGAATGCTCTCTTCATCATCCAAGAAGCAATCCCACCCGAAGACCTTCCTCATCTCCGGCCCTACTCCTTGGCCAAAGATGCTTGGCGCCAAGTGGTTTCCCTCTATCGGGGAAGCGCAAGCATTCAACGTTCCAACTATGAAGTGGTGCAAGATGAAGTCGATGAGTTTGCAATGAAAGAAGATGAAGAACCTCGTGAGCTTTATTGGAGGGTGTCGTGGAATTAACACGTCAGATGTCCTCATGAAAGGACTTAGTCGTGGAGCCATCGCAACGGGTTAGCTTGAAGGGGTTAAACGGACAAGGGACACGGGAGTTTATACTAGTTCGGCCCCTTCGATGAAGGTAAAATCCTACATCTAGTTGTGATGGGATTGATTGGGTTTCGATGACCAGGGAGTGAAATACGCTTTCCTGAGTCTCGAGTTGTTGTCTGTTATCCCTGAACCGCCGCCGGGTCGTCCCTTTATATACACAGGTTGACGCCCGGCCGGTCTACAGAGCCCCGAGGCCGACTCATAAAAAGTGTCCGGCTCGGTCTCTCCTTTCCTAACTTATATTACAAGTTTACATCGTCATGGCGGTTTACCACTATGGGCCCTAATCCGCCTTTGGGTTGCGGGCTTCTAAACTTCGTTAGTACAATGCCATCTTCTGGATCTTCATGGGCTTCAGCATAGTCGAGGGTGAACTGGGCCCTCCTGGCCGGTTTACACTCAGTAGCTATATCCTCAAGATTAGGCCCCAGATTGATTTGAATTTGTTCATGTCAATCTTGAATACTTCAAAGATATCTTGTAGGCGTCCTCTTGTATTTTCGTAAACCGCCATATTGTCTTCTCCTGTAAATTTTGTAAACCGCCGTGACGTCATCTTCTGAACACAGCAACGGTCCATCATGACATCATCTCTATAAAAAGATTAAAAAGATTCCCTTCACTTAATGGCTATCCCGAAAATCGAGGCGACAGGCGCACCCATTCTGCCGCTTCAGGCTCCTTGATTCTCCCGCCTGCCATTTATTCTTTCCTCTATAAATAAGGCCCGAGGGCCCTTCTCTCTCTTCCCCTTCTGTGCCTTCCTCTTCCTCGCGACGCCCAAGCTCTGAAGCTCCACCGCCGTCTGCGACCCTTGAGAACTGCATCAACAAAGGCCGCTGCATCAACCTGAAACAGATCAGAAACTCGTCGCACCCCTCCGCAGTAAATCTGCAGTGGTAATTTCCTCTTTCCTTCATCTTTAGATCTGTGTTTAGGGTTCGCGAGCTCATCTGTACAGTTCTTCATTCTTCCTCTTTGTCCTTCCTTCTACCGCGGTAGTTTTGATCCAATAGCAGTGTAAATCTCATGCGGTAGTTATTCCGCATCCGTTTTTGATGCTAGCAGATCTTCCTTTTCTTCTGTAGAATATACGACCTTCCCTGTTCTGCTTAACGCCTTTAGAGATCACAGAAAAATTGCTTTACATATGTGCGGTAGATCCAAATAAATTTGAGCATTGTGTGAAACCTGTTTCTGTCAACACTTAGTAGAAATTTTGAATCTTGGCCCTTCTGCCTATGGGCGGTTTAACCTTTGATAGCCAATCCGCCATATATCATTAGCCCTCTCTTAAACCGCCAACTGAACCTTGCATAGTATTTTTCTCCGGTTTAACACTGAATTGTACACCTTAAACCGTAAATTGTAAAACCGACACTTGTTTTTCCTTTCAGTTCCCCCCTTCCGGAATGGCGAAACAATTTGCTGCTTGCAATTGGATTCCGTCCCGGATCACGGAAACACAAATCAACGGTTATGTCACCACTGGTGTTTTAGCCTCAAAAAGGGTTCTCCACTGGCGAGTTACGGAATCGGAATGTCCACCTGAACCTCAAGAAGGAGAGGTGATTGTTTTTATGCAACACTTAGACCGGGGATTCAGTCCGCCCGAATGAAAAAATTTCCGGGATGTCCTCGCAAGCTTCCAACTCCATCCGCAAGATATTGGTCCGAACTCTGTGTCCAATATATGCAACTTTCAAGTATTCTGCGAAGTCTATCTTCAAGAAGAGCCAACCATGGAGCTATTTCGGGACTTCTTTTATTTGAACTGCTGTACGGAATTCTCATATGGTCCCAACACAGAGCTTGGTGGCGTTTCAATTCAGAAAAGGAAAGAAGTTGACTTCCCTCATGCAAAACATCATAGCCATCCTAAAGATTGGAATCAGACCTGGTTTTACTGCCGAAACACTGCCCCTGATGGAGAAAATCCTTTGCCGGGTTATCGCGCTCACCGGCTTAGCAACGGCCACCCATTACCTTTACGCTTGACCGCCGCAGAACGGAAGAATTTTGCACCTCAACTCGCCAAGCTCCGGCTCGATGGCCAACGGTTTAAGCGGCATTGATCTTGTCCGCTCTTTGGGTTTCTTGGGGCATTTTACCTTTAAGCCGCCGCCCGGATTGATGCATGAATATCTTGGTGATGTTAAAGACCCTCAACGATATCACGAAATAGTAATAACCAATCTTGAAGTTACTGAATCGGTGAAGAAAATGCTTGATGAACCGATCTCTGCATGTAGCCAAACCGGGTTGGCTCCGTTTTGCGTCTCCAATAAACCGCCGGTGTAAAGTTCATCTAAATACTTTCTTGATTTGCTTCCGTATTGACTGTGTACTAACCTTTCCTTGTCTTAATTTCAGGCTAACAGCTCCTTTTGGAAAGGGACTAAACCGGCCCGGGCTCCTCGTGCAAAGACCAAGGCCACCAAGAAAGCTGGCAAGAAGAAAACCACCGAGTCTTCTGATTCGCCAGAAGATGAAGAATCAGACGCTGAGGTAGAACTTGACTCACTTGGTTCCTTTTTCATTCATCTTATTGACAATTACTATTCCCAGGATGATGCTGAGGCCAGCCATGCAGAACATGTTGAGGTAATCCTTCTTTCTTCCGATTCAGATCTTCTACCGGTTCAAAGAATTCGCCGCACAGTCCGGGAAGTAAAACAATCTCACCACCTTGCTCATTTGGATCCAAAATTTTCTTTGGAGACACAGCAAGTCGAAGAACGTCGCACAACCCGGCATAGCGGTCAACAAATCACGTCGTCTGGTTTAGCTGATACGCCAACCCGGAAACGTCGTCCAGAGGTGACTTGTTCTCCTGAAAAACGTTATCCTTTGAAAGGTTTCTTCCGATGCCCTCTCAATCCGTCTGACCCGAATTACCAGGCTTCTTCCAACTCGTCTGGCGGTTCATCAACCACTCAGCTGCCTCCTCTCAAAGTCGTCGCTGGGTAAGTATAGTACTCCTTAATTTGTTTCTTTTATTTGTCGGTTTACCATATTCTAACATTTGATGTTGTAGTGCCAAGGCTCGATTAAGTAAGAAAGCCAAGACCAGCGACCCTACTATTGATGTTGATCCAGAGAAGACTCCAGAGCATCATGGCAAAGACCCTGAAGTTGCTATAGACAGCTCTGCTAGGAAAAACCAAGATGCTGATGCTAACCGGCCAGAGGTTGAACCGAATGTAGAGGTTGATACTTCACATCCTCCTGCTCCTCCAAGTCCAACGGTGGAACAATGGGCTCAAGCTGCTGATCCACCAAGCCCGCTAACAAACCGCCAAGCCTCGCTACCAAGGCGCGAAGCCACTGTTAAGAATGTCAATTCATCCATCCGCCAAAGATGATGACATTGTTGTTCTGGTAATCGCATATACCGCCCCGTAATCCGGTTGCTCTATCAAAGCACACTGCCAAGGATGAATTTGCTACTATGAGCAAGGGGAAGGAGAAAACTGATTTGTCAGCTTATGTCGATCTTTCTGCTCAAGAACTTCACTCCGGCTTCTTGAACAGGCTTTACAAAAGCCGTGATTATGAAGCCGGTTTAGTAAATCTGATGAAGGAGCGCTATGAGGTAAACAATTTTGCTCTTTGCTCTATACCTTCATTGCATTGTAGCCCCCAAGGGCCGGTTTGTCTTTAGAAAGTCAAACCGAGACTTTGTATATTCCATACTGTACTTTATGAGATTTCCTTGTGTATTTCTGATCAAACACACATTAGCCCCCAAGTGCCATGATTAAAACTTGTATTAATCCTTGGGACTTCAATAATCAACATAAAAATGATCCGCATTAGCCCCCAAGTGCCAAGTGTATAACTGGTTAGATGCTTGGGACTTTAACAAAGATATTAACATGCTCTCTTACTGTTGCAGAGTGAGATAAGCCAACAAGTCTCACAAATTGCTGACCTTCAAGAAAATCTGAAATCCCAACAAGCAGAAACCACCAAGGCCAAGGATGAGTTGAAAACCGCCTTAACCACCATGGAGCAGCTCAAGGAATGGTTCAAGTCTGAGCAGGCCAACTGGGATACTGAAAAGGATGGATTGCTGAAGCGGGCGGAAGACGCTGAATTAGCTCTTAAACCGGTGACGGAAGAGCTTACTGGATTAAAGCACCAAGTCAATGCCATGACCTCTGCAATATTTGGTAAGCACTGTTTACCAAGGCTTTATGAATATTCCGCTTTGAAATTTTCTCCGGTTTAACATGAACTTCTTCAACCGCTATAGGTAGGCGCATTGCTCATCTGGGTTCTGATATGTGGAAGAAACTCAAGGCCGCGTATACGCTGATTAAACAGCTGTATACCGGCGTCCAATGGGTTATCTGCGCCACTTCTTATGACAATGCGGCTCCAACACTGATCAAGGACACGCTGGACCGGCTATCTATGACGCCAGCGCAGATAGAAGAGTTGAAGCGATCCGCTGCCCGGGCTGGCGCTTTACTAGCACTGACTCGAGCCAAGGCATGGATAGCTGATCTTGATCCGGCTGATATAGCCAAGGGCTTCCCCAGTGCACAAGAAAACGGCGAAGTATTTGACAACGACGCACTCAAACGGGTAACAAGGGAGATGCGTCCTCTGGCTAGTCAGTTGGCAGAAGAGGCTAACCTGACGGTTCACCGATCCTTCTACGACGCAAACAACAAACGGGTTGAAGCTGTTATTCCTGAAGTGCAGAACCTTGTTCCACCAATCCGTAAGCACACTTACGCCCCTGACGTTGATCCGGCTGAGCTTATAAGTGAAGAGGCTATCTTTCAGGCTTTAACCCGGATTGACTGGACCACCAATGACTTCCGGCCATTGGATGGGGAGGAGGAGGCTGAACCGACGCCAGATGACCCATCTACTTCACATCAACCCGGCGATGAAGCTTAATCCGTCAAGTCGGTTGATACGTCAGAAACTGTCCGTTGTGAAACAATTCCATATTTTGGGCCTCTGAATGCCTTGTAATAGGGTAGCAAAAACTATTTTGATCTGCTGCCATCGTGCAGGAGGAGATACTTTACGTGATCCGCCATGTCAATGCCAATATTGGTTCAGATATCATAATATGCAACTCCTGTGTGTGCATAAAAAGAAACAGGGTCCTGGAGATTTACCGCCGGACGGGTCATAATGCCCAAGAAAAGGGCTGATTGATAATCAAACCGTAAAAATATGAAATGATTCATACCTGTTATGTAATATCCTTGTTTAGTTGGCTGGTTAACTTTGATTGTAATAAGGGTGAAAACCCAAATCTGAAATTCTTTGTATAATCCCATCATGTACTGATGTTGTATAGTAAGTCATACCGGGTGATGATGCACACCAGATGATCAAAGCTGGTGACTGGTAGTCAACGCCAGGCCGGGTTAACAAACTCCGGTTTAAGAATAAGGTCTGTCAACGTGTAGATGCAAACCAAGCCGGTTTAAATAATACCGGGCTAATAAAATGACTGACCATGCCAAGAAAATCGGTTTAACATAAAATTCAGCAAAACGCAAATATAACCGTGTAGTCGAGGTTTTTTGAGGGCTGCCAGGCCCAAATTCGAGGCTTTTTCTGGGCTGCCAGGCCGCTGAGTTAAACCATTTAACAAAGCCTTTTGAGATGGACCTCCAACTAACCAATCACCGTTTTAACTTTGACAAGTGCAGGTTCTCAATGAGAGTAACTGTCAAACGTTCGGAGGGCCGTGCCACGATGACCTGGATAGGAGTGTCTTACTTGATGAAGGGAGGTTAACCCGGGGTTTTAGGTAAATATACCAGGCTTCCAAGCTGTGGGTCGATACCCAGCTACAAGGGTCCATTCAAACTCCTTGGTATTTGACACAAGAAGCCCCCAAGTAACGTGACGAGTTGTGCTCATTGGGTGCCTATGTTTGAGTTGTGCATAGCATCCAGACTCTCTTTGGACCCTTGGGTGTGAAGCTCCCAAGCTTTGTGGCTTGATAGCCAGTTTAACAGGTAGTACTCCGCTTTGTCAGCTGAAGCCCCCATGTAACTCAAAGGATATTTGAGAAAAAATAGCAGAGGCCCCGCTTAGAGCAAGGATGCTAATTTATTTATTGATCATAATATATACATTGTCAAAATATGTACATAAGAAGAGCCTATGGCTCAAGTGTAATAAGGCCGGAGGAGAGCTATGTTCCATGGCCACCGGGTGTCCTCCTCAGAGTTGCGTGAGTTGTCTCGAACGTCAATGAGGTAGTATGATCCGTTGTGCAGGTTCTTGCTGACCACAAAGGGTCCTTCCCAAGGCGGGGATAACTTGTGCATGTCGGTCTGATCCTGGATGAGCCGGAGCACCAAGTCACCTTCTTGAAAGGTTCTTGTCCTAACCCGGCGGCTGTGATAACGCGGTAGATCTTGTTGATAAACCGCCGATCAAGCCAGAGCCATATCCCGTTTTTTATCTAACAGGTCCAGTGCCTCTTGGCGAGCTTGCTCGTTGTCCGCTTCAACATAATTAGCAACCCGGGGCGAGTCATGACGTATATCACTTGGGAGAACCGCCTCTGCCCCATATACCACAAAGAAAGGCGTGTAACCTGTTGATCGATTGGGGGTGGTGTTGATACTCCACAACACAGAAGGTAATTCTTCCACCCAACAACCCGGCGTCCGCTTCAAGGGAATCATGAGCCGGGGTTTAAGAACCTTTAAAATTTCTTGATTAGCTCGCTCCGCTTGACCGTTGGATTGAGGGTGTGCCACAGATGCTAGGTCAAACCGGATGTGCTCTCTCTGACAGAAATCCTCCATCTCACCTTTGGAAAGGTTGGTACCATTATCCGTGATGATACTGTGTGGAAAGCCAAAACGGAAGATAATCTTTTTGAGCAATTGAACCGCCGTAGCTGCATCACACTTGCTAATGAGCTCGCTTCAACCCACTTGGTGAATTTATCAACGCCACCAACAGTGGGTCTTCTTGTCTGGGAGCGTTTAAAGGGTCCCACCATATCAATCCCCAAGTAGCAAAAGGCCAAGTAATAGGAATCATCCATAGTTCTTGAGCGGAATATGAGCTCTGCGTGAATTTTTTGACAAGCATCACATCACTTTACGGATCCTCCGCATCGGCATGAGCTGTCAACCGATAAAACCCATGACGAAAAGCTTTTGCAACGGGGACTTTGAACCGCATGATGACCACAATCCCTTCATGAATTTCCCATAGGATCTCTTGGCCTTCTTAGGAGAAACACAACGCTGAAATATGCCCGAAACGCTACAGCGGTGTAACTCGCCATTGTGAATAACCATTGACTTAGACCGCCGGACTATCTGTCGAGCCAGGACTTTATCATTTGGTAGCTCGCCCCGGCTCATATACGCCAGATATGGAACCGTCCAATCTGGTATAACGTGTAAAGCGGCCACCAACTGAGCCTCCGGATCCGGAACAACCAAATCCTCTTCTGTAGGCACCTTAACAGACGGGTTATGCAAGATATCTAAAAAGGTGTTAGGAGGTACCGGTTTACGCTGAGATCCAAGCCGGCTCAAAGCGTCTGCTGCTTCGTTTTTGCGCCGATCGATATGCTCAACCTGATACCCTTTGAAATGACCTGCCACAATATCCACCTCACGCCTGTAAGCCGCCATGAGTGGATCCTTAGAGTCCCAAGTACCGAAACTTGTCGAGCCACCGGATCGAATCTCCAAACAACGAACTCGACTTAAGTTCATCTCTTTGGCCACACGGAGACCATGGAGTAAAGCTTTGTACTCAGCTCGTTGTTAGTACAAGGAAACATCAAGCGGAGGACATAGCAAATTTTATCCTCGAGGGAAGTAAGGACAACTCAGCCCCCGAGCCTTCCAACTGCCTGGATCCATCAAAATGAATGGTCCAGTACGTATTATCCGGTTTATCTTCCGGTGCTTGCAGCTCGGTCCAGTGATTGATAAAATCCACAAGAGCCTGAGATTTGATGGCTGTTCGAGGTACATACTTTAAACCGTGTGGTCCAAGCTCGATTGCCCACTTTGCAACCCGACCAGTTGCTTCCCTTTTTTGAATTATATCGCCCAAAGGAGCAGAACTAACCACTGTGATTGGATGGCCTTGAAAATATTGCTTGAGTTTTCGACTGGCCATAAAAACCCCGTACACCAACTTCTGCCAATGTGGATAGCGTTGTTTTGACTCGATCAGGACTTCGCTGATGTAGTATACAAGTCGTCGAATCGGATATTCCTTCCCAGCTTCTTTACGCTCAACCACAATTGCCACACTGACCGCTCGGGCATTGGCAGCCACGTATAATAGCAAAGGCTCATGATCAACTGGGGCTGCAAGAACCGGCGGTTCAACCAACTGCCGCTTTAGCTCCTCAAAGGCCGCATTGGCTGCGTCACTCCAGATGAAGTCATCCGTCTTTTTCAACATCTGATACAAAGGAATTGCCTTCTCTCCCAAACGGTCGATAAACCGCTAAGGGCTGCAATCCGACCTGCGAGACGCTGAACATCATTGATACACTTCGGTTTAGCCAGGGATGTGATTGCCTTAATTTTTTCTGGGTTAGCCTCAATGCCCCTGTTGGATACCAGAAACCCGAGAAGCTTGCCTGCCGGAACACCAAAAACACATTTATCCGGATTAAGCATCATCTTGTAAATCCGAAGATTGTCAAACGTCTCCTTGAGGTCATCGATCAGTGTTTCCTTCTTCCTGGATTTTACCACAATGTCATCCACATAAGCATGAACATTACGCCCAATCTGCGTGTGAAGACAATTTTGCACACAACGCTGATAAGTTGCCTGAGCACTCTTGAGCCCAAAGGGCATAGAAACATAGCAGAAGGCTCCAAAAGGAGTGATGAAGGCTGTCTTCTCCTGGTCCTTGACCGCCATCTTGATCTGATGATATCTGAATAGGCATCCAAAAAACTCAGGCGCTCACAACCCGCCGTCGCATCAATGATCTGATCAATACGCGGGAGAGTAAAGGGATCAGCCGGGCAAGCCTTATTCAAGTCCTAGTCCACACACATACGCCAAGTGCCGTTTTTCTGAAGAACCAACACCGTATTAGCCAACCATTCAGGATGAAACACTTCGACGGTAAAACCAGCAGCCAACAGCCGGGCTACCTCTTCACCAATTGCCTTGCGTCTTTCTTCATTAAAGCGACGAAGAAATTGCTTGACTGGTTTAAACTTCGGATCAATATTAAGAGTGTGCTCAACGAGTTCCCTCGGTACACCTGGCATGTCAGAAGGCTTCCATGCAAAAATGTCCCGGTTCTCACGGATGAACTCGATGGCGCGCTTTCCTATTTTGGATCCAGATTGGTGCGATCTTTGAACTGCTTGGACGAATCGCCAGTCTGAAGTCAACAAGCTTAGTCTCGTCACCGGTTTGAAATGCAGGGTTGGGTCATGCTCGATGGTGGGTTTCTTGGAGGGTCATATCTGCGGATCAACATTCTCCTTATAAAACTTTAGCTCTTCTGTAGCACAAACCGCCTCAGCATAAGCTGCATCACCTTCCTCGCAATCCAACGCGATTTTTTGACTTCCATGAACCGTGATAGTCCCTTTATGACCCGGCATCTTGAGCTGCAAATAAATATAACAAGGCCTTGCCATGAATTTTGCATAAGCCGGCCGCCCAAACAGCGCATGATACGGGCTCTGGATTCTTACTACCTCAAAGGTCAATGTCTCAGACCTAGAGTCATGCTCATCACCAAACACAACTTCCAAAGCGATCTTACCTATGAGATACGCCGATTTACCTAGTACCACACCATGAAAAATAGTGTTGGACGGTTTAAGATTCTTATCTGTCAACCCCATGCGACGGAATGTCTCATAATACAGAATATTGATACTGCTTCCTCCATCCATGAGTACTTTGGTGAACTTATAACCTCCCACGAGGCGCCACCACGAGCTAGTTGACCCGGATTGTCAACCCGGGCGGATGATCCTCCCTACTCCACACAATAGGTTGTTCAGACCACCGCAGATAACGTGGAACTGCCGGTTCAACAGCATTGACTGCCCTCTTGTGAAGCTTCTGATCACGCTTGCACAGACTAGTGGTGAACACATGATACTGCCCACCATTCAACTGCTTTGGGTGACTCTGGTAACCCGACTGCTGCTGATTCCCTTGATTATTCTGCTGGTTATTACCACCTTGGAAACCCAGAGTTTGAACCGCCGCCACCATGGAAACCTGGACCTGAACCGCCCGACGGACCCTGATCATACCGGAAAAGATCAGAGTTTTTGAACTCCTTCATAATGTTACAATCCTTCTAGAGATGCGTTGCAGGAGCCTCCTTGGTCCCATGCTTCGGACAGGGCTGATTCAACAAACGCTCCAGATTCATCGCCCCGCCGCGCTGGGGCGGTTTACCTTTTCGGCGCTGCACATTAGCGTTAGCCACAAATCTGAATCCGCTTTACGCTTACCATTATTCCCATGGCCTCCTTGGTTGTGCTGCTGTCCCTTTGCACCGCCATTCTTCTTTCCCTTCTCTGATTTCTCATTATCAGAATCGGGATCCTTGGTATTATCAGAATCGGCATACTTTACCAAGGCTGCCATGAGGGTTCCCATGTCGTTGCAGTGGCGCTTGAGCCGTCCCAACTTCATCTTCAGTGAATTAAACCGGCAATTGCGCTCCAGTGTGATAATCGCTTGACCAGCGTTAATCCGGTCGGACGAGTGTAAAACTTCTGAAACCCGGCGTACCCAATGAGCTGTGGACTCGTTCTCTCCTTGAACACAAGCATCCAGATCCACAATGGACATGTGCTGCTTGCATGTGTCTTTGAAATTGGCTATAAACCGGGCCTTCAACTGATCCCATGACTCGATGGAATTAGCTGGCAGATTTTTCAACCAAGTACGGGCTGTTCCCTCCAACATCATCGTGAAGTACTTTGCACAAGCTGCTTCATCTACATCTAGCATCTCCATTGCCATCTCATAACTCTCGACCCACGCCTCAGGTGGCTGATCCGCCGTGTAGTTAGGCACTTTGCGTGGACCCTTGAAATATTTGGGCAAACGCACATTACAAAGAGCCGGAATAAGGCACGGCACTCCCCAGGAACTGAAGGCAAGCCCAGTGCCTCGGTCAACTGACGCTGCTGGCTGAACTGGGGCGGGTTGATAACGACCCAAAGTGGCATCCCTTAGTGCCCTGCCATGATCCACCACATCTTGAGCATTGCGATGCCGCGCGCTGCTAGACACCTCCGGTTCATCCATCCGCCTGCTATAACTTGGGCTCGGACGAGGGGTTGAATGAATTCTATCCCGACTATATGAATAAGCCTGCTGCTGCACCATGGCGGTTTGGAGAATATCTCTCGCCCGCCGCGTTTCAACTGCTGCTATTGAATCACCTTCCATCGGAATGGCCGCCAGGCGTGAGGCTGCGGCAATCATGTTATCCAGAGGGCTCGAGAAGTGACCCGGTGGTGTAGACACGTATTGCGACGGGTTATCTGTTCGTCGGGGTGGCTCCGTTATCCGTAGTTGATCCGGAGCTGTCCTAGGCGCCTCCGTCCGGTTTGCAGCTGCCGGATTGCTCGGCCCAGCGCCTGGCGTCTGAAAGAGATTTAACCCTTCGTAAACCAGCGGCGGCGTGACGGTACTTCCTTCAGATTACATCCTCTCGACGCGGTCCGATCCAGCATGAGCTGGTAATTACGTACTGTATCCGCTGTGATTGAGCATCCAAAGCGGCCCGTTCTACAGCCATCCTAGCATCCTCAGCTGCCAGGTCCTCCTTAGCCTGTGCTATTTGGTCCTTCAGTTTCGCAATGTCCGCATTGTGCTGATCCCGCGTCTCTGGGGTGACTATTGCGGTCAACAAGGTTGCCCAGGCGTCCATCAAATCGGAGAGGACTTGCGCCGGACGGCGCGCTGGGACTCCTGCCGCGGCTGCTGATCCGGTGTTCATCGCTGCGGTGGATGAAGACTGCAACGTGGGCTGTGTTCCGGCCATGTAAACAGCAACCCGACTTGTCGGTTCAAGGAGGTCCGGAATACTGTTGCCATCGGAATATCCTTCGAACACACCACTATGAATCTGGTACAAGGACTCTTTCGCCAGTGGATGACTCGCCGTCGGAGTATACGGCCGTCTCGCCTTCAGACACCGGTTTAGATCCGATCCCATGGACACATCCTACGAACGCACGCTTCACGGCGGGCTTAACCCGGGCTGGACTCACATACTGAGCCGTCTCGACGAGGTCGTTGCAGATGTCCGGCTCGGGGCTCGGTTCGCCGATCTTGCCAATGAAGACATGAATTCCGCCGAAGGGGACCCGGTACCCGTACTCGATCGAGCCGGCCTCCGGGCCCCATCTTTCGTTGTCGATGTAGAGCTTGCCGCGACGACTTTTGGTCATACGGACGATCACGTACCCCTTAAGTCCTTCAGAGCAGCCCTTCAAGAACTCGACACCATCGTGCGATAGCCCCACAGTGGGCGCCAACTGTCGTGGAATTAACACGTCAGATGTCCTCATGAAAGGACTTAGTCGTGGAGCCATCGCAACGGGTTAGCTTGAAGGGTTAAACCGGACAAGGGACACGGGAGTTTATACTAGTTCGGCCCCTTCGATGAAGGTAAAAGCCTACGTCTAGTTGTGATGGGATTGATTGGGTTTCGATGACCAGGGAGCGAAATACGCTTGCCTGAGTCTCGAGTTGTTGTCTGTTGTCCCTGAACCGCCGCCGGGTCGTCCCTTTATATACACAGGTTGAAGCCCGGCTGGTCTACAGAGCCCCGAGGCCGACTCATACGAAGTGTCCGGCTCAGTCTCTCCTTTCCTAACTTATATTGCAAGTTTACATAGTCATGGCGGTTTACCACTATGGGCCCTAATCCGCCTTTGGTCTGCGGGCTTCTAAGCTTCGTTAGTACAACGCCATCTTCTGGATCTTCATGGGCTTCAGCATAGTCGAGGGTGAACCGGGCCCTCCTGGCCGGTTTACACTCAGTAGCTATATCCTCAATAGAGGGTAACCAAACTCGCGGTCTCTCTCCGAGATCATGGAAGTAAGGACACGGATGACAACTGGATCGAGCGCAAATTCCTCAAGGCAATGATGCCCTACCACAAAGACATGTCCTCCGTCATTCGTCAAAGGCGGACTTCCACACCTTGTCCTTAAGTGATGTGTTGGATGAGTTCGTTGCTATGAGCATCTTGGACAAGACCGCCGACAATGCGGTACTTCGCTCTCAAAGAGTAAAGAAATCCAACCTTGCTCTAAAGGCCAAGGTTAGTATGGAGGAAGAGGATGAAGAGGAAGAAGAGGAGAGCAACCTCGAAGATACAAAGTATGCCTATCATGAACACATGGCCCTTGCTTCAAGGCAATTTCGGAGCAAGAAGAACTCAAGGCTCAACTTCAACAAGAACAATTCAAGTGGCGCAAAGGGCAAGCAATGAGTGAGGACTTGCTTCAATTGTGGGAATGTGAGCCACTTTGTTGCGGAGTGCCCTTATGAGAAGAGGGAAGACAATGATGGCAAGCTCATCCGAAAGGACAAGGCCAAGACGTTCCCCAACAAGAGCAACTTCACCAAGAAGACTCCTCCCAAGGCATTGGTGGTACAAGAAGAGTACAATGAGGATGATGAAGATGGTGAGTCGGTTGCCATGGCCTCCGTTGCCATTGCGACGACTCCACGGGTGTCTCTCTTCGACTCAACCAATGAGAGCATCACCGCCAAGTGCCTCATGGCTAAAGCCACCAACAAGGTAACCCCCAACATCAAAACTACCATCATTAATCATCCTTCTTCGACGGATAGCATTTATGAATATGAGGGAACTAATGTGGAGGAGAATGAGTTTGAGGCCTTTATGGGTAAACTCAAGGGTAAAGCCAAGAAGCACTTCGTTGCTCTCTTGGAACAATTTGGTGAAGCCAATGACATGATTGAGGCTCACGAAGATACCATCTCTAAGATGGAGGGGCATAGTCGTGACTATGCCGATGAGATTTCGGATCCTTGCAATGCTCTTGAGGAAGAGCGTGGTCTTCGTTTGGCTCTTGAGGAGTCACATAATGATGATCATGCTAAATTAAAGAAAGATCTTGATCATGCTCTTGTTGTTTCTCTTGTGCTAAACTCCGAGAAGGCAAAGCTTGGGGTTGATCTAGCTAGACTCAAAGAGGAGTTTGACATTCTCAACAAGGCTCACAAAGTCTCATGATCAACTCCAAGTGAAGCTAACCAAGGAGAAAGCCACCTTTCCTCATATGGTGTTAATTGATAATGCAAATGCTACTAACCCTTGTTGTGAGCATGTGCATCTTGTTGAGGAGAATGCTAAGTTGAAGGAGCAACTTGAGAAAGGCCTTGTGTCATGCATACAAGGTGATAAGAACCTCAACGACCTTTTGAGCAATCAAAAGGAAGTTGTGGCCAAGGAGGGGATTGGGTTCGCACCCAAGCCCAATAACAAGAAGAAGAATGACAAGACCAAACGACCTCCTCCTATGAAGAAAACTTTTGTAAAGGAGGGAGAGGGTGCTTCCAAGGAGAATAAGAACAATGCGAAGGGTGGCGGTGTCAAGAAGGGCAATGCCACCCCTCCCAACAAAGCCGACGACTTTAATCCTTCTTATGTGTTATGCCGTGCTAGTGATGGGCATGTTTATGCCAAATTTGTTGGTTCTCCTCATGAATATATTGAATGGTCTATTTGGGTTCCTAAGACCCTTGTTACTAACATCAAAGGACCCATTACCAAATGGGTACCTAAAACCAAGCATTGATCTCTTGTAGGTGTTTGCTTCTGGTGGGGGATCATGGTTGCTCGATAGTGGAGCTACAAATCATATGACCGGAAGCAAGGACTTGGTGGTGGAAGTGCACAAGATTCCATCTATGCCCACCAATGTCGAGTGGGGTGATGCCTCATCTTCTAAGGTATTGGGACTCGGCAAGGTTGTCATTTCTCATGATCTCACGGTCGAGAAGGTCATGCTTGTTGAGTCCCTTGCATACAATTTACTTTCCGTTCGTCAACTTGCAATCATGGGCTTTGCCACTTTCTTCGATATTGATACCGTGGCCCTCTTGTGGAGCAAGACTCTTAAAGTAGCCTTTGTTGGGCATCTCGAGAACGGTCTATATGTGATTAACTTTTCGGAGCGACCCACTAAGACCGCGACATGCCTAATGGCTAAAGTTGACGTGGGATGGCTTTGGCATCGCCGTTTAGCCCATGTCAATATGAGATCTTTGCAAAGCCTTCTCAAGGGGGACCATGTCTGTGGACTAACGAAGGTTAGTTTTGCTAAAGATCGTGCTTGCAGTGCTTGTATCGAAGGAAAGCTACATGAGAAGGCTCACCCTCCCACGACTATCATTTACTCAAAGAGGCCTTTGGAGCTCCTTCATTTGGATCTCTTTGGGCCTCCATCCTTTTATAGTCTTGGGGGTAGGAAGTATTGCTTGGTGGTTGTGGATGACTATTCAAGATACACTTGGGTGTATTTCTTCAAGAGGAAGAGCGAGACCCAACAAACCATCATTGACTTTGCAAATGAAGCCCAACGTCAACACAATGCAAAGGTCTTGACAATAAGAAGTGACAACGGCACCGAGTTCAAGAACTAAACCTTGGATGAGTTCCTTAGTGATGAGGGGATCAAGCATCAATATTCCGCACCTTACACCCCTCAACAAAACGGTGTTGCGGAGAGGAAGAACCGGGCGTTGATGGATGCGGCAAGGACCATGATGGCGGAGTTCAAGTCTCCATACTATTTTTGGGCTGAAGCCATCAACACCGCATGTCATGCATCCAATCGGCTCTACCTCCACAAGGGCTTGAACAAGACTCAATATGAGATACTCACCAGTAACAAGCCCAACCTCAAGTACTTTCGGGTGTTCGGGTGTAAGTGTTTCATTCTCAAGAAAGGTGTTCGGTTGTCTAAATTTGAGGCTAGAGCTTATGACGGCATATTTGTTGGTTATGCTACAAACTCTCATGCTTACCGTGTCCTCAATAAATCCACGGGACTTATTGAGGATACGTGTAACATGGAGTTTGATGAGAATAACGGCTCCCAAGTGGAGCAAAGTGGCACTTGTGATGTAGGTGACGAAATTCCTCCTCAAGCCATAAGAATAATGGGTGTTGGTTTTATCCTACCCATTGAGGAACCCCTTCTGGCCGAAGGAGAAGGACAATGCTCCACTCAAGTGGAGCCATCACCAACCCAAGGCCCACACGCTTCCGAAGAACAAAGTGAAGGCCCTCAACCTCATGAACGAGACCAAGGGCAAGATCATGCTCAAGAAGGTGTTGACACACCAAGTGATGCCCAAGGTCAAGTACTCTCCCCCGAGCAAGTTCTAGATCAAGAACAAGCTCAAGACGGTGCTCAAGATGATCAAGTGACAGCTCCTCAACTCACCACCAAGGAAGAATTAGAATGTAGTGCCGCCAAGATTGCATCCAAGCTCTCCACCAAGGGTCATCTCATGAAGAATGTGCTTGGAAGCATTCAAAAGGGGGTAAGCACTCATAGAAAATTGGCAAACTATTGTGAACATCACGCGTTTGTCTCTTGTGTTGAACCCCAAAAGGTATATTAAGCACTCGAAGATCCGGATTGGCTTAATGCCATGCATGAAGAACTCAACAACTTCGAGTACAACAAGGTGTGGAGATTGGTGCCAAGGCCAACGGGGAACCACAATGTCATTGGAACCAAGTGGATATTCAAGAACAAGCAAGATGCTCATGTGACCATCATTCGCAGCAAGGCAAGATTGGTGGCACAAGGCTACTCCCAAGTCGAGGGTATCGACTACGGTGAAACCTTTGCTCCCGTTGCTCACCTTGAATCCATTCATTTGTTGATTGCTTACGCTTCTCATCAAAACTTTAAGTTGCAACAAATGGATATGAAGAGTGCTTTTCTTAATGGTCCTATTAATGAGTTGGTTTACGTCAAGAAACCCCCCGGGTTCGAGGATCCCTACTTTCCCGATCATGTGTATCAACTCGATAAGGCACTCTATGGCCTTAAACAAGCCCCACGTGCGTGGTATGACCACCTTACCGAGTTGTTACAAGATCGCGGATTTGAAGTTGGGCTAATTGATCCCACTCTTTTTACTAAGAAGGTCAAAGGGGAGTTCTTTGGGTGCCAACTATATGTTGATGACATTATCTTTGGTTCCCCTAACAAAGCTTTCAATGAGGAATTTGTCGCACTAATGACCTCAAAGTTCAAGATGTCTTCCATGGGAGAGTTGAAGTTCTTTATCGGTTTCGAAGTGAAGCAAAGAAGAGAAGGAACCTTCATCAACCAAGACAAATACACTCAAGACATGCTCAAGAGATTCAAGCTAAGTGATGTCAAGCCGGCTTCCACTCCAATGCCCACCAAGTGCCAACTTGACATTGATCCCAATGGTAAAGCGGTGGATCAAAAGGTATATCGTTCCATGATTGGATCCTTGCTTTACCTTTGTGCATCTAGACCGGATATCATGTTGAGTGTGGGAATTTGTGCACGGTTTCAAGCCGCACCTAAGCAAAGCCATTTTGTGGCGGTCAAGTGAATCTTTCGATATTTGGCTCATACCACAAACTTTGGCTTGTGGTACCCAAGAGGAGCAAGCTTCAAGCTTGTAGGATATTTGGACTCCGGTTGGGCGGGAGACAAAGTGGATAGGAAGTCCACTTTTGGAGGGTGCCAATTCCTTTGGTGCTCTTTGGTAAGTTGGTCTTCTAAAAAGCAAAGTTGTGTGTCTCTCTCGTCCATCGAAGCGGAGTATGTGGCGGTCGGTAGTTGTTGTGCACAACTCTTATGGATGAGGCAAACTTTAAAGGATTACGGTGTCATTTGTGACAAAGTGCCTCTTTGGTGTGACAATGAAAGTGCCATCAAGATTTCTCTCAACCCAGTGCAACACTTCAAGACGAAGCATATTGAGATTCGGTATCACTTCATCTGGGATCACATTAGGCGAGGGGAGATCGAGCTCAACTACGTCAACACTCATAATAACCTTGCAGATATTTTCACGAAGCCGTTGGATGAAGCAAGATTTCGCGAGTTAAGGCATGAGCTAAATATCATTGATTCGAGAATTGTTGCTTGAACCCTTGCACACCCCACAATACTCAACTTGTGTCTTGTTTAGATGTAGGCATGGACATAGGGGGAGTGTTGTTCTCTCAATGAACTCTCCCTCCCCCCATTATGCATAAATTGATCAACTCTTTCACATTAGCCATTTTTATGGTACTTGTGCATCAAAGACGAGTTTTGGTCATGGGCCCAAGGATAATTCTTCGCGGTGCCATACCAATTGACTCAAACATAGGTGGCTCCGGCCACCGCCCTCTCTTTGGAGAGGTGATGTCTCGTGGTTGTCTCTTGTTGTCGTGAGCATGTTCTTGTGGTGTCTTGTTTGCTTGAAGTTTCCGTGCGAAGACCTCTCTTTTCTTGTGCTTAAAACATGCATTTTCTTGAGCTCACGGTACTACCGCGGCCTGCCACGGTACTACCGCGTGTGGAGAAATGCGGTACTATCGTTTCAGTAGCGGCAGTAATTTTTATCGCCGCTCGAGAGCGCAGTACTACCGCTTTGGTGCGGTACTTCCGCCCAAGCGGTAGTACCCCGATGAAGCTGATACTACCGCTACCGATCTTGGCGTGGGGGTTATGACTCGGGCAGGGGAGTTCCAACTCCCCATACCCATTCACTTGTTTCTCTCCCCGCCGCCTCTCTCTCTCTCTCTCGCTCAAGAACGGCGCCGGAGATCCTCACCGGATCTCCGTCTTCGGCCACTCTCCTCGGATTCCGACCGGTGGGATCGTTCCCCACCACCTCCTCTTGCCATGGAACAAGTTTTCTCCCCAAATCCCTCTCTCTCTTGGTTGTTCTTTTGCCTCTAGGTTTTTGGGGAGATGCATGTGTTCTTGAGATTTTAGCCAAATCTATGCAAGAGTAGGATGTAGGAGAGTAGTGCTGCGTAGAAATTATACTTGATATATTGTCCCGTGGTAGATTTGATCAACTATAGTACCACCATGTTTTCGCGGCCTTTCTCAGATTCAAAGTGATTTGGATCTGCCGCCGTGCGGTACTACCGCATCTAGTATGCAGTACTACCGCAGGTCCGGTACTACCGCCTATTAGGTGCGGTACTACCGCACGAGCTGTGGCACTAAGATCCTACTACCGCTCCAATCCCCGGTACTACCGTGCCCTCACACGGTACTACCGCGACTAGGAGCGGTACTAAAATTTTAGTACCGCACGACCTGGCAGTACTACCGTTGTTGTCCAATCTTTCTCTTGGCTATTACCACGTATGCTTTCTACTTGTTTCTCTTGTCTTGCTAAGGTCTTTGCATTGATTCTTCTCGCTCTTTGTGTGTGCTTTTTCTTGTATCTTAGGTGGTGGCTCTCGCCGTTCCAATCCCAGTCGTGACACTGACTCCAAGTGACTGCACAATCAAGATGAAGCACCAGAGGGCTCCAGTGCCCCCAAGTGCAATGTCAAGACCTCAGCTAGCAAGTACAAGGAACCCGCTAAGGGCATGGACGAGATTCCCCTCGCTGAGTTTATCCCTCGTAGGCAAATCAACCAATATGTGAATGCTCGTGCTACCTTCAGAGGAAATGAATTGTTTTGGACCAAGCAGCAGACTCTCATTTATCTGGATGTGATCAAGGCCAAGCAAAATACCTACGTGGATGTCAAGTGGATTGACATGAATCACATGAGGAAGGACAAGTTTCGTGAGTACTTTGGAGAGGCTCTGGATTTGGTGGAGCAGTTTGGTATTGAACATGTGATCTCTTTCCACCTGGACTATGACCCTGAGCTTATCTGTCAGTTCTTTGCCTCTGTTCACTTTCACCCTGGGGAGGAGCGGAGGATGACTTGGATGTCCAATGGCCGTCAGTTGCCTACTACCTGGAAGGAGTTCATGGATCTGCTACATGTTCCTGATGACGGGCTCACCACACCCGTTGGTGTTCGCCCCCATGCCAATCCTGAGTCCGCTAGCAAGAACAAGATCCAGTAGTACTATGTTGAGAAGGTGCTTCCCAGTGGCAAGTTGACGTGGGTGCTGAACCCCTTTCTGGATATCATGTATCGCATCTTCCGCAACTCTCTCTTTCCTCGCATTGGCGACAAGGACAAGGTTCATGCCTATCTGGTGGATATGATGCTCCTGTGCGAGGAGCCACGTGTGTCTCAGACTCAACCACTTGATGTCTCACGCATCATGTGGTGTGAGCTTCGGTTCGCGGTGTTCAACCGCAAGGTACCTATCTATGGACCATACCTGTTTCTGTTGATCTCCAAGACTTGGGAGAAGCTGTTCCCTGGTGATGAGTTCCTTGCTCCAGACTGGATTCGGCATGAGTCCATCAGTCTCCGTGTCAAGGCCAAGTGGGCCAACACTACTACTCATGCTGAGGTGTCTGCTGCTAGGAGGGCTGTTGATGAGGAGGAGGCTGGAGCAGAGGATGTTGCTGAGGACCGTGGTGCTGGGCATACCCATCGTTCCTCCGAGCCCTCGTGGGCCAAGAAGCTGATGATAAGATGAAGAATCTGTTCTACATGCAGGCAAAGGGGCAGTATAGGACTCACGTTGCCTCCAAGGAGGCTCGCCGCCATGACAAGAGGATCATGAAGGTCTTTGGTGAGGCAGAATCTAGCGGGCCAGAGAGGCACATCACTCCGGAGGCCGAATGGATGGCGAAGCAAGGCTACAAGTGGACTGATTCTGAGGAGGACATCGAGGAGACCGCCCCGCCGCCGAGTCTGACGAGGAGCGTTGGGACAATTTCTCTGCCTGAGCCACCCCTTGTGTGTAGGTGTCCTCTCTGCCTTTTTGGTGTCTCGATGCCAAAGGGGGAGAGAGTGTAGGGATTTGTGTGCTTGCGAGTCGTGTGTTGTGTTCGGTGTGTTTGCTTTCTCGTTTGAACCTCGTGTGTTTGCTTTCTCGTTTGAACCTCGTTTGCTTTGGTTTGGTTTGCGCCTTTGAGACTTATCCTTCGTATGGTGTAAGACATATGCACTCTATCCTATCTTAGTGAGCTTATGATATATTGTGCTACTTATGTTATGCTCTTGTCTAGTGTTAGCCTTACTATTGCAAGATATGCCTTGTCTCTAAAATATAGGGGGAGTGTTGATCCTAGTTTGTGTGTCGTGCAGTCCAAAGCATCCATCTAGATTGCACACATCTAGGGGGAGCCCGTCTATATTTTAGAGAGGAGGGGTTTGCATTTGCTCAATTTTATTTCCCTCTGTGCAAGTACCGTATTGTCATCAATCCACCAAAAAGGGGGAGATTGTAAGGGCATATTTATCCTTAAGATGTTTTGGTGATTGATGACAATGCTTTTGCGGACTAATCGTGTGCCTTGAGTTTTTCAGATGTTTCATCGCTAGGCACAAGACGGTTTGGTGCCCCTCGAAGACTATTGAAGACGGCGTTTTTCTACGTTTCTTTTTGGTGGATTTGAGTCGTAGGAAAGCTGTACTATTAAGAGGGGGTCCGCGTCGGAAAGGTTCGGGTGGAATCATCACGTACATGTTTTCTTCCTTGTCTCCACCTTTCCCCTATGCTTTGGAGCATCCTCCGTTTTATCCTCTATGCATTGTCCTGGTTGCTGATTTTGAGCTTGCGGTAGTACTGCTCCCTGGAGCGGTAGTATCGCAGGCACCTGCGATAGTACCGTACTTCGGCGCGGTAGTACCACAGGAGCCCACGGTAGTACCGCTCCTCTGGAGCCATAGTACCGTGGCCCCCCTGGCCAAGTACCACTGCATTGCGGTAGTAGGGGCGGATGTAATTTTTTACATCCGCGCCTCCGCGGTAGTACCATGCGCGGCCTGGCTCAACTTCCATGTGGTAGTACCGCTTATCCAGCCGTAGTACCGTGTCGGATTTTTGCATCGTTTGTTTTTCAGCGGAAGTAGGCACGAATGTATTTTTATTCATCCACGCCCTTCCCAGGCTAGGACATTCATGCCTTGCAGTAGTACCGCAAGGGGGAGCGGTAGTACCGCGCCTGCGGAAGTACCGTTCTCAGCCTCTGGGCTTCTGGCTTGTTCTAGTTCCTGCAGTTGCTGCGGTAGTACCGCGGTCCCTCACGGTAGTATCGCATGGCCTTGCGGTAGTACCGCTTGGCAGGGGCAGTAGTACCGCAAGTCGCGGGCTGGTTAGGTGGATAACGGTTGGATTTTGTCCACAGCTATAAAAGCGGTGTCTTCTTCCTCTAGTTGACTACCTCTTCCAACCCTAAGCTCCATTGTTGCTCCAAGCTCCATTTTCGCCCGATCTCACTCCCTAGCCAATCAAACTTGTTGATTTGCTCGAGAGTGGTTGAGAAGGCCCCGATCTACACTTCCACCAAGAGAAATTTGATTTCCCCACTAATCCCTTGCGGATCTTGTTACTCTTGGGTTTTTGAGCACCCTAGACGGTTGAGGTCACCACGGAGCCATAGTCCATTGTGGTGAAGCTTCGTGGTGTCGTTGGGAGGCTCCAATTAAGTTGTGGAGATTGCCCCAACCTTGTTTGTAAAGGTTTGGTCGCCGCCTCCAAGGGCACCAATAGTGGAATCACGGCATCTCGCATTGTGTGAGGGCGTGAGGAGAATACGGTGGCCCTAGTGGCTTCTTGGGGAGCATTGTGCCTCCACACCGCTCCAATGGAGACGTACTTCCCTTCAAAGGGAAGGAACTTTGGTAACACATCCTCGTCTTCACCGAATCCACTCTTGGTTATCTCGCGCCTTTACTTGTGCAAGCTTATTTGTGTCATATCTCTTGCTTGCTTGTGTGCTTATTGTTGTTGCATCATGTAGGTTGCTTACCTAGTTGAATATCTAGACAACCTACTTTGATGCAAAGTTTAAATTGGTAAAGAAAAGCTAAAAATTGTTAGTTGCCTATTCACCCCCCCCCTCTAGTCAACTATATCGATCCTTTCAGACATGCTGGTAAGTGATCGTGTAGGTATTGACAACCCCTTATCGCGTTGGTTGCGAGGATTTGTGTAGGTGCGAGGGACTCGCGCGTAGCCTCCTACTGGATTGATATCTTGGTTCTCAAAAACTGAGGAAAATACTTATGCTGCTTTGCTGCATCACCCTTTCCTCTTCAAGGGAAAACCAACGCAGTGCTCAAGAGGTAGCAAGAAGGATTTCTGGCGCCGTTGTCGGGGAGGTCTACGCAAAAGTCAACATACCAAGTACCCATCACAAACCCTTATCTCCTGCATTACATTATTTTCCATTTGCCTCTCGTTTTCCTCTCCCCCACTTCACCCTTGCCGTTTTATTCGCCCTCTCTTTTCCGTTCGCCTCTTTACCACTCGCTTTGTCGTCATGGCTAGTCCCTTGTCCGCTCCTTTCTCCCCCAAGTTTGAGGTTCTTCACTTCAAACAAAGACAAGGAGAAAACTTAAAATATTCTTGGTTTAGAATGATGGAATCTTATCGTAATTGTACCCTAGAGGTGAATTTTAGAATTTTGTTTCGCAACTTTTTATGTTGGACTAAATATGTCTCATAGACAACTCTTGGATTGCGTTGCCAAAGGCAATTTTATTGAAATTGATCCCAATATTGCGCATGAAATTATAGAAGGTATAGTAGGAACTCTACCTCAACAAAAGGGGCCTCATCATACCCAAGAGGAAATGCAAGTTTTTGAGAAAATTTGTGAAGTAACTAAGATTTTACAAAAGTCTCTTGAACCTCTTAAGAGTGTTAGCGGGAATCTCCACCGCATGAATATGTTGATTACCCTTTGCAATAAGCGGTTGGACTCTTTAGATCTCAATATTTCCGAGTATGAAGGGAAAGGTAAAGAACCTCTTGGATTCGAGCATAACTCCACTAAAAGAATTAAGAATCAAGATGATAATACCTAGATCTATCCTTGCTTTTATGCCTAGCTAGGGGCGTTAAACGATAGCGCTTGTTGGGAGGCAACCCAATTTTATTTTTAGTTTTTTTTTGCTTTTTTGCTTCTGTTTAGGAATAAATATTTGATATAGCCTCTGGTTAGATGTGTTTTTATGTTTTAATTAGTGTTTGTGCCAAGTTAAACCTATAGGATCTTCTTGGATGATAGTTATTTGATCTTGCTGTAATTTCCAGAAACTTTCTGTTCACGAAAATAATTTTTAAAAATCACCAGAACGTGATAAAATATTGATTCCAGTTTCTGATAATCAATAAACAAATTGTCTAGGTCGTCCTATTTTTTCTGATTTTTTGGAGTTTCAGAAGTTTGCGTTAGTTACAGATTACTACAGACTGTTATGTTTTTGACAGATTCTGTTTTTCGTGTGTTGTTTGCTTATTTTGATGAATCTATGGCTAGTAAAATAGTTTATAAACCATAGAGAAGTTGGAATACAGTAGGTTTAACACCAATATAAATAAAGAATGAGTTCATTACAGTACCTTGAAGTGGTTTTTTGTTTTCTTTCGCTAAAGGAGCTCACGAGATTTTTTGTTGAGTTTTGTGTTGTGAAGTTTTCAAGTTTTGGGTGAAAGATTTGATGGATTATGGAACAAGGAGTGGCAAGAGCCTAAGCTTGGGGATGCCCATGGCATCCCCAAGATAATTTAAGGACACCAAAAAGCCAAAGCTTGGGGATGCCCCGGAAGGCATCCCCTCTTTCGTCTACTTCCATTGGTAACTTTACTTGGAGCTATATTTTTTCACCACATGATATGTGTTTTGCTTGGAGCGTCTTGTATGATTTGAGTCTTTGCTTTTTAGTTTACCACAATCATCTTTGCTGTACACACCTTTTGAGAGAGACACACATGATTCGGAAATTATTAGAATACTCTATGTGCTTCACTTATATCTTTTGAGTTATATAGTTTTGCTCTAGTACTTCACTTATATCTTTTAGAGCACTGTGGTGGATTTGTTTTATAGAAACTATTGATCTCTCATGCTTCACTTAGATTATTTTGATAGTCTTAAATAACATGGTAATTTTCTTAAATAATCCTAATATGCTAGGTATTCAAGATTAGTAAAAACATTCTTATGAGTGTTTTGAATACTAAGAGAAGTTTGATGCTTGATGATTGTTTTGAGATATGGACGTAGTGATATTAAAGTTGTGCTAGTTGAGTAGTTGTGAATTTGAGAAATACTTGTGTTGAAGTTTGCAAGTCCCGTAGCATGCACGTATGGTAAACGTTATGTAACAAATTTGAAATATGAGGTGTTCTTTGATTGTCCTCCTTATGAGTGGCGGTCGGGGACGAGCGATGGTCTTTTCCTACCAATCTATCCCCCTAGGAGCATGCGCGTAGTGCTTGGTTTTTGATGACTTGTAGATTTTTGCAATAAGTATGTGAGTTCTTTATGACTAATGTTGAGTCCATGGATTATACGCACTCTCACCTTTCCATCATTGCTAGCCTGTTCGGTACCGTGCATTGCCCTTTCTCACATTGAGAGTTGGTGCAAACTTCACCGGTGCATCCAAACCCCGTGATATGATATGCACTTTCACACATAAACCTCCTTATATCTTCCTCAAAACAGCCACCATACCTACCTGTTATGGCATTTCCATAGCCACTCTGAGATATATTGCCATGCAACTTTCCACCGTTCCGTTTATCATGACACGTTCATCATTGTCATATTGCTTAGCATGATCATGTAGTTGACATAGTATTTGTGGCAAAGCCACCGTTCATAATTCTTTCATACATGTCACTCTTGGTTCATTGCATATCTCGGTACACCGCCGGAGGCATTCATATAGAGTCATACCTTGTTCTAGTATCGAGTTGTAATCATTGAGTTGTAAATAAATAGAAGTGTGATGATCATCATTTAATAGAGCATTGTCCCAAAAAAAGAGAAAGGCCAAATAAAAAAAGGGAAGGCCCAAAAAAAAGAGAAATAAAAAGGCACAATGCTACTATCCTTTTACCACACTTGTGCTTCAAATTAGCACCATGATCTTCATGATAGAGAGTCTCTTGTTTTGTCACTTTCATATACTAGTGGGAATTTTTCATTATAGAACTTGGCTTGTATATTCCAACAATGGGCCTCCTCAAGTGCCCTAGGCCTTCGTGAGCAAGCAAGTTGGATGCACACCCACTTAGTTTCTTTTGTTGAGCTTTCATACATTTATAGCTCTAGTGCATCCGTTGCATGGCAATCCCTACTCCTTGCATTAACATCAATCGATGGGCATCTCCATAGCTCATTGATTAGCCTCGTTCATGTGAGACTTTCTCATTTTTTGTCTTCTCCACATAACCCCCATCATTATAATCTATTCCACCCATAGTGCTATATCAATGGCTCACGCTCATGTATTGCGTGAAGGTTTATAAAGTTTGGGATTACTAAAGTATGAAACAATTGCTTGGCTTGTCATCGGGGTTGTGCATGATGAGAGCATTCTTGTGTGACGAAAATGGAGCATGACTAAACTATATGATTTTGTAGGGATGAACTTTCTTTGGCCATGTTATTTTGAGAGGACATAATTGCTTAGTTAGTATGCCTGAAGTATTATTATTTCTATGTCAATATTGAACTTTTATCTTGAATCTTTCGGATCTGAATATTCATAGCACAATTAAGAAGAACTACATTGAAATTATGCCTAGTAGCATTCCACATCAAAAATTCTGTTTTTATCATTTACCTACTCGAGGACGAGCAGGAATTAAGCTTGGGGATGCTTGATACGTCTCCAACGTATCTATAATTTTTGATTGCTCCATGCTATATTATCTTCTGTTTTGGACATTATTGGGCTTTATTATTCACTTTTATATTATTTTGGGACTAACCTATTAACCGGAGGCCCAACCTGAATTGTTGTTTTTGCCTATTTCAGAGTTTCGCAGAAAAAGAATATCAAACGGAGTCCAAACGGAATGAAACCTTCGGGAACGTGATTTTCGGAACAAACATGATCCAGATGACTTGGACCCTATGTCAAGAAATCAAAGAGGAAGCCATGAGGTAGGGGCGCGCCTCCCCCCCCAGGCGCGTCCTCCACCCTTGTGGGCCCCACATTGCTCCACCGACGTACTCCTTCCTCCTATATATACCTACGTACCCCCAAACGATCAGAAAGGGAGCCAAAAACCTAATTCCACCGCCGCAACCTTCTGTACCCACGAGATCCCATCTTGGGGCCTGTTCCGGAGCTCCGTCGGAGGGGGCATCGATCACGGAGGGCTTCTACATCAACACCGTAGCCTCTCTGATGATGTGTGAGTAGTTTACCTCTGACCTTCGGGTCCATAGTTATTAGCTATATGGCTTCTTCTCTCTTTTTGGATCTCAATACAATGTTCTCCCCCTTTCTTGTGGAGATTGATAACCCACAAGTATAGGGGATCGCAACAGTTTTCGATGGTAGAGTATTCAACCCAAATTTGTTGATTCGACACAAGGGGAGCCAAAGAATATTCTCGAGTATTAGCAGCTGAGTTGTCAATTCAACCACACCTGGAAACTTAGTATCTGCAGCAAAGTGTTTAGTAGCAAAGTAATATGATAGTGGTAGTAACGGTAACGAAAGTAAAGACAGCAAAAGTAATGTTTTTGGTATTTTGTAGTGATGATAACAGTAGCAACGGAAAAGTAAATAAGCGAGAACCAGTATATGGAAAACTCGTAGGCACCGGATCAGTGATGAATAATTATGCGGATGTGGTTCATCATGTAACAGTCATAACATAGGGTGACACGAACTAGCTCCAGTTCATCAATGTAATGTAGGCATGTATTAGTAAATAGTCATACGTGCTTATGGAAAAGAACTTGCATGCCATCTTTTGTCCTACCCTCCCGTGGCAGCGGGGTCCTATTGGAAACTAAGGGATATTAAGGCCTCCTTTTAATAGAGAACCAGAACAAAGCACTAGCACATAGTGAATACATGAACTCCTCAAACTATGGTCATCACCGAGAAGTATCCCGATTATTGTCACTTCGGGGTTGTCGGATCATAACACATAATAGGTGACTATAGACTTGCAAGATAGGATCAAGAACACACATATATTCATGAAAAAATAATAGGTTCAGATCTGAAATCATGGCACTCGGGCCCTAGTGACAAGCATTAAGCATAGCAAAGTCATAGCAACATCAATCTTAGAACATAATGGATACTAGGGATCAAACCCTAACAAAACTAACTCGATTACATGATAAATCTCATCTAACCCATCACCGTCCAGCAAGCCTATGATGCAATTACTCACACACGGCGGTGAGCATCATGAAATTGGTGATGGAGGATGGCTGATGATGACGACGGCGACGAATCCCCCTCTCCGGAGCCCCGAACGGACTCCAAATCAGCCCTCCCGAGAGAGATTAGGGCTTGGCGGCGGCTCCGTATCGTAAAACGCGATGAAACTTTCTCTCTGATTTTTTCTCCCCGAAAGCCAATATATGGAGTTGGAGTTGGCGTCGGAGGGCATCCAGGGGGCCCACGAGGTAGGGGCGCGCCCAGGGGGGAGGGGCGCGCCCCCACCCTCGTGAGCAGGGTGTGGGCCCCCCTGGTCTTCATCTTTGGCGAGGATTTTTTATTATTTATTCTAAGATATTTCATGGAGTTTCAGGTCATTCCGAGAACTTTTGTTTTCTGCACATAAAACAACACCATGGCAATTCTGCTGCAAACGGCGTCAGTCCGGGTTAGTTCCATTCAAATCATACAAGTTAGAGTCCAAAATAAGGGCAAAAGTGTTTGGAAAAGTAGATACGACGGAGACGTATCAACTCCCCCAAGCTTAAACCCTTGCTTGTCCTCAAGCAATTCAGTTGACAAACTGAAAGAGAAAAAGAAAAACTTTTACAAACTCTGTTTGCTCTTGTTGTTGTAAACATGAAAAGCCAGCATTCAAGTTTCAGCAATTATTATGAACTAACCATACTCACAATGACACGTAGGTCTCACAATTACTCATATCAATAATATAATCAGCTAGCGAGCCATAATAATAAAACTCGGATGACAACACTTTCTCAAAATAGTCATAACATGATATAACGAAATGGTATCTCGCTAGCCCTTTCTGAGACCGCAAAACATAAATGCAGAGCACCTTTAAAGATCAAGGACTGACTAAACATTGTAATTCATGGTAAAAGAGATCCAGTCAAGTCATACCCAAAATAAACCAATTATAATGAATGCAAACGACATCGTGCTCTCTAGCGGGTGATTTTTAATAAGAAGGGTGATGACTCAACATAAAAGTAAATAGATAGGCCCTTCGCAGAGGGAAGCAGGGATTTGTAGAGGTGCCAGAGCTCGATTTTGAAATAGAGATAAATTATATTTTGAGCGGCATACTTTCACTGTCAAACGCAACAACTATGAGATGGCTGTATCTTCCATACTACATGCATTATAGGCAGTTCCCAAATAGAATGGTAAAGGTTTATACTCCCCCTCCTCCACAAGCATCAATCCATGGCTTGCTCGAAACAACGAGTGCCTCTAACATTCAACGGGTCCCAGGGGGAGTTTTGTTTGATTATTTTGATTTGCTTTGATCTTTTTGGATCATGGGACTGGGCATCCCGGTTACCGGCCCTTTCTCGTGAATGAGGAGCGGAGTCCACTCCTCTTGAGAATAACCTACCTAGCATGGAAGATATAGGCAGCCCTAGTTTCACATGAGCTGCTCGAGCATACAAAACAGAATTTCATTTGAAGGTTTGGAGTTTGACACATACAAATTTACTTGGAACGGCAGGTAGATACCGCATATAGGAAGGTATAGTGGACTCATATGGAACAACTTTGGGGTTTAAGGAGTTTGGATGCATAAGCAGTATTCCCGCTTAGTACATGTGAAGGCTAGCAAAAGACGGAAGCGATTAAGCGAGAGAGCGACAACAATCGTAAACATGCATTAAAATTAATTTACACCGAATATAAGCATGAGTAGGATATAATCCACCATGAACATAAATATCATGATGGCTATGTTGATTTGATTCAACTACATGCGTGAACATGTGCCAAGTCGAGTCACTCAATTCATTTAAAGGAGGATACCATCCCATCATACCACATCATAATCATTCTAATAGCATGTTGGCACGCAAGGTAAACCATTATAACTCATAGCTAATCAAGCATGTCACAAGCAACTATAATCTCTAAATGTCATTGCAAATATGTTTACTTCATAATAGCTGAATCAGGAACGATGAATCATCATATTTACAAAAAACAAGAGAGGTCGAGTTCATACCAGCTTTTCTCATCCCAATAAGTACATCGTATATCATCATTATTGCCTTTCACTTGCACGACCGAACGGTGTGTATAATAATAAGAGTGCACGTGCATTGGACTAAGCTGGAATCTGCAAGCATTCAACTCAAGAGAGAAGACAAGTAATATGGGCTCTAAGTTAGATAAACAATAATGCATATGAGAGCCACTAAGCATTTTCAATATGGTCTTCTCGACCCCCAAAGAAAGGAAAAGAAAAATAAAAACTATTTACACGGGAAAGCTCCCAACAAGTAAAAAGAAGAACGGGAAATATTTTTGGGTTTTCTTTTTAATTATTACTACTACAGCAGGAAAAATAAACTACTACTAATTTTTTTTTGGTTTTTCTAAGGTTTATCAAACACACAAGAAGAAAGCAGGAAAAGGAAAATAAACTAGCATGGATATTACAGTGAAAGAGTATGAGCACCGACATCTAGCAATGAGTGTGTGTGAACATGAATGTAATGTCGGTGGGAAATACGTACTCCCCCAAGCTTAGGCTTTTGGCCTGAGTTGGTCTATTGCCAGGTATAGCCTGGCTGATACCTGTAGGTGTAGCTGGGGTCGTACCGTGATGCAGCGGCTACCGCCTCCTGAGCTACAGCGTGGCGTCGAGCTACCTCCGCTCTCCTCTCGTACTCATCTGCCTCCTCTCTGGTAATAATATATTTTCCTCTCGCCTGTAAATCAAAGAAGGTAGGAGCAGGAAGAGCAACACGGACCACATGCCGTTTGTTAAAGATTAGTTGATACTGGTAAGGTGGTCCAGTCCTCTCAATGAACTGGTGAGAAAACATAGAATCAAGATCTAAATAAGAAGGGGTTAACTCCATATCACCCTCACGAATGTCTACATCAAGAAAATTAGCTAAGCGGGTTGCATAAATTCCTCCAAAGAAATCTCTGTTACGTCTATTAAGATGCAACCTACGAGCCACAATGGCTCCCATATGATAAGCTTGGTCCCCTAACACAGCGCTTCTGAGAATGCTGAGATCAGGGGCACACATGTGACATGCTTCATCCTTAGCATTTATGCATCTACCAATGAAGAGAGCAAAATAATGTATAGCAGGAAAGTGAATGCTCCCTATAGTGGCTCTGCTATATCTCTAGATTCCCCACAGTTATTCTAGCAAGAAAGTCTCTATATTCAGATTTAGGGGATCACGATACTACCCCAAGATTGAAGTTTGCATGCAAGAGTGAAATCTTCTAAGTCCATGGTATAAAATTTGTCATAAAGGTCAAACATGGTGAAGGAGAATTACGCCAAGATGAAAATCAAACCTCCCCACAAATGAACTTGTGAGGTAACGATCACTGGGGCATTTATCAGCTTCAAAGTCCTCAAGACCGCCATTACGCAAATATGCGATAATTCTTCTTTAATTCCCACTTGATTCATAAAATTTTCGGAAGGCCATTCACGGGGCCTCACGGGAGCGTCTCTTGGTGGTTCCTCGTCACCATCACGCATTGCAAGCACCGGGACCCTGCTTCCTTGAAGAACCACCTTGGAACATCCTCCTAAGCATATTGTTTCTCTGAAAATAATTCTGAAATTTTAGTAACTTCAAACAAAAGTGAACCAACTTCAATAAAACTGATAGCAACTACTCATACAAGTGCCTAGAGCATATATCAAGCATTAGAACTACTCGGAACCATATAAATTTGACATGCAAGCTCAAGAACATGGTCACCTATGCAGCACAAATTTGCAATGAATAAAGCACTAGAACAAAAACTAATTGGACCAATGGAGGAGTCACATACCAAGGAACAATCTCCCCAAGCAGTTTTGCGAGAGGTGCTTTGAGCAAGGAGATCGAAAATCGCAGCAAAAGTTGCTGGAACACGAGCTTGAGTTGGTTTTTCGGGTTTGTGTGAGACAGAGGAAGAAGATGGGTGCATGGATAAGTGGAGGAGGGCCACCGTGGGCCCATGAGGCAGGGGGCACGCCCAGGGGGGTAGGGCGCGCCCTCCACCCTCGTGACCAGGTGGCAGCTCCCCCCGCGGTAATTTTTGCACAGTAAATCCTCAAATATTCCCGAAAAAATCATATTAAATTGGCATTGCATTACGAGGACTTTTATTTTGGGATATTTTTATATTGCACGGATAAGTCAGAGAGATGAAAAATACTATTTTACTTTATTTTTACTAAATAACAGAAAATATAAAGAGGGTATGAAGGTTGTGCTTCTAGTTTCATCCATCTCATGCTCATCAAAAGGAATCCACTAACAAGGTTGATCAAGTCTTGTTAACAAACTCATTCCGATTAACATGAAACAGGAGAAATTTGAATAACACTATGTTACCTCAACGGGATATGGACATCCCCAACAATAAGTATATCATATTTCTTCTTGACAGAGGGAGAGGAAATTCAAAACCTCCAAATATAATCGATGGAATTTTTCCAATAGAGTTGATACTATAAACTTGAGGTTGTTTCCTCGGAAAGTGTACAGTATGCTCATTACCATTAACATGAAAAGTGATATTGCCTTTGTTGCAATCAATAACAGCCCCTGCAGTATTAAGGAAAGGTCTTCCAAGAATAATAGACATACTATCGTCCTCGGGAATATCAAGAATAACAAAGTCCGTTAGAATAGTAACGTTTGCAACCACAACAGCACATCCTCACAAATACCGGCAGTGTATAGCAGTTGATTTATCAGCCATTTGCAAAGATATTTCAGTAGGTGTCAACTTATTCAAGTCAAGTCTACGATATAAAGAGAGAGGCATAACACTAACACCGGCTCCAAGATCACATAAAGCAGTTTTAACATAATTTCATTTAATGGAGCATGGTATAGTAGGCACTCCTGGATCTCCAAGTTTCTTTGGTGTTCCACCCTTAAAAGTATAATTAGCAAGCATGGTGGAAATTTCAGCTTCAGGTATCTTTCTTTTATTAGTAATGATATCTTTCATATATTTAGCATAAGGATTTGTTTTGAGCACATCAGTTAATCGCATACGCAAAAAGATGGGTCTAATCATTTCAGCAAAGCGCTCAAAATCCTCATCATCCTTTTTCTTGGATGGTTTCGGAGGAAAAGGCATGGGTTTCTGAACCCATGGTTCTCTTTCTTTACCATGTTTCCTAGCAACGAAGTCTCTTTCATCATAACGTTGATTCTTTGATTGTGGGTTATCAAGATCGACAACAGGTTCAACTTCTACATCATTATCATTGCTAGGTTGAGCATCATCTTGAACATCATTATTAACATTTTTACTAGGTTCATGTTCATTACAGATTGTGTTTCACATCGGACATAGAGATATCATTTGGATTATCGGTGGTTCAGCAATAGGTTCACTAGAAGTTTGCACAACTCTATCATTTTCTTTTCTTCCTCTTAGAAGAACTAGGCATATCAATATTATTTCTCCGAGAATCTTGCTCGATTCTCTTAGGGTAGCCTTCAGGATACAAAGGTTCTGAGTCATTCTACCAGTTCTAGTAGCCACTCTAACAAGATAATCATTTTTCTTACTATTCATTTCATTAAGTATTTCTTTCTCGAGCTTTAAGTACTTGTTCTACTTGAGTGGTAACCATAGAAGCATGTTTGCTAACAAGTTTAAGTTCACCTCTAATATTAGCCATATAATCACTCAAGCGTTTAATCATAAAGGTATTCTGTTTTAATTGTCTACCAAAATAAGCATTAAAGTCATCTTGCTTAAACATAAAGTCATCAAACTCATCCAAGCACTGACTAGCAATTTTAGTAGGAGGGACTTCAGCTTTATCATATCTATAGAGAGAATTTACCTTTACTACCTGTGTCGGGATATCAGGAGGTTCTTCAGTAAATAAGTAATTGAGATCATATACTTCTTCAACATGCGGTATATTAAGACCATGTATTTCTTCAATAGGAGGTTAATTCTTAACATCTTCAGCTTTAATACCTTTTTCTTTCATAGATTTCTTTGCCTCTTGCATATCTTCGGGACTGAGAAATAGAACGCCTCTCTTCTTTGGAGTTGGTTTAGGAATAGGCTCAGTAATTGGCTTGGGAGCTGGCTCGGGAGTTGGCTCAGGTGCCCAATTATTTTCATTTGTCAACATATTATTCAATAATTCAGCTTCATCCGGTGTTCTTTCCCTGAAAAGAGAACCAGCACAACTATCCAGGTAATCTCTGGAAGCATCGGTTAGTCCATTATAAATGATATCAAGTATTTCAGGTTTCTTAAGTGGATGATCAGGCAAAGCATTAAGTAACTTGAGAAGCCTCGCCCAAGCTTGTGGGAGACTCTCTTCTTCAATTTGCACAAAATTATATATATCCCTCAAAGCAGCTTGTTTCTTATGAGCAGGGAAATATTTAGCAGAGAAGTAATAAACCATATCCTGGGGACTTTGCACACAACCAGGATCAAGAGAATTAAACCATATCTTAGCATCACCCTTTAATGAGAACGGAAATATTTTAAGTAAATAAAGGTAGCGCGATTTCTCATTATTAGTAAACAGGGCAGCTATATCATCTAACTTACGAAGATGTGCCACAACAGTTTCAGATTCATAGCCATAAAAGGGATCAGATTCAACCAAAGTAATTATATCTGGATCAACAGAAAGATCATAATAATCCTGATCAGGAACACATATAGGTGAAGTAGCAAAAGCAGGGTCAGGTCTCATCCTACCTCTAAAAGATTCTTTACTCCATTTAACTAGCAACCTATTACATTCACGACTATCCTGGCAAGCAAGAATAGCTTCAGTAGATTCAGCATTAAAAAGGTAACCCTCAGGAATAGCAGGCCTATTTTCATCATCACTAACATCATCGTGTTCAGTTTCAATAATTTCTCTTTCTCTAGACCTAGAAATTTGTTCATCTAGAAATTCACCAAGAGGCACATTAGTATCAAGCATAGAAGTAGTTTCATCATAAGTATCATGCATAGCAGAAGTGGCGTCATCAATAACATGCGACATATTGGAACGAATAGCAGAATCAGGTTTAGGTGTCGCTAGCTTACTTATAACAGAAGGTGAATCAAGTGCAGAGCTAGATGGCAGTTCCTTACCTCCCCTCGTAGTTGAGGGATAAATTGTTGTCTTAGCGTCTTTCAAATTCTTCATAGTGTCCAGCAGATATAAATCCCAAGTGACTCAAAGAATAGAGCTATGCTCCCCGGCAACGGCGCCAGAAAAAGGTCTTGATAACCCACAAGTATAGGGGATCGCAACAGTTTTCGAGGGTAGAGTATTCAACCCAAATTTGTTGATTCGACACAAGGGGAGCCAAAGAATATTCTCAAGTATTAGCACCTGAGTTGTCAATTCAACCACACCTGGAAACTTAGTATCTGCAGCAAAGTTTTTAGTAGCAAAGTAATATGATAGTGGTAGTATCGGTAACGAAAGTAAAGACAACAAAAGTAATGTTTTTGGTATTTTGTAGTGATGATAACAGTAGCAACGGAAAAGTAAATAAGCGAGAACCAGTATATGGAAAACTCAGAGGCACCGGATCGTTGATGGATAATTATGCGGATGTGGTTCATCATGTAATGATCATAACATAGGGTGACACAGAACTAGCTCTAGTTCATCAATGTAATGTAGGCATGTATTCCGTAAATAGTCATACGTGCTTATGGAAAAGAACTTGCATGACATCTTTTGTCCTACCCTCCCGTGGCAGCGGGGTCCTATTGGAAACTAAGGGATATTAAGGCCTCCTTTTAATAGAGAACCGGAACAAAGCATTAGCACATAGTGAATACATGAACTCCTCAAACTATGGTCATCACCGAGAAATATCCCGATTATTGTCACTCCAGGGTTGTCGGATCATAACACATAATAGGTGACTATAGACTTGCAAGATAGGATCAAGAACACACAATATTCATGAAAACATAATAGGTTCAGATCTGAAATCATGGCACTCGGGCCCTAGTGACAAGCATTAAGCATAGCAAAGTCATAGCAACATCAACATAATGGATACTAGGGATCAAACCCTAACAAAACAAACTCGATTACATGATAAATCTCATCCAACCCATCACCGTCCAGCAAGCCTACGATGCAATTACTCACGCACGGCGGTGAGCATCATGAAATTGGTGATGGAGGATGGTTGATGATGACGACGGCGACGAATCCCCCTCTCCGGAGCCCCGAACGGACTCCAGATCAGCCCTCCCTAGAGAGATTAGGGCTTGGCGGCGGCTCCGTATCGTAAAACGCGATGAAACTTTCTCTCTGATTTTTTTCTCCCCGAAAGCCAATATATGGAGTTGGAGTTGGCGTCGAAGGGCATCCAGGGGGCCCACGAGGTAGGGGGGCACGCCCAGGGGGGAGGGGCGCGCCCCCACCCTCGTGAGCAGGGTGTGGCCCCCCTGGTCTTCATATTTGGCGAGGATTTTTATTATTTATTCTAAGATATTCCGTGGAGTTTCAGGTCATTCCGAGAACTTTTGTTTTCTGCACATAAAACAACACCATGGCAATTCTGCTGCAAACAGCGTCAGTCCGGGTTAGTTCCATTCAAATCATACAAGTTAGAGTCCAAAACAAGGGCAAAAGTGTTTGGAAAAGTAGATACGACGGAGACGTATCAGAGATCTATTCGATGTAATCTTCTTTTGCGGTGTGTTTGCTGGGACCGATGAATTGTGGGTTTATGATCAAGTTTATCTATGAACAATATTTGAATCTTCTCTGAGTTCTTTTATGTATGATTGGTTATCTTTGCAAGTATCTTCGAATTATCAGTTTGGTTTGGCCTACTAGATTGATCTTTCTTGCAATGGGAGAAGTGCTTAGCTTTGGGTTCAATCTTGCGGTGTCCTTTCCCAGTGACAGTAGGGGCAGCAAGGCACGTATTGTATTGTTGCCATCGAGGATAACAAAATGGAGTTTACATCATATTGCATGAGTCTATCCCTCTACATCATGTCATCTTGCTTAAAGCGTTACTCCGTTCTTATGAACTTAATACTCTAGATGCATGCTGGATAGCGGTCGATGTGCGGAGTAATAGTAGTAGATGCAGGCAGGAGTCAGTCTACTTTTCACGGACGTGATGCCTATATACATGATCATACCTAGATATTCTCATAACTATGCTCAATTATGTCAATTGCTCAACAGTAATTTTTTCACCCACCGTAATACTTATGCTCTTGAGAGAAGCCACTAGTGAAACCTATGGTCCCCGGGTCTATTTTCCATCATATTAATCTTCCAACACTTAGTTATTTTCATTGCCTTCTATTTTACTTTGCATCTTTATTATAAAAATACCAAAAATATTATCTTATCATATCTATCAGATCTCACTTCCGTAAGTGACCGTGAAGGGATTGACAACCCCTTTATTGCGTTGGTTGCGAGGTTTTTATTTGTTTGCGTAGGTGCGAGGGACTTGAGCGTGGCCTCCTACTGGATTGATACCTTGGTTCTCAAAAACTGAGGGAAATACTTACGCTACTTTGCTGCATCACCCTTTCGTCTTCAAGGGAAAACCAACGCAGTGCTCAAGAGGTAGCAGGGTACGTAGGTATATATAGGAGGAAGAAGTAGGTCGGTGGAGCCACGAGGGGCCCACGAGGGTGGAGGGCGCGCCCAGGGGGTAGGCGCGCCCCCTGCCTTGTGGCTTCCTCGTTGATTGCTTGACGTCCACTCCAAGTCCTTGAAGGAAATATGCCCTAGAGGCAATAATAAAGTTATTATTTATTTCCTTATATCATGATAAATGTTTATTATTCATGCTAGAATTGTATTAACCGGAAACATAATACATGTGTGAATACATAGACAAACAGAGTGTCACTAGTATGCCTCTACTTGACTAGCTTGTTAATCAAAGATGGTTATGTTTCCTAACCATAGACATGAGTTGTCATTTGATTAACGGGATCACATCATTAGGAGAATGATCTGATTGACATGACCCATTCCGTTAGCCTAGCACTTGATCGTTTAGTATGTTGCTATTGCTTTCTTCATGACTTATACATGTTCCTGTAACTATGAGATTATGCAACTCCGTTTACGGAGGAACACTTTGGTACTACCAAACGTCACAACGTAATCTGGGTGATTATAAAGGAGTACTACAGGTGTCTCCAAAGGTACATGTTGGGTTGGCGTATTTCGAGATTAGGTTTTGTCACTCCGATTGTCGGAGAGGTATCTCTGGGCCTTCTCGGTAATACTCATCACCTAAGTCTTGCAAGCATTGTAACTAATGAGTTAGTTATGAGATGATGTATTACAGAACGAGTAAAGAGACTTGCCGGTAACGAGATTGAACTAGGTATTGGATACCGACGATCGAATCTCGGGCAAGTAACATACCGATGACAAAGGGAACAAAGTATGTTGTTATGCGGTTTGACCGATAAAGATCTTCGTAGAATATGTAGGAACCAATATGGGCATCCAGGTTCCGCTATTGGTTATTGACAAAGAATAGTTCTAGGTCATGTCTACATAGTTCTCGAACCCGTAGGGTCCGCACGCTTAAGGTTTCGATGATGTTATATTATGAGTTTATGAGTTTTGATGTACGAAGGAGTTCGAGTCCCGGATGAGATCGGGGACATGACGAGGAGTCTCGAAATGGTCGAGACGTAAAGATCGATATATTGGACGACTATATTCGGAGTTCGGAAAGGTTCGAATGATTGGGTATTTTTGGAGTACGGAGAGTTACGGGAATTCGCCGGGAGAAGTATTGGGCCTTATTGGGCCCTGCGGGAAAGAGAGAGGGCTGCCTAGGGCAGGCCGCGCGCCCCAAGGCCTACTCCGAATTGGACTAGGGAGGGACGCACCCTTCCTCTCTTCCCTTCCTTCTCTCCTACTCCTACTAGGAAAGGAGGAGTCCTACTCCCGGTGGGAGTAGGACTCCCCCTGTGCGCCTCCTCCCTTGGCCGCCACCTCCTCCTTGCTCCTTTATATACGGCGGCGGGGGCACCCCATGACACACAAGTTGATCTACGGATCGTTCCTTAGCCGTGTCGGTGCCCCTCCACCATATTCCACCGGTCATATCGTCGCGGAGCTTAGGCGAAGCCTGCGCCGGAGAAGTCATATCGTCACGGGCTTAGGCGAAGCCTGCGTCGGTGGAGCATCATCATCGTCACTGCGCCGTCGGTTGTGGAACTCATCCCGACACTTTGCTGGATCGAGTCCGGGATCGTCATCGAGCTGAGCGTGTGCAGAACTCGGAGGTGCCGTCGTTCGGTGCTTGGATCGGTCGGATCGTGAAGACATACGACTACATCAACAGCGTTGTTATAACGCTTCGCTTTCGGTCTCACGAGTGCGTGGGACGGATACTCTCCCCTCTCGTTGCTATGCCATCACCATGGTCTGCGTGTTCGTAGGAAATTTTTGAAATTACTCGTTCCCCAATGATGGCATCCGAGCCTGGTTTTATGCGTTGATGTCATGTGCACGAGTAGAACACAAGTGAGTTGTGGACGATACAAGTCATACTGCCTACCAGCATGTCATACTTTGGTTCAGCGGTATTGTGAGATGAAGCGGCCGGACCGACATTACGCCAGACGCTTACGCGAGACTGGTTTCACCGCCCGAGCACTCGTTGCTTAAAGGTGACGGCGGTGTCTGTCTCTCTCACTTTAGTTGAATCGAGTGTGGCTACGCCCGGTCCTTGAGAAGGTTAAAAGCGAGTCTATTTGACAAACTATCGTTGTGGTTTTTATGCGTAGGTAAGAACGGTTCTTGCTCAGCCCGTAGCAGCCACGTAAAACTTGCAACAACAAAGTAGAGGACGTCTAACTTGTTTTTGCAGGGCATGTTGTGATGTGATATGGTCAAGACGTGATGCTATATTTTATTGTATGAGATGATCATGTTTTGTAACCGAGTTATCGGCAATCGGCGGAGCCATATGGTTGTCGCTTTATTGTATGAAATGCAAACGCCATGTAATTGCTTTACTTTATCACTAAGGAGTAGCGATAGTCGTAGAAGCAATAGTTGGCGAGACGACAACGATGCTACGATGCAGATCAAGGTGTCGCGCCGGTGACGATGGTGATCATGACGGTGCTTCGGCGATGGAGATCACAAGCACAAGATAATGATGACCATATCATATCACTTATATTGATTGCATGTGATGTTTATCCTTTATGCATCTTATCTTGCTTTGATTGACGGTAGCATTATAAGATGATCTCTCACTAAAATTATCAAGAAGTGTTCTCCACGAGTATGCACCGTTGCGAAAGTTCTTCGTCTTTGAGACACCACGTGATGATCGGGTGTGATAGGCTCTACGTTCAAATACAACGGGTGCAAAACAGTTGCGCACGCAGAATACTCAGGTTAAACTTGACGAGCCTAGCATATAACAGATATGGCCTCGGAACACGGAGACCGAAAGGTCGAGCGTGAATCATATAGTAGATATGATCAACATTGTGATGTTCACCATTGAAACTACTCCATCTCACGTGATGATCGGACATGGTTTAGTTGATTTGGATCACGCAATCACTTAGATAACTAGAGAGATGTCTATCTAAGTGGGAGTTCTTAAGTAATATGATTAATTGAACTTTAATTTATCATGAACTTAGTCCTGGTAGTATTTTGCAAATTATGTTGTAGATCAATAGCTCGCGTTTGTTGCTTCCCTGTGTTTTTATATGTGTTCCTAGAGAAAATTGTATTGAAAGATGTTAGTAGCAATGATGCGGATTGGATCCGTGATCTGAGGTTTATCCTCATTGCTGCCTGTAAGAATTATGTCCTTAATGCACCGCTAGGTGACAGACCTATTGCAGGAGCAGATGCGACGTTATGAACGTTTGGCTAGCTCAATATGATGACTACATGATAGTTTAGTGCACCATGCTTAACGGCTTAGAATCGGGACTTCAAAGGCGTTTTGAGCGTCATGGACCATATGAGATGTTCCAGGAATTGAAGTTAAATATTTCAAGCAAATACCGAGTTGAGAGATATGAAGTCTCCAACAAGTTCTATAGCTAAAAGATGGAGGAGAATCGCTCAACTAGTGAGCATGTGCTCAGATTGTCCGAGTACTTCAATCGCTTGAATCAAGTGGGAGTTAATCTTCCAGATAAGATAGTGATTGACAGAATTCTCTAGTCACCATCACTAAGTTAGTAGAACTTCGTGATGAACTATAGTATGCAAGGGATGACGAAAAAGATTCTCGAGCTCTTCGCGATGCTAAAATCGCGAAGGTAGAAATCAAGAAAAACATCAAGTGTTGATGGTTGACAAGACCATTAGTCTCAAGGAAAATGGCAAAGGGAAGAAGGGAACTTCAAAAGGAGCGGCAAGCAAGTTGCTGCTCGAGTGAAGAAGCCCAAGTCTAGACCTAAGCACGAGACCGAGTACTTTTGCTGCAATGGAACTGGTCTTTGGAAGCGGAACTACCCTAAATATTTGGTGGATAAGAAGGATGGCAAAGTGAACAAGGTTATATTTGATATACAGGTTATTGATGTGTGCCTTACTAGTGTTTATAGTAGCCCTGAGTATTTGATACTGTTCGGTTGCTAAGATTAGTAACTCAAACAGGAGTTGAGAATAAACAGAGACTAGTTGAAGGGAAGTGACGATGAGTGTTGGAAGTAGTTCCAAGATTGATATGATCATCATCGCACACTCCCTATACTTTCGGGATTAGTGTTAAACCTAAATAAATGTTATTTGGTGTTTGCGTTGAGCATGAATATGATTTGATCATGTTTATTGCAAAAGCGGTTATTCATTTAAAATCAAAGAATAATTGTTGTTCTGTTTAAATGAATAAAACCTTCAATGGTCATACACCCAATAAAAATAGTTTGTTGGATCTCGATCGTAGTAATACACATATTCATAATATTGATGCCAAAAGATGCAAAGTTAATAATGATAGTGCAACCTATTTGTGGCACTTTGCCGTTTAGGTCATATTGGTGTAAAGCGCATGAAGAAACTCCATGCTGATGGGATTTTGGAATCACTTGATTATGAATCACTTGATGCTTGCGAACCATGCCTTATGGGCAAGATGACTAAAGACTCTGTTCTCCGGAACAATGGAGCGAGCAAATGACTTATTGGAAATAATACATACTGATGTATGCGGTCCGATGAGTGTTGATGCTCGTGGCAAGTATCGTTATTTTCTGACCTTCACACAGATGATTTGAGCAGATATGGGTATATCTACTTGATGAAACACAAGTCTGAAACATTTGAAAAGTTCAAAGAATTTCAGAGTGAAGTGAAGGATCATCGTAACAAGAAAATAAAAGTTTCTACGATATGATCGCAGATGAAAAATATTTGAGTTGCGAGTTTTGCCTTCAGTTAAAACAATGTGGAATAGTTTCACAGCTCACGCCACATGGAACACCATAACGTAATGGTGTGTCCGTACGTCATAACCGCTCTTTATTGGATATGGTGCAATCTATGATGTATCTTACCGATTTACCACTATCGTTTTGGGTTATGCATTAGAGACAGCTGCATTCACGTTTAATAGGGCACCATCTAAATCCGTTGAGATGATACCGTATGAACTATGGTTTAGCAATAAACCTAAGTGTCGTTTCTTAAAGTTTGGAGTTGTGATGCTTATGTGAAAAGTTTTCACCGATAAGCTCGAACCCAAATCGGAGAAGTGCGTCTTCATAGAATACCCAAAGGTAACTATTGGGTACACCTTCTATCACAGATCCGAAGGCAAGTTTTTCGTTGCTAAGGTGGATCCTTTCTAGAGAAGAAGTTTCTCTCGAAAGAAGTGAGTGGGAGGAAAGTAGAAACTTGATGAGGTAATTGTACCTTCTCCCTTATTGGAAAGTAGTTCATCACGAAATCAGTTCCGAGTGATTCCTACACCAATTAGTGAGGAAGTTAATGATGATGATCATGAAACTTCAGATCAAGTTGCTACCAAACCTCGTAGGTCTTCGAGTAAGATCCGCACCAAAGTGGTACGGTAATTCTATTCTAGAAGTCATGTTACTAGACCATGATGAACCTGCGAACTATGAGGAAGCGATGATGAGCCCAGATTCCGCGAAATGGCTTGAGGCCATAAAATCTGAGATAGGATCCATATATAAGAACAAAGTGTGGACTTTGGTTGACCTGCTCGATGATCGACAAGTCATGTTAAATGAATGGATCTTCAAGAGGAAGACGGACACTGATAGTAGTGTTACTATCTACAAAGCTCGACTTGTTGCAAAAGGTTTTTCGACAAGTTCAAGGTGTTGACTACAATGAGATTTTCTCAACTGTAGCGATGCTTAAGTCTGTCCGAATCATGTTAGCAATCGCCACATTTTATGAAATCTGGCAAATGGATGTCAAAACTACATTCTTTAATGGATTTATTAAAGAAGAGTTGTATATGATGCAACCGAAGGTTTTGTCAATCCTAAAGGAGCTAACAAAATGTGCAAGCTCCAATGATCCATCTATGGACTGGTGCAAGCATCTCGGAGTTGGAATAAACACTTTGATAGTGTGATCAAAGCATATAGTTTTATACAGACTTTTGTGAAGCCTGTATTTACAAGAAAGTGAGTGGGAGCACTACAGCATTTCGATAAGTATATGTGAATGACATATTGTTGATCGGAAATAATGTAGAATTATTCGCAAAGCATAAAGGAGTGTTTGAAAAGAGTTTTTCAAAGAAGGACCTCGGTGAAGCTGCTTACATATTGAGCATCAAGATCTATAGAGATAGATCAAGACGCTTGATAAGTTTTTCAATGAATACATACCTTGACAAGATTTTGAAGTAGTTCAGAATGGAGCAGTCAAAGAAAGAGTTCTTGCACGTGTTACAAGGTGTGAGATTGAGTAAGACTCAAATCCCGACCACGGCAGAAAATAGAAAAGAGAATGAAAGTCATTCCTATGCCTCATCATAGGTTCTATAAAGTATGCTATGCTATGTACCGGACCTATTGTATACCTTGCTCTGAATTTGGCAAGGGAGTACAATGGTGATCTAGGAGTAGATCACTGGACATTGGTCAAGAACATCCTTAGTGAGGACTAAGGAAATATTTCTCGATTATGGAGGTGATAAAAAGGCCCGTCGTAAAGAGTTACATCGATGCAAGCATTTTACACTGATCCAGATGACTCTAAAGTCTCAATCTGGATACATATTGAAAGTGGGAGCAATTAGCTAGAGTAGCTCCGTGCAGAGCATTGTAGACATAGAATATTTGCAAAATAGATACGGCTCTGAATGTGACAGACCCGTTGACTAAGCTTCTCTCACGAGCAAAACATGATCATACCTTAGTACTCTTTGGGTGTTAATCACATAGCGATGTGAACTAGATTATTGACTCTAGTAAACCCTTTGGGTGTTGGTCACATGACGATGTGAACTATGGGTGTTAATCACATACGAGATGTGAATATTAGTGTTGAATCACATGATGATGTGAACTAGATTATTGACTCTAGTGCAAGTGGGAGACTGAAGGAAATATGCCCTAGAGGCAATAATAAAGTTATTATTTATTTCCTTATATCATGATAAATGTTTATTATTCATGCTAGAATTGTATTAACCGGAAACATAATACATGTGTGAATACATAGACAAACAGAGTGTCACTAGTATGCCTCTACTTGACTAGCTCGTTAATCAAAGATGGTTATGTTTCCTAACCATAGACATGAGTTGTCATTTGATTAACGGGATCACATCATTAGGAGAATGATCTGATTGACATGACCCATTCCGTTAGCCTAGCACTTGATCGTTTAGTATGTTGCTATTGCTTTCTTCATGACTTATACATGTTCCTGTAACTATGAGATTATGCAACTCCGTTTACGGAGGAACACTTTGGTACTACCAAACGTCACAACGTAACTGGGTGATTATAAAGGAGTACTACAGGTGTCTCCAAAGGTACATGTTGGGTTGGCGATTTGAGATTAGGTTTTGTCCTCCGATTGTCGGAGAGGTATCTCTGGGCCTTCTCGGTAATACTCATCACCTAAGTCTTGCAAGCATTGTAACTAATGAGTTAGTTATGAGATGATGTATTACTGAACGAGTAAAGAGACTTGCCGGTAGCGAGATTGAACTAGGTATTGGATACCGACGATCGAATCTCGGGCAAGTAACATACCGATGACAAAGGAACAAAGTATGTTGTTATGCGGTTTGACCGATAAAGATCTTCGTAGAATATGTAGGAACCAATATGGGCATCCAGGTTCCGCTATTGGTTATTGACAAAGAATAGTTCTAGGTCATGTCTACATAGTTCTCGAACCCGTAGGGTCCGCACGCTAAGGTTTCGATGGCGGTTATATTATGAGTTTATGAGTTTTGATGTACCGAAGGAGTTCGGAGTCCCGGATGAGATCGGGGACATGACGAGGAGTCTCGAAATGGTCGAGACGTAAAGATCGATATATTGGACGACTATATTCGAGTTCGGAAAGGTTCGAATGATTCGGTATTTTTCGAGTACGGAGAGTTACGGAATTCGCCGGGAGAAGTATTGGGCCTTATTGGGCCCTGGGAAAGAGAGAGGGCTGCCTAGGGCAGGCCGCGCGCCCCAAGGCCTACTCCGAATTGGACTAGGGGAGGGCCGCACCCTTCCTCTCTTCCCTTCCTTCTCTCCTACTCCTACTAGGAAAGGAGGAGTCCTACTCCCGGTGGGAGTAGGACTCCCCTGGTGCGCCTCCTCCTTGGCGGCCACCTCCTCCTTGCTCCTTTATATACGGCGGCAGGGGGCACCCCATGACACACAAGTTGATCTACGGATCGTTCCTTAGCCGTGTGCGGTGCCCCCTCCACCATATTCCACTTGGTCATATCGTCATGAGCTTAGGCGAAGCCTGCGCCGGAGAAGTCATATCGTCACGGGCTTAGGCGAAGCCCTGCGTCGGTGGAGCATCATCATCGTCACCACGCCGTCGTCTTGTGGAACTCATCCCGACACTTTGCTGGATCGAGTCCGGGATCGTCATCGAGCTGAACGTGTGCAGAACTCGGAGGTGCCGTCGTTCGGTGCTTGGATCGGTCGGATCGTGAAGACGCACGACTACATCAACCGCGTTGTTATAACGCTTCGCTTCGGTCTCACGAGGGTGCGTGGACGGATACTCTCCCTCTCGTTGCTATGCCATCACCATGGTCTTGCGTGTTCGTAGGAAATTTTTTGAAATTACTACGTTCCCCAACAGTCCTCTGGATCACGTTTGTTCCAAAAATCACGCTCCCGAAGGTTTCATTCCGTTTGGACTCCGTTTGATATTCCTTTTCTGCGAAACGCTGAAATAGGCAAAAAACAACAATTTTCACTGGGCCTTGGGTTAATAGGTTAGTCCCAAAAATAATATAAAAGTGTATAAATAAGCCCATTAAACATCCAAAATAGAATATATAATAGCATGGAGCAATAAAAAATTATAGATACGTTGGAGACGTATCAGGCCCAGAGATACCTCCCAGACAATCGGAGTGACAAATCCTAATCTCGATCTATGCCAACTCAACAAGTACCATCGGAGACACTATAGAACACCTTTATAATAACCCAGTTATGTTGTGACGTTTGGTAGCACACAAAGTGTTCCTCCGGTATCCGGGAGTTGCATAATCTCATAGTCATAGGAACATGTATAAGTCATGAAGAAAGCAATAGCAATATACTAAACGATCAAGTGCTAAGCTAACGGATGGGTCTTGTCCATCACATCATTCTCTAATGATGTGATCTCGTTCATCAAATGACAACACATGTCTATGGCTAGGAAACTTAACCATCTTTGATTAACGAGCTAGTCTAGTAGAGGCATACTAGGGACACTCTGTTTTGTCTATGTATTCACACATGTATTAAGTTTTCGGTTAATAAATTCTAGCATGAATAATAAACATTTATCATGATATAAGGAAATATAAATAACAACTTTATTATTGCCTCTAGGGCATATTTCCTTCAAAGATAAGGATAGCTGGTGGTGGAATGATGATGTCCACAAGACAATTAAAAAGAAGAAAGATTGCTTCAGACGCCTATGGCTAGATAGGAGTGCAGATAACATAGCTAAGTACAAGATGGCGAAGAAGGCCGCAAAGCAAGCTGTCGGTGAAGCAAGGGGTCGGGCATATGAGGACCTCTACCAACGGTTAGGCACGAAGGAAGGCGAAAGGGACATCTATAAGATGGCCAAGATGAGAGAGAGGAAGACGAGGGATATTGGCCAAGTCAAAATTATCAAGGACGGAGCAGACCAACTCATGGTGAAGGACGAGGAGATTAAGCATAGATGGCAGGAGTACTTGGACAAGCTGTTGAATGGGGAGAATGAGAGTTCTACCATTGAACTGGACTCCTTTGATGAGACCAACATGCGTTTTGTGCGGCGAATCCAGGAGTCTGAGGTCAAGGAGGCTTTAGAAAGGATGAAAGGAGGCAAGGCGAGGGGCCCTGATTGTATCCCCATTGAGGTGTGGAAAGGTCTCGGGGACATAGTGATAGTATGGCTAACCAAGCTTCTCATTTTTCGGGCAAACAAGATGCCAGAAGAATGGAGATGGAGTATATTAGTACCAATCTTCAAGAACAAGGGGGATGTTCAGAGTTGTACTAATTACCGTGGAATTAAGCTGATGAGCCATACAATGAAGCTATGGGAGAGAGTCATTGAGCACCGCTTAAGAAGAATGTCAAGCATGACAAAAAAGCAGTTTGGTTTCATGCCTAGGAGGTCAACCATGGAAGCCATTTTCTTGGTACGACAACTTATGATGAGATACAGGGAGAAAAATACGGACTTGCATATGGTGTTCATTGACTTGGAGAAGGCCTATGATATGATACCACGGAATGTCATGTGGTGGGCCTTGGAGAAACACAAAATCCAAGCAAAGTACATTACCCCTCATCAAGGACATGTACAATAATGCTGTGACAAGTGTGCGAACAAGTTATATCGACACCTATGACTTTCCCATTAAGATAGGACTCCATCAGGGGTCAGCTTTGAGCCCTTATCTTTTTGCCTTGGTGATGGATGAGGTCACAAGGGATATACAAGGAGATATCCCATGGTATATGCTCTTTGCGGATGATGTGGTGCTAATGGACGATAGTCAGACGGGGTAAATAGGAAGTTAGAGTTATGGAGTCAAACCTTGGAACCGAAAGGGTTTAGGCTTAGTAGAACTAAAACCGAGTATATGATGTGTTGTTTCAGTACTACTAGGTGCGAGGAGGAGGAGGTTAGCCTTGATGGGCAGGTGGTACCTCAGAAGGACACCTTTCGATATTTGTGGTCAATGCTGCAGGAGGATGGAGGTATTGATGAAGATGTAAACCATCGAATCAAAGCCGGATGGATGAAGTGGCGCCAAGCTTCTGTGATTCTCTGTGACAAGAGAGTGTCACAAAAGCTAAAAGGCAAGTTCTACAGGACGGCTGTTCGACCCGCAATGTTGTATGGCCCTGAGTATTGGCCGACTAAAAGGCGACATGTTCAACAGTTAGGTGTGCCGGAGATGCATATGTTGAGATGGATGTGTGGCCACACGAGGAAGGATAGAGTCCGGAAGGATGATATACGAGATAGAGTTGGGGTAGCACCAATTGAAGAGAAGCTCGTCCAACATCGTCTGAGATGGTTTGGGCATATTCAGCGCTGGCCTCCAGAAGCTCCAGTGCATAGCGGACGGCTAAAGCATGCGGAGAATATCAAGAGAGGTCGGGGTAGACGGAATTTGACATGGGAGGAGTCCGTTAAGAGAGACCTGAAGGATTGGAGTATCACCAAAGAACTAGCTATGGACAGGGGTACGTGGAAGCTTTGCTATCCATGTGCTAGGTCCATGAGTTAGTCGCACGATCTTATGGATTTCATCTCTAGCCTACCCCAACTTCTTTGGGACTAGAGGCTTTGTTGTTGTTGTTGTTGTTAAAAATGTTAATAAAATAAAAAATGTTAAAGCATTGCAACATTCGCGTGAATTTTAAAATTCCTCAAGAATTTGGACATTGGTCATGAATCTAAAAAACTGTGTCTAAATTATAAAAAGTTTGAGAAAATGCTCACAAACTAAAAAAATGTTAATTAATATAAAAAATGATCACGACTTATGGAAAATAATAAAATCTCTACTACCTAAAAGAACCGTAAGGTTCCGTCTCCCCTCTTACGTCCTCCCGCCCCTTCGTCCATCCTCTCCCGCCCTACAACGATTTCCCTCTCCTCCTGGTCAATATTTGGTAATCCAATCAATTCAGGGATTAATACCTTATTTGGTTAATGCATGTAACACAATTAATTCAGGTCAATCACGGACGGCATCTCTCCTATTCCTTCCTTTTATCTGTTCAGTTTCCCTCTATCCTCCCTCGATCCTCTCCTTTATTTGCTCCTCCCAGATCCGTCATGGGCGCATCAAGTCAATCATGGTGGAGAAGAGAGGGGGCCTCCCTGAGTAGAGGAGAGGTCGCCGTTGGGGGGAGGAGAGGATGCGGGAGGTAGGTCGGCGGCGGGGGAAGGAGAGGATGCGGGAGGCAGGTCGCTGGCCGAGGTAGAGATCTGCCTGCTCTTCTGTTCATCCTACCATGCCATCACGTTGAACAGACCTCACGACAGATCTATTTGACCTGAAGCCTCTATTTTCACTGCCAAACTTATTATCTGAAAATATCCCTTAACCATTGGACCCTCCAGAGTAGATCATGGTTGGCCTCCATCCAGTATAGCTTTTGTTAGCTTGTTCCTTTAACGATTTTCGCTTGACATCGCAGGTGCATATGAAACTGCCCTATAGAGTTGATGATTCAGATTCACGGGAAACATGAAAGCATGAAGGGAACGTGAAGTCAAAATTCCAGGCTTTTTTCACGTCTTTAGTTCATGCATGGCTTGATTCTGGTGATCCATAATCTGGGTGTGTTGCTGTGAGTAATTTCCACTGATCCATGACAATTGTGTAATATTTCCTCTGAAAGGGCCTTGATGTATGCTTTGTTTTTCTTTTCTTTTATGCCTGTAACTCAGTTTTCAGTATCCTCTCAACCTGACAAGAGTTTCATTAGAGTGGAGTTAGCACTTGAACACCAATGATTTTTCCTCATAGAAGGAAGTTTAGTACTTATTTACCAAATCAGAGTTAGTAATCCATGTTGTGTGGTAAGTGCTTTTACATTTTGAAATGTTAATGTGCTTTACAAGGTTTGTACTCCATCGATATTATGCAGCTCATGTGCAGGATACAAAATCTTCACCTAATGTTAACAATTGCTTTCATCGGCATACCATGATATATTCTGCGGTGGATCTACAGCTATAATGCATATGCATTTCCCACCTAGATATATTTTGTCTCATGGGGCTGCTGCTATCTTTTAGAAATGAGATAATCCACCTCAATTGTGCATATATATCTTTTCAATATTTGGCAACTATCTCGCTAAAAGAATTTTTGGCAATTATGCATGAGTTTTTGAATAAAGTTATAAAAGATTTAAACCTCGAGAATACTCCTCGGTTGATCCATGGCATCTTCTTTCTATTCACCACTTTGATATGCAATATAAAGGGACCTTGAAATATCATGTAATGAGAAATATCTGCTACAACTAACTTTTGTTTTAGCATGTGTATTAACATTGGCCTCTTCTCCTATATTAGAAAAGGATGGATATATATATTATGATCTGCGCAATATATGAAAATGATGCTGGGCAACAAGGCATGGATATAGATATTGCTAGAAGGCATGGAAGAATTTTTACAGAACATGAGAAGATGGTGTGCACTATCTACCGGATGACTCCCCTCGCCAATTGGCTTGCACATTTCTGTTTTTTATGACATATTACTTGAACTTGTTCAAAATATCAGCATTAGTAAAACATTTGCTATACATTCTTCCTAAGAATCATGCTTTTGCTCTTTTCTGAATAATGTTATGTTTGAGCAATCCATTTCCTATCTTTTGTAGGGAGGTAGAAGCTAGGATACATAGTGCCTGCTAGAGTGAGATGAAATAGGAGGAATAGCTTGTTTGGAGGAAACATTATGCAAAATTCTTAAATTCACCTACATTAGCACATCTTCATAAAGTAGGAGGAAGAAATTATTTAATGGTAAAAATAAGACAACAGTGTGGCCCGATGTGCCCCAAATATATATGTTAGAACAACCCAAATGTGACATTATGATATACATGCATGGTAGAACAACTAGATTGTATGCTCCCGTAGCAACGCACGGGCAATTACCTATAAGAAAAAGGAAAATAGCAAAACAGTAAAACAAGGATAAAAACAAAATAATAACTGAAAAATAGGAGAAGAAAAACAAAGAGCAATAGAAATCTGATGGAAAAAATCATGAGGAATGTTTCCAAATCCAGGTAGAATCTTCCTCAACCGTTCGGCGCCAATCGATCTGAACTCTTTGGGGTCTAAATTGGCGGGCGCACCTTCGTTTGCAAGTGAGCGACATTTATTTTTGAGGGGACAAGCGAATGACATTGAACTTTGTTTTATTTTTGCCACGAACTGCTAAAATGTCTGAACACCATGAAAGTTTGCACGCACCTCGCACACCCTGAGCATCTTGCAGCCAAAAAATTTAGATGTTTCTAAATTTTATTGCTATTTAATTTGATTTTACTATTCAAGAATATAGGCTCAGATACTAATTTCCAGTGTACTCTCTCCGGTCCTTGTTAGCATACATATAAATTTTGTCCGAAGTCAAAGTATCTCTACTGTAACCAAACTTATAGAAAGAAGTATCAACATCCACAACGCCAAATCACTATTATTAGATTCATATATATATATATATATATATATATATATATATATATATATATATATATATATATATATATATATTAGAATTGTAGATGTTAATATTTTTAATATAGATTTAGTCAAATCTTGCAAAGTTTAACTTGGCACAAACCTAATATACAAGTAAAAAGGAGCGGAGGGAGTAATAGCGAATAGCTCAACTTGCTCTCTAAAAAAAGGAACAAATAGCCCAAGCACGCCAAATCCCATGGATCGGACCACTCACATGCGTATAAAGGCTTGGCGGTTGAGGTGTTTTCCCAAGGGCCCAATCACAATAACTCCTGTAATTACACCGCACCACCGACGACTCAAAAAAAAAAACACCGCACCACAGTTTTTTATTTTTGCGGGTTACACACCGCAACACCGTTGCCTAGAAAGAAAAAAAAGTACAACACCACCATTGCATTTGTCTCAAGAAAAAAACCCACCTTGAATTATTGTCGGTAATGGTGTCCCTAAAAAAAGACCGCTGTCGGTAATGATCGATCTTTCAGTTTGATTTCTCAAGAGGGCAGTTTTTTTTCATGTAACTACAGATTATGGATGTCAATGACTATTTCCCGCCCCTGATTCCCCTAGATTCGAGTGTTCATAGAGATAAGTGTATGTACGTGTATATAAACGCCTGCCTTCTAAAAAAACATGAACGCACACACAAAACTAAACACACCGGCAAATAACAAAGTCATACTAGACCAAAGTTATGCCTTAGTGAGAAAAAAAGAAAAAACTCCGAAGCAATCAAAACTATGGTCATCAAACTACAACAACGACCATATCTGCACCAACTATCTTTTAACACAATAAGGATAACGGTGTACTTCGACATCAACACCTTCAGGAAGGGAACAACGCTCAAGCGCCGCTGTCATCGGATCCAACCGCCAAAGGCTAGATTCTAGGTTTTTACAATAAAGAACAAGTACAAGCATATTTGAGCAATGGATCCAACAAGGTCAAGACGATTTTTTATCCGTTGGTACGTAAAACCAACTTGGGTCAGAACCCGGATCTCGAGACTGGATACTCAAGAAGCACCACCAAATTAAAGGCAATCATGTGTTGTCGCCATAACTTTTCTATGATCATGTGTTGGGCTAGAAATCCCACCGCTGCAAGTGCACGAGCATACCCGCTGCGTCAAGCCACCGTCCGGATTGCGTCGCATCGTCAAAGGAAAACTGGCCGGAGCGAGAGCAACAAAAACCCACAATGGAGCCTCTCGACTACATCACGCAACCTCGCTAGTACAAGCCATCAGCCGGTGTTATCATGGTCAAATCTGAAGAAAAAATCCTCCCAAATCAAACACCTGAGCAATGTTTGCCAATCTGATCGGGTAATACCACCAGCGAGAAAGGAAGGGACTGACCCCAACCCTCACTAGCAGCCACCACCAGGAGCGCTGCTTGCACTCCATCCAGGACGACCCCGACCAGGCGAGCTTTGGCGCTCGCGCCACAACGTAGCTGCACGAGATCCCCGACCAGTACTGCAACCAACAAAGGCTGGTCCTAAGTTCAAAAAAAAAAAAAAAACAAAGGCTGGTCCTCACCGCGTCGGTAGGGGGCGCCGGAGGACCGGAAGGGCAGTAATCGTGACATACCTTGGTCGGGGTGGGGAGATGGAGGGATGTGCGACAACGACGATGTGAAGAACCTCGCCACCACTTCTGCCAGAGCCGGCGCAGGCGAAGCAGGCTTCACCAGAAGGACGTGGCGGCAGCTGCGCTAGGGTGCCTACCCGAGCCACCTAAAGGAAATGACGAGGGGGTCATGATCCCTTCTTTGCAGGCTGCTTAAGGAGACTGAATGTACATAAACTTTACAAGTACAATACGACAAGGTTTATGTTTGTTAGTGGATTTGTTATCTTTACAACCAACAAATAATTGCCCCGTCAATTTTGACCTTTTTTTGGTCAAGGTTGACATGTGTCGCCCCTACTCAAATTCATCACTTTCACAATTTGTTTGAAAATTCGTGAAAGATTTTCCCCTTTGGTACCCCCACTCGGAAAGTTTACCAAGTCATAGCTAATAGAGATAAGTATGAAGAAAGCCACTCAAACTATATATATGACTTACCGAGCATTTCCTCTACTCCTCTTCTCTCCCCTCCCCCTTTAGTTTGCTCGTGAACTCTCCAGTTCTCTACTACTTCATCTCCCCTATGGCTTTCTCTCACCAAAGGAGAGGGGAGGGGGTCTTCCCTTTCCCTTATAAATTCACCTAGTTCTAGTTCATTTGCATCCTTAATGATGTCTTTAGTGGTTTTCCCTTCCAATAAATTAACTTAATTGTCATCCTCAAGGGTTACAAGGGCTAAAACTCTTAATCTGGCCTTCATTGGTTTAACCTGACAAATGGTGTCGTTCATGCGATGTTCCCCTTTTGAAGGCATCACATGAATTTTTTGAGACTTCTCTTCGGAGCAAAAAGCCATGGTGTGTCCTCATTTGTTGGGTCTAGCTAACGATGACGCCGCTCGTGCATCGTTCCCTTCCTGGAGATGTTGTTCTTGGAACCCTAAGTTACCATCATTGAGGTTTGATCCCGACGTTTGCTGAAGTTGCCCCGTTGATCTTTTTTCCTTTTGTAATAATTTGGCTATGTGAATCCTCGTTGTGTTGAGTAGCTCTTGGTGTCTTGGTTGTATTATTATCTTCTTGATATCAATACATTCCCTTTATCGTAGGAAATGTTCTGTCAAGCTCTGGCCATGGCAGTTAGAACGAGATGGACACATGCTTTTTAGAGATCAGATCTAAAGCTCTATACCTTGCTATTACCAGCATTGCTCGGGATAGGAACTTATGAGCTCTTAGATCTTGGGCATCTTTGGGCGTGTTTCTTTGATCTGCTATGGAGTCATAGTGGGTGGGAGCTAAAAGAAGGTAGGCAACCTGGAGGCACGAGACCAGAGTGCAATTCCATGGCGTTGCATGATTCATTCTACAATGTTTACTTATCCAAATCCCTTATTTGGTAATAAAACCACATGTTTTCTAAGCTCTCCAAATTAGTCAGTAGTTCCATCTCTCAATTTCTATCGGTGTCTCTCATTTGATGTCAAATCTCCAATTTTTGAAGTTATAGAGCAAATTGATTTGGGGCATGCAAATAGTTTCACTTACTTCTCATTATTTTGCCATGAGTGCCCACTCCAACCTCCTTCCCTGAGGTCCCATGTCATGGTTCTTGCTGAATTTGGTGGTGGAGCGCTGAGTTTAATGACTTTTATCTTAATCCTTTTAGTAACCACTTACCATTCTAGGGGGTTGTTCTACCGCTCTTGGGCTTTATGTAGTTCGATGATAGTCTTGTTTGATGGTGCAGACACTACTCACAGTGACGTCAGCCTTTTGTTCCTCCGATCCTCACTCCAATCCCAGAGATTTGTTGGAGGCAGCTTATCCCGATGTTCATCCTTGAGGCTAGTGGTGGCTGACAACTGTCTCTCGCTAGTGATGGTGAGCGTCTCCTAGATTAGCGATGGTCCACGCAAAGGGATACACCATCAAGCTAGTATGTGGCAACTTATTCGGGCATTCCGCGACAACACCATGTTTTCCTTGTACACTTGAGTGCCGGGAGCATGGATGCATATTTTATGTATTTTCTTACCTAATTCGCATGTACTCACTTATATTTGGGGCCTTCGGGCCTCTACTTAAGCTTATCTAAATAAGGTTTCTTTGTGCAAAAGAAAAACTACATATATCTATGACCCATCTACTATAATAAGGTATCTTTGAGCAAATGATTAGCGGTCATGGAGAATAACAAACAAATGCCCTAATTTTCTCTCATGTTTATCTTGATGTTTTGTTGGCAGTCATTTTGCCAATTTAACAAATATATTCATCATGCCATTTTGCTCTTGGTCATCTTCTTTGACAATCCAGCGTGGTAACAATGGTTTAGCATCATTCGTTTGAAGGGGGAGTGTCCCTTTGACACAATGCATTCAAAAATCATACGCTCCCACCTATTGGTATGGGAATCTCATGAAGCTCACTGAAAACCTTCTTTGTCCAGCAAGTGTAGGTTTGGTCTTCTTCAATTTTTCAACGGAGGGTTGGAGGGACGTTGCGATGTGGGTGGAGCTAGACACTGACTTGCTCAGAACATTTTATTAGGAAACTAGTATATTTTTGTGTTTGTTTTCATTTTCTCAATCTATTGTACTATGTTTATTCTCATTTCATAAAGTTAGATCGTTGGTAAAAAATGATAAAGACACTGAGCGGATATATATTGCACTTCCCGCAGCTGTAACCCATATTTATGGAATGATCTCAATACAAGTCCAGATATATCGAGGTATAGAAAGACATGTTTGGATATTGATGTGAATAAATAGTACTGTTTTCATCCTTATCCAGAACTAATTAAATATCAACCCATATCAAGCATACGATCATATACACATTTTTCATGTAACTAAACTATACATACTGGCATATACATTTATAGGGAGTGTCAAATTCGGATGACCGTGTTTCACTGCTCATTAGTAACCTGCGAGTCAGCCTGTCTCGTCCCCGTGTCACCCTCTCTCGCGACACGGGGGAAACCCTAGATCGAGCGCGCCGCCACCTCTCTTCCCTCCCCTCGTCTCGCCGTCGCCGGAGGAGCGGCCGGCGAAGTCCGCGCCGGCTCTAAGGAAGGCGACGGCGGGGCCCTTCATCCGTTTCGTGAGCGATGGCTGCCGGGGCGGCTCAGAGGATGGACTGCATGGTGCCGGGCGCGTGGAGGTGCTGCGCATCTCGTGCTGGCCAGGCGGGGTGGTGCGGATCGTCGAGGAGCAAGGTGTGGGCTGGAGCGGTCGGGCTCGGGCCACTCGGAGGCACGCGGGCGCGTCACCGGCGTGCGGTGCTGGCAGCCGCGGCGCATGGGCCAGGGCTGACGCGGCCTCGGCCGCTAGCCTGGCGGCGGACGGCTGCTCGGGCAGGCAGGCCAGATCTGGCCTGTCTGTGCTTGAGGCCGGCGTTCCTGCTGGTGGCGCCTCTGGCCATTGAGGGCGTGCTCTTGGCGCCAGGGCGTTCGGCTGCTGCGTGGTGGGTGCCTCGGATCTGGACATGGCAGCGCAGGTTGGGCTAGTCTCTGGCCCGATCTGTTGCTATGGCATCCAGGCGGTCTGGTGGAGGTGGTTGGTGCTTGGCGGGGTTGACGCCGCACTGAACTTTGTGCGGAGATGTTGGCGAGGTGGTTTGGTCGGGTCCATGGGTTGGTAGGTTGAGGCTGCCTGCGAAAGCCATACTCCGGTAGTTGGCGGAGTCGTCGATGGTAGCGCCTACCGAGCGTCGTTCCCTTGCTGAAGGCATTGATGTTGCAGTTCTCACCTTCCTTTCCGATTTTCTCCGGAGGAAACCCTAGATCCGACCTTCCGGATCGGACGGCGGCGGCGCTAGTAGCTGTGCTCGGCACCGTGTTCCCTCTTGGGGGCATCATCTTGGAGGTGGATCCGGTTAGAGGGGCATGTGGCTTGTGATGGTGGTGGATGGCGGCTTGCGGAGAGGTGCTTGTCGGGCGACGTGGGCGGTTGGGCTCCTGTGGCAACAACGACGGGGTGAACGATGTCGGAGACATGGCATTGCTTGGGGTAGTCGGCTCCTTCTCTGACGTGACCGTGGGACTGCCTCGGCTATTTGTTGTTGTGAAGGCGAAGCCGCGGTGGCTGGGCCCTGTTGATATATGATGACGGGCGATAGGTGGTTCGTTCGGTGATCCTTCGTGGTGCCCACTTGCCTAGTTCTTCTTCGTAGTTTCTCCATTGGAGTCGGAGCTGTGTTGTGTTGCCGCGGGTGGATGGCGTTCCACCGTGAGAATGTAGTGCTGATCTACAACTAATAGGGTTGTTGTTTCCTTTTTATTTTTCTTTGATCTTCGGATCCACCCCATGTTGCTCTTTCGTTGCTTTCTGCTAAACCTAATGAAGCTAGCAATTTGCTGGATCTTTTAAAAAAATCTGATGGCCAAGATTATGTCGAATTGAAGTCAACAATTTGAGCGATAGGTTCTTGATCAAATGGTAATAGAATAATTGCTCGTGCTAGAAACTACTCTATCCGTCTCAAATTAAGTGACTCAATTTTGTCCTAATTTTGTACTCCCTCCATTTTTATATACAAAGCCATTATGAAAAATACATTTTGTATCTATACAAGGTCACCAACAGTAATCGAGACAAATATTAATGATGTTTCCTCGTACTAGTTACCCATGGCTTAATTACTAGCATGCATCTGGTGGATGATAATGACACACTCACCTACTTCCTCTCACGGTCATTCAGTTTTCTCTAATGTGCATGCAGCCTATTAATTAACCCGGTAAACAAGAAAACAAATTGTCTTGTAAAGGACACATTAATTTTTATCTTGATACCTGTAATTTGAGTTTGAGACCTTGTATATAAAAATGAAGGGAGTACTAAAGTTAGTATAAAATTGAGTCACTTATTTTGGGACGGAGGGAGTATGTTGCAATTTAAGGTTTAAAAATGCTCAACTCGCCAACTAAACATTTTAAAGGATTAAAGTAGCACATATATTTATAATATTGCTACTTACGAGCTTAAGATCATGCAACTCGGTCAACCTAGAAAGAACTACACTTGCCTTAGAGATAGCAAATTGGATACTTTCATGGATGCATCCTGAAAAACTATGTACCCGTCTATCTGTGCATACTTAATTTAAATCATGATTATTACGAAGGGAAATGATTGGAACACATATCTATAATTTTGATTAACCTTTATTCGGAATTGAAATGCACAGACAGTGTTACACCAATTAATTGCATGGGACTAGAACCGCCTTAATTTGTTACCTATTCCATTACATATATAGCCTTGTCCTAGCCCGGATAATTGTCTACATATACATAAGTATACAAATAATGGGAGGCATATATATGACAAGTGCATTGATCCATTCATGCAACTAAGAAGTTACTTGAAGCTTGTGCAAACCTTTGGAGATTCCAGGAGAGGGTTCCAGTCCCAGATCTTCTCCAAGCTAGGGAAGTTAAGCAATGGGCCTTGCAGTGGCGCCGTGGGCTGGTTAGGGTTTGAAGCTTGGTTGTAGGACCCAATCGCCCGACTCAGCTCGTCGATCGGGATGGTCGCCATTGCCGAGGAATTGGTGTTGAGCAGCGTGGCATGCGTGGAAGAATGCAGTTGCATCACTGTTGGGTTGGTGTGTCCTTTGAGGTGGTGGTGGTAGAGCGACGTGCCATCTTCCTCTGTCGAGGTCGTGGAACTCAGCGAGGCTACAGAGGCTGTCGACCGGAACATTGCCGGCGGCGTCGCCCCTGCCGCCGACAGTATTGTCATGGTGTTGACTGCATTTGTTCCTTGGGTCGTGTGCGCATTGTAAGCCTTGAGCGCAGATGATGAGAGGTGACCGCCGCCCTCGACAAACACTGGCGGCTGCTGGCGGTGAGTTGCCACTGACGTCCGGTGCGCTGCTGTACCGTGCCTCGTTGCCGCCGCTCTGGAGCCAGACGACCTTGTTGTTGTGCCGGTGAGGTGGAAGTTGTCGTCAATCCCTGGGCGTTTATAGACCCGGCAGAGCGAAATTTCCTGATATATACATACATGCAAGACGATGCATGAGTATATTTACTTTTTAAAAAGACAAAATGGGCAATAAATAACAGTACAAGTTAACCAAGATATAATCTTAAGGCAACATATACATTCTAGATACTTAAACTGTTCAGTGTCACGTGAACTAAAAACAAACTTACTAAGTTGCTATACACATTTCGTTTCACAAAACAAAGCAAAACTACTACATATAAGTTCCCAAATTATTAAGCAGACATCAGAGGTCATATAAGTCTATAGCACTACAGCAAAATGGTTTTACATATCGACTGCGAAGAGTTGAAACTGAATTAGGTGCGTTTTCCTGCTATATATGATCAAAAGAAATGTGAAGGAGTTGTACGTACTTTTTTGGGTTGGTTATGCACATCTTAAAAAGTTGGAACCTATGTCCTACAATTTTTTGTCAACTATGGCTACCAAAAATTGGCTAGAGATTCCTTGAACCAATATTGACAAAATTCTGGCAAGAACGGTGAAAGAAATGTGAGTAGGGTGGGCAAAATCTCATTGCCAAAGTACAGCCAGCCAATTTAAGTCAAAATATCATACTCCTTCAAACAAATTGCAGCACAAATTCAGGCACTAAACTATATATATATATATATATATATATATATATATATATATATATATATATATATATATATATATATATATATATCCTAAAAATAATTCTGGGTCCAGTATGTGACCGAAATCTCCCAAGTTTGTTGGGCGGGAATACAAGGAAAAGTTGTGGCTACAAAGAAATTTTGCAAGCACCTAAAACTACAAAGAGCGATGTACACGTGCCGCGTGCGTGTGTAACTGTTTATAAGCCATGGAGAATTTGAGACCTTGGCTAAATTCTCGCTCATGTAATTTTCACTACGTACGCACCTTCTACACCTTTATTTCACCGTACAATACGTGCCAATGGTATTTGCAAACACATGCCGGCTAGTATTACAAAAGCAATTGCTCTAGTCATGGATCATATCATATCTCAACTCCAACAGTGAACGGAATTATTTTGTGAGGGGACGCATCTTCAGCTGACGAGCTAACACGCACTTTATGCTTTTGCAACAAGATCTCGCGAAGCTTCCAAAAGTTGAGCGCAACCAAATTTATTCGGTTTCTCAGATTTACCTATCAGGAGCAACTTAATTTTGTTCAGGTCAAGTTAATCAAAGCCAATTTAAGCTGAAGTACAAAGTGAAAACTCAAAACTAGATTTTGTTTTTTTTTGCAGTTAAAAGAAAACTAAAATCTAATGCCTTACATAATCAGCATAAAGATTTGCTAATAATGAATTACTAGTAGTACCTATAGCCCTATAGGTCCTATATACTCAAGAAAAATTTACTAGGGTTACCTTTTGGTACCGTTCGGTTTCACCGTGTGGCAGGCGGTACTCGTTCATGATCCAGCTGCTGCGGAGGCCCTTGGGTGCCTTGCCCACGTAGAAGACGAGCGTCTTCTTGAGGCCGATGGAGCGGTTGCCCTCCACGACTTTCACCATCCTGTCCGCCCCCGTGGCCTTCCAGTACCCTGACGGCGTCACCCTGTTCGGCCGGTCGCCGTTCCGGTACTTGCGGTCCCGAGGCACGTAGAAGAACCACTCTTTGTCCCCGATCGACGCCAGTGCTACCATGATTTATGCCCGCAATACAATCGACCCGTGCACCCATGGAGATGGGGAGAGTCGGGAAAGGAAAAGGTGAGAATGAAGGTGGAGGTCACATGAAATCAACGAGACCAGTTAATTAAAGGGATCTCGAGTCACATGCATGAAATCATGTACGCGGTGGGAAGCTAGCCATGATTATAATTAGGTGGATTCGTTGTTGGGCAGTACCGGGGAGATCCCATGGGTCGTAGCGGTAGAGGTCGACGGAGGCGATGAGGTCGATGTTGAAGCGCTTGCCGTCCACCTTGCGACGGAGGTAGAACTCGATCAGCTCCTCCTCCGTCGGGTGGAAACGGAACCCGGGCATCACCGTCTCCACGTGTTCGCCGCCGTGCTGCAGCTGCCCGCCGTCCACCTCCCCGTCGTGCTGCTGCTGCTGGTGGTCTGGTACGGATCCCCCCATGGTGGTCGTCGGCCTTGATCGAGTCATCTCGCCTCCCTCCCTATCGATTACCCTGCCTCAGCCGGCGCCCTTTATAGCAGAAGCAAGCTAGGTAGAGGGAGAAGAGGAGGACTGGAGAAGCACTAGTCCTAGCCTGTACAAGGCGCTAGCTACACCACTAGCCCTAGCTACACATACACGGCGCCACACACAGTGACACAGCCAAACAGGACTGGACTGCACAGCGTTGTGGAGAATGAGACTCTGATTGGTGCAAGTGGTACTCATCTAGCTGGTGGTGGTCTGGGGTAGAGAGAGAGAGAGAGAGTAGTTGAATAAAACTTTTTTGCTTCCAAAGTGTAGTTAAAACTTAGACAGCAGCAGGCTAGAAGAGGACCTGTTGATGTGTACTTGCCGAATTAATGGCTGTTACTTTTAGATAAGTTAGGGATTGGAGAGATAAGAGATATCGATCACCGCTTAATAGTTACTAATTCTTAGTACATGTATCTGTACGTCTTGCACTGCAAGCGCCCCAGGTAAAAAGGAGGCATGCAACATTGTACGCACAAGCTCTGCTACAGTTGTCGTACTAGAAAGTTACATTAGCTGAGGAGAGTTAGAACACTTGTAAGAAGGGAGGCGACGATGGAGGGGTTGAAGGGGACCTCGCCTCCATGGAAAGCGAGATCAGCGGTGGCACATAAATTGGAGCAGCGACGTGTACTTGTCTACTAGCCCTAGCTTGGATAATCGGTATAGAGAGATGAAATCGTTATTTTCACTACACGTATAGTCGGCCAGCCAGCTAAGTCGGTATATGTACGGGAATACTAAAAATCCATTTGTAGAGGAACCCTATATGTATATGCACGTCGACGGAGAGGGGCATGAAGTACGGTACGCTTTTGCATGCGCCCCCTTTATATGCATGCGACTATATATGACCCCTCACGAAACAACCTTCCTCAGGCTCAAAAAAAAAAAAAAACGAAACAACCTTCCTCCCTTTTTATACTCGCTTCATCCTAAAATAAGTGTCTCAACTTTATATTAATTTTACTACAAAATTGTATTAAAGTTGAGACACTTATTTTAAGACGGAAAAAGTATATAAAACACACCACCACATCTATATAAAACATGTTCAAGGGCTGGAAAGAAAAATAAAGTATGCTGGGGCAACAATACGTGCCCAAAAGAAAAAGAAAGGTGATACAAGGCTCCATGGACCCACCGGACTACTAGCTAGGCGACGAAGCCATGCGCCGTTCTCCCTAGCCGCTCCCTATCCTACCGTCTAGAAAGCGGGTGTCAGTGCTGCAGGAACGCTGGAAATTTAAACACGAAGTTAGTGGCACGTTTCAAAAAAAAAAACCTCTCAATTTTTTTAATCTTGTTACGCGTCATCCAAAGAGTCCAAGCCAAAGTCATGAACACTAACCAGAAGAGGCGTCTCCTTCTATCATTACGGTTGGCCTACGCTTTTAGAAATTGTCCGAAGTCCGGAGCCCTGCCATTTAGGCCCTAGAGCTTCCTGGACAAAGCTCCATAGGAAGCTGACAAGGGGACGAAAAGAAAATATGGATCCCAGACTTGGGGACACCACACAGCGTGCACAACCCATCACTAGGGCCATGGCGCTTGGCCAGATCCATCCCCAAGGGGAGGTGTTCGTGCAAAAGCTACCAAACGAAGGTTTTGATCTTTAGGGGAAGCAGCGCTTTCCACAGTCCACGCCAGAATTAGGGCACGATACGTCGATCCAACACAGAAGCCCCCTGAAGACTCTAGCCAAGACACGATGTCAAGGGAGTCCACCGGCATGGGCGGAAGGGCTGCTCGCAACGCAATCCAAGCAAAGGTTTCCTCCGGGCCAAATGTTTGTCGTAACAGGATGTTTCAAGCCCCATTACAGACAGCCCAGGCAACCAAAAGCATCGAGCTGGAGTAGGAGTATGGAAAAGTCTAAACTGTCTGAATTGAAAAAAGGGACAATCCGGTCCAAATATACGGGGAGAAGTAGAATAGTCTGTTAGTTGCTTTAGGGGGAGGAGTAGAAATATCAAAATGTCCAGACTGTCAGACTGCAAATGAGGGAGCTCGTTAGATATTGTTTTCGATTCGAACAATCTGGTCCAAACATAGAGGGGGGAAGAAGTAGAAGAGCCCGGTAGAGTTGCCCTTAGGTTTGCATATGGATCAAGGACATGCCAGCATTTACACACGTACATACGTATATAGGCTGTCCTTGTGGGGCAATTCAATCTTCCCAAGCATGTGCCATTGTTTGCTGGCTAGTACCATTACTGTACATAGCATAGCATGCATCAGTGCATCGCAGTGTTCGGTCGTGTGGGTTTCAGAGGTTAAAACATCTCTATACTGTGATCTGTGTATGACCTAGCTGTGATGACTCAAGGGATGCCCGCACTAGTAGAAAAGGGGCCTATTGACCCGGTTGGTGAGGGCCTATAGTCCCGGTTCATGAACCGGGACTAAAGGGTCGTATTAATACCTCAGCCCTTTAGTCGGTTCAATCCAGCCAGGGACTGATGGGCCTTCACGTGGCTTTGTCTTGTTGAGCCGAGCGGGAGGGCCTTTGGTCCGGTTGGTGGCACCAACCGGGACCAATAGGCATCCACGCGTCAACATTTCGTGGCTGAGGTTTTGTTTTTTAAGGGGGTTGGGGGTTTTGGGGGTTAATTTAGGTGTTTCATATATTGTGCTATAGCTAGGTAATTAATAGAGAAAAGTGTCCTCTCTTTGTCCGTGCTTGGTCGACCTTACGTACTATACATACGTATAGAGAGGACTAGCTAGACACGCTAGCTAGCTAGTAATTAAGCAAGCAGAAGATCGTCATGAACATATATGCATACAGAGAGAAGTGATATCGACCACCTCTCCTTCTCCGAGAGATTGGTCGAACAATAAGTTCTCGTATATCTATCCGACACTACCGGCTACATATATACAATAATTATCTTTTACAAATATATAATCTCCTAACATACGGACGCATGGTCCACATAGTATTCTCCGTCTTCAGCGATCACGTGGTCAAGAAAGAATGCCGCCAATTCCTCTTGAATTGCTGCATGCGATCTGGTGCTAGGAGTTCATCCCGCTTCAAACATCTAATTTTAAGAAAGGGGTCATATATATATATATATATATATATATATATATATATATATATATATATATATATATATATATATATATATATATATATATATATATATATATATATATATATGAATGAATGAATGAAACTCAACACAAATGATGATAATAAAATAAAATTATGAATATTTTATTTACGCACTTCATATTGTTTGTCGGAGTAGCCCTCTCACAGGCCGTGTGGCGGATGGACTCGCATAAGCGTAGTATCCACAGAAATCATTCCCTTGTTCCTGCCACAACCACTTTACAAGAAATAGAGGTCAATCAAACTGATAGTTAGCAAGCATGCTAAATGGTATTGATGAAACTAGCGCTTGAATCACTAGGAGATGCGTGGAATATGCTACTATATAGTACTTACTTTGGTGTCTAAATTGCAGCTTCTTGGTAGTCCGGAGCTTTTTGGTGAATTTTCTCCAAGCCCTGCAATACAAAGAAAACAATTACTTGATATCAGAAATGAACAAAGTTGCTGATATGGTGGATAATGATCGATTTAACTTACTTCTCGAGCATTTCAGTCATGTCCGCATACTCCTTGGGATCTTTTGCTTGGAGTCTAAGACAGTTACTACTCCTTCTCAAGCTTAATCTCTAGGAGAATATAGTGGTAGCTGCACACATGCATAACTCATCAATATTACATTACTATAACCTGGACTAATAAGGAAACCGAATATGCCACAAGACAGTAACACTCACTTGAAGTTGTAAGGAAAGAGTATTATATCTTTGTGTTCATTTATTACCAACGATTGTAGCAAGTTGGCCTCGGTATCTTGACACGAAATTTAACCTCAGTTGCATCTATGAGATATGTGTTAATGAACCCAATATCACCCACTTGTCTTTTCTTCAATTCGCGATCTTCAATCTGCATAATATAGTGAGGATAATTATAAATACATGCAATGAAAGGGCTGAGTTATATAGAGACTTAATGATGAAGTAGTACTACTTACAAACAGTAGCAGGTGACCGTTGCTTTATCGAGGGCCAATTGATTGAAAAACTGATAGAACTCCTCAAATGGAATAGGCAGCAGTTCAATTCCAAGGAGGTCATACTCCTTTTAACTCTCACATACAAAGTACTCCTCCCTCGGACTCTTTGCAGGTTTTCATGTACCAATCATGCAATCTTCGCATCATCGTTGATAGAGAACTTTCATCTTTGACGAGAGGCTTCCGTACATCGTATCTTTGTATCTGCACCTCCAAGAAATCATAATGTACATCGTCGGGCAGGTAATCTGCAGGATTGCCATAACCGGGCACCATCCTCGGATCGACGATGTCGCTAGCAGCACCTTGAGCGGGGGCACGATTGCTTCGCTTGTTCGCCGAGCTGGGCAATTTGTTTCCCAGCTCGTCGTTCTTTCATCCTTTGATCAGCAGCGGTACTTCCGACCTCTCCGCTTCGCAAATGCCTTTCCAATAATGCGCTCATAGTTGCCTTTGGCGGAGACTTGGGTGGTTTTGTCGGGGCAGCAGAGTGCGCTTCGCTTTGACCGGATCTACCTTCTCCTCCGGAGGTGGATGTCTCTTTGCTTTCAACCCTTGAAACCAGTCATCCACTTCGATCTGCGCGATCTTCACGTTTTCCTCCTCGCTCCTCTCGTGCGGTAACTTCTCCGAGTCTTCAGAGAAGGACTGAATCAGATCTCCTCCCGCCTTTGGCTGTCTTGCTAGACGCCGGCAGAGCGAGACGGGCGGATGTCTTCTTTCCTTGCTTACGAGGCGGAGGAGAAGTACTACGACGCTACCAAGCAGCCGGAGCGGGCGGCGGGTCTCTTCCGCCCTTGCCGACGAGGCGGAGAAGGAGGAGGCTGGCTGCTCGGGCGCGCCGGTGCAAAGCGGAGAAGGAGGCGGAGTGCCACCACGCCGGAGAAGGAGCCGGCCGAGTGCCCCGATCGTCACTCGCCGGAGGAGGAGGCGGTGGGAGGCGGAGTGCCCGACTCGGAGGAGGAGGAGGAGGCGGAGGCGCCCAGTTCGGAAGGTTGATGAGATCCTTCCGCCATAGGCATGGAGTCTTGAGCGTAACCCAGCCGATACTCCCTTCACCGGTAGGATGGTCAAGCCGAGGTCATCAAATCCTCCGTTATTTCATCGACCATCACCTTAGCATATCCTTCGGAATCGGCCGGCGGTGAAAAGTTGAGTCGGGTTTAGTAGGATAAACAGAGCCAACAGCCGCCTTGACCTTCAAATTGCTCCATTGCGCCATAAGGTGGCAATTTTCAGCATCCGTGATAGCATCCACGGATAGCTGGCGAGAGCCGTCAAGGCATCTGCTCTGGCTGAAGCAGCTCGGTGGAAGCCACGCGCTTCTCCGCCGAGATGGCGGGGTAGCCGGGAAGCTTCGCAAGTCATTTGTTGTGATCTGCGCTGCTTCGTTCCTCTTCTCGTTCCTCTAGCCCCATTACCCTTTCGTGCAGCGCTGCATTAGGCTCTGCTCCGGTTTCTTCCTCCTCTCATGGGTTTTGTAACCCCTGCGTCCGGAAATCCAGCCTTCCACGAAGCGGAACTGGCGTGCCTCGTGTCCGTCCGTGGTGCTCGAGATTCCCGAGGGCCATTGTGAGCTCGTCCTTCTCCCTGCTCGAACGAACTTCCCTTGCTGCGCTGCTTCGATATATTCTTGAAGCCTCTTGGTGGTATGTCCAATTGTTCGTCCGTCCAAATGCACTACCTGTTATAGGGTCCAAGGATCCGCCGCCCCGAAGAACCAAGTCGACAGCGGTGCTCGCGATTCATTGTCTCGGTTCGATCCCTTTATCAAGCAGATCATTCTCAGCCTTGGCCCACTTAGGCCGGAACTACGAGGTAACCACCGACCCGTGCGATGGTGAAGCTTCTTCTTCGCAGCATTTTTCTTGTTTGTCGCCGACATCTTTTACTCTTTTCCGATGTCTTGTAGGCCACAAATGCGGGCGATCATCTCTCGATCTTCTCATATTTGACCTTGAATTCTGGTGTCTCATTTTTTCGACATACGTATTGAGTTCTTTCTTCCAATTCCTGAATAGTTCTGCCATCTTCTTAAGAGCAAAAGACTTGATTAATGGCTCTATTTCTGGCTTCTCCGGATCATCCTCTAGCGGTAGGGTAAAATTTGACTTCAGCTCGGTCCAAAGATCATTTTTCTGCATATCATTGACACAAGACACCTCGTGGTCTTCGTTCTTAGGCTTATACCATTGGTGGATGCTGATCGGGATCTTGTCCCTAACCGAACCCGCGACCGAGCAACAAATGCCTTCTTTGTCCGGTAGGGTTCAATCGGTTGGCCGTCGACGCGATTTGTATGATCTCAAACTTTTCATCCGAGCTCAACTTTTTCTTGGGCCTCGTCTCTTTACGAAGTTGTGCTCGATCCGGAGGGCTAGAAAAAGAACAAAGACGAGAGTTAATTAATATGTGTACATACCAAAACGAAGGCGAGAGCTAGTCGGCACATGCTTAACTAATATATATACCTGGCCGGACTCGGTTTGGTGATCACCGGAGCCGTCCTCACGGTCTACTTCTTCACCCTCTCCTTCTTGCACCGGCATTGGGTCATCAGAGCCATGTAAATCATAGCCAGCTGCTTCTTCACCCTCTCCTTCCAGACCATCGTTGTCGTTGAGAAACATCAACGAGCAGACGGCATCACTTCCTTGTGCGATTATGTCCCTCAACAACGCTTCTTGTGCTTCGTCTCGGGGGGTGTCCATAGTTTCTACAAATATTTACAACATGGCAATTATTATTCAAACATGACAGATATGGATATATTAGTGGCAAACGTAGAACTAGCTAGCTAATCACAATAAGGAATCATATTAGTGGCCTCGACGCTGCTTCTCTAGGGTTTGGGGTGGCCTCGACAACGCTTCAAGGGTTAGGGGTGGCCTCGAGGCGCTTCAAGCTAGGAGGGGTAATATCGACCCCCACATGTTGAAGCTATCGGGAGGGGTCGGCGTTGAACACTACATCTATGTCCCACAAGTGACGTGGGCATCAACGCCCATGATAGGGTAGAGGGTCGTGGATCGCCGGCGGTCGAGGTCAAGGGTCGAGGATCGCCGAGGGTCGGGAGGTTGCCTAGTGTCAAAGATTCAACAAAACCATGTCTTCATCATTAGGCGAAATGCTTGGTACATGATGGTGCGAAGCTCTCAAAGTTATTTTGGAGCGGAGTCCCAGATAGGATAATTAGCTTTTTGGTACAAAGTTCAGCAAGAACCTTCCGAATATCGTTATTTGGAAGGCCTTTGCTGAAATTGCATAAAAGGCAAATTATCCTATCCGGACTCCATTCCGTAATAACTTTGGAGGACTTCGCACCATCATGCCATGGTTACTTCCGCTAATGATGAAGCCATGGATTTCTTCAATACTTTGACACTAGGAACCTCTCGACCTCGGCGATCCTCGACCCTTGAACCTCGACGACCCTCGAACCTCGACCCTAGGCGACCACTGGAACCTCGATCCTCGACCCTAGAACCCTCGACCGGGATAATATCGACAACGCTTCAAGGGGTAATATCGACAACGACGAGATACATACACGGAGAAATTAATGTTATCGGGAGGGTATATCGACCCCCCACGTATTGAAGTTATCGGGAGGGGTATATGGACCCCCTCGTGTTGAAGTTATCGGGAGGGTATATCGGCGATAGCGAGAGGAGAAGATCGAAAAAAAAAAGAGGAGAAGAAGAAAGGAATAGAGGAGAGGAAGAAAAAATAGAATATTTTCTATTTTTTCTTCTTCTCCTCTATTTCTTTCTTCTTCTCCTCTTCTTTTTCTTCTTTTTTCCTCTTCTTATTTATTTCTCCTCTTCTTCCTCTCCTCTTCTTCTCCTTTCTTCCTCTTCTTATTTTCCTTTTTCCTCTCCTTCTTTTTCTTCTTCTTCTTCCTTCTTTCTAGCTAGATATATAAAACTTTTCTAAAAATGTAACTTTTGCATATATAAAACTTTTTCTTCTTCTTATTTCTTCCTTCTCTTCCTTCTTCCTAAATATATAAAACATTTCTAAAATGAAACTAACCTAAAATTAATGTACTAAATCAGAGAACAATTGAAAACACCATGCATATTACAATTGAAAAAATACATACATTCATACAAAAATATATAAAACAAGCATATATATATGAAAAATATGACAAAGGAGGGCGCCGCGTCGGACCAAGCTTCGCCGAGGATGGCGGGTCGGGCAGAGCGCGGATGACGGCGAGGGCGGGCGGGCGGCGCTGCGTCAAGGCGGGCGCGGGCGACGGCAGTGGTGGGTGGGCGAGCGAGCGTCAGGCGAGGCGGGCAGGGCAAGGCCGAGCGAGAGCAGGGCGGCGTGGCGACGGCGGGCGGGCGAGGGCGACGACGGCACGCGCGAGGCGACGGCGACGGCGGGGCGACGGCGGCCTCAGGCAACTGGCGGCGTCGATGTGCTCGGCGTCGCTTGGGAATGGCGGGAAATCTGAAATTTCCCAAGTGTTTTCTTATATAGCAAGGCATTAGTCCCGGTTCGTGGCACCAACGGGACTAATGCCTTTAGTCCCGGTTGGTGCCACCAACGGGACCAAAGGCCTCTTTTCAAGAGCCCAAAGGGCGGGAAGCGGCGAAGCGGCGGCCTTTGGTCCCGGTTGGTGGCACCAACCGGGACTAAAGAGATTAGTCGGTTGGTGGCACCAACCGGGACTAGCAGATAGTCGGTTGGTGGCACCAACCGGGACTAAAAGGCATTAGTCGGTTGGTGCCACGAACAGGACTAATGCACTTTTAGTCCCGGTTGGTGCCACCAACCGACCAAACTTGTGCTGCCTCACGCCCAAAAGTTTAGTCCCACTCGCTAGTTGAGAGAGCTCGAGAGTGGTTTATAAGCTGCTGGCGCCCACCCTCTCGAGCTCCTCTCAAGCTGCAGACTTCGGCCTAATCTGTCACTAGCTATGTGCTGTGGGCCTACTTGGCCTCGTGCGGGCTGAATCTGGCCCATGTAGGGTTTCTAGTCGTATTCAGGCCATGGGGGCCCAGTAGGCGGCACTATTTTTTTCCAGTTTTTTTGTTTTGTTTTCTGCATTATTCTTTATTTTTGTTGTTTTTTCTTTATTTTCTAATTCTTTTTGCTTTTAGTTTTAGAAAAATTATAAACTTTCTGTTCTGTTTTTTGCTTTATTTTTTTAATTTTATTTTGCTTTTACTTACAACAAAATACTTATTGTTGCTATTTTTATTTTTTTCAGTTTTTTGTTCTTTTCTGCATTATTTATTTTTGTTGTTTTTCTTTATTTTTAATTCTTTTTGCTTTTAGTTTTAGAAAAATTATAAACTTTTGTTAGTGCCATTAGTTTTCAAATTTGAAAACACTTTTTTGTTTTCTTTGTTGCTTTATTTATTTTATTTTGTTTCTACTTACAACAAAATACTTATTGTTGCTATTTTTTTTCAGTTTTTTGTTCTGTTTTTCGCATTATTTAGTTTTTGTTGTTTTTTGCTTTATTTTTAATTCTTTTTGCTTTTAGTTTTAGAAAAATTATAAACTTTCTGTTAGTGCCATTAGTTTTCAAATTTGAAAACTCTTTTTTGTTTTCTTTGTTGCTTTATTTATTTTATTTTGTTTCTACTTACAACAAAATAGTTATTGTTGCTATTTTATTTTTTTCAGTTTTTTGTTCTGCTTTTCGCATTTTTAGTTTTTGTTGTTTTTGCTTTATTTTTAATTCTTTTTGCTTTTAGTTTTAGAAAAATTATAAACTTTCTGTTAGTGCCATTAGTTTTCAAATTTGAAAACTCTTTTTTGTTTTCTTTGTTGCTTTATTTATTTTATTTTGTTTCTACTTACAACAAAATACTTATTGTTGCTATTTTTATTTTTTTTCAGTTTTTGTTCATTTTTCGCATTATTTAGTTTTTGTTGTTTTTGCTTTATTTTTAATTCTTTTTGCTTTTAGTTTTAGAAAAATTATAAACTTTCTGTTAGTGCCATTAGTTTTCAAATTTGAAAACTCTTTTTTGTTTTCTTTGTTGCTTTATTTATTTTATTTTGTTTCTACTTACAACAAAATACTTATTGTTGCTATTTTATTTTTTCTAGTTTTTGTTCTGTTTTCGCATTATTTAGTTTTTATTGTTTTTTGCTTTATTTTTTAATTCTTTTTGCTTTTAGTTTTAGAAAAATTATAAACTTTCTGTTAGTGCCATTAGTTTTCAAATTTGAAAACTCTTTTTTGTTTTCTTTGTTGCTTTATTTATTTTATTTTGTTTCTACTTACAACAAAATACTTATTGTTGCTATTTTTATTTTTTCGGTTTTTTGTTCATTTTTCGCATTATTTAGTTTTTGTTGTTTTTTGCTTTATTTTTAATTCTTTTTGCTTTTAGTTTTAGAAAAATTATAAACTTTCTGTTAGTGCCATTAGTTTTCAAATTTGAAAACACTTTTTATTTTTCTTTGTTGCTTTATTTATTTTATTTTGTTTCTACTTACAACAAAGCGGTGTGTAGAGGGACGGGCTTATAAACCGGTGTGGCGCCCTTGGTTGGCGAGGTTTTCAAATTCATAGTTTTCAAATGAACTCGAAAAAGTTGGCATAGCATGTGCATGTACAAAAGCGGACAATGGTATCATACTAAATGCATTACAAAGTTGGCATGGTATCATCATAATAGTTGCGGAGAAAGTCTTCACTTTTTCTTCGCTTGTGTCGCTTTTCTTATTGCGCGTAACCATGGATAATCTTCATCGTTTATCGGGATGCTTGGGTCAGCCTTGACTTTGAAGGGTGGAATTTCATGAAACTTTTCATACTCTTGAGACATGTCATCTTGCCCTCCACTCCTAGGATGTCCCTTTTTCTGAAAAGAACTATGTGGCGCTTTGGCTCATTGTATGATGTATTCGCTTCCTTATCTTTTCTTTTCCTCGGTCCGGTAGACATGTCCTTCACATAGATAACCTGTGCCACATCATTGGCTAGGGACGAACGGTTCGTCGGTGTACCCAAGATTTTTCAGATCCTTGTTGTCATTCCGTCTTGTGGGTCTACACTGCACCCGCCTCTGACAGATTGACCCACTTGCACTTAAACAAAGGGACCTTAAAATCTACTCCGTAGTCAAGTTCCCATATGTCTACTATGTAAACATAATATGTGTCATTTCCCTTGTCGGTTGTTGCATCAAAGCGGACACCGCTATTTTGGTTGGTGCTTTTCATCTTGGTCAATCGTGTAAAATGTATTCCCATTTATCTCATATCCTTTCCAAATCATTACGATCGAAGATGGTCCCTGGACAACAAGTACAACTCATCACAAACAGTGTTGTCACCTACGAGACGTGTTTCCAACCAACTGCTGAAAGTCTGATGTGTTCACATGTAATCCATCGTCCGACTACTCCGGGTGTTTGGAGCGCAGATCGCTCTTGTGTTCATCGACATACGGGGTCACCAAGGTAGAGTTACGTAGAACTGTAGTGTGCTTGAGACCAAGAATATCTGTCCTGCATATTATTGAGTCCCTTCCAAGCGTGTTTTTCGGTCAGTCTCCCCTCATACCGCGATTTAGGGAGACCTATCTTCTTAAGGCCAGGAATGAAGTCAACACAAAACCCGATGACATCCTCGTTTGATGGCCCATGGAGATGCTTCCTTACGCCTAGCGATTCTGGACATATTTCTTTAGGACTCCCATGAACCTCTCAAAGGGTACATATTGTGTAGAAATACGGGCCCCAGAATGACAATCTCGTCGACTAGATGAACTAGGACGTGCGTCATGATATTGAAGAAGGATGGTGGGTACACCAGCTCGAAACGGACAAGACATTGCATCACTCCTTAGGGTTGGTACGATGTCTGGATCGATCACCTTCTGAGATATTGCATTGAGGAATGCACATAGCTTCACAATGGCTAATCGGACATTTTCGGTAGAAGCCCCTCAATGCAACCGAAGCGATTGCGTCATAATCACGTGGCGATCATGAGACTTTAGGTTCGGAACTTTTCTCCGGCATATTATTATTCCCTTTATATTCGACGAGAAGCCGTCGGGACCTTCATCTTGGCAGGCATTGAAAGAATATTTCTTTCTCTTCTTTCGTAAGAGCGTGGCTGGCGGGACCTTCATCTTTGCTTCGGAGGCATGCCCTCTTTTTCGTGTAAGCGTTGCAGGTCCTCTCGTGCCTCGGTGTATCTTTTGTCTTCCCATACACGCCCACGAAGCCTAGCAGGTTCACGCAAAGGTTCTTAATCACGTGCATCACGTCGATCAAGAGCGGACCTCTAGGTCTTTCCAGAGGATAGGTCCCAAAATATAGATTTCTTCTTCCACATGGGTGCGTGATTCTCGGCGTCATTCGAACAGCTAGTCCGCGGGACCCTTTCCAAAGATTACGTGTAAATAATTGACCATAGCAAATGCGTGATCACCGATGCGCATGGCGGGCTTCTTCCGGTGATCTGTCTCGCTTTGAAATGCTTGCCTTTCTTTCGACATTGATGGTTGGTCGGAAGAAATCGGCGATGGCCCGGTACACATTCTTCCCGCAGCTTCCGGTATATACTATCGTGTCAAGTAAACAGTGCGTGCGTCGTGGTATCCCTTGTTTGTCTGTCTGAAAGGTTTCTTGAGCGGCCAATCGTTGATGGTCACGAACAGCAACGCCTTTAGGTCAAATTCCTCCTTTTGTGCTCATCCCACGTCGTACACCGTTTCCATTCCACAGCTGTAAAAGTTCTTCAACTAATGGCCTTAGGTACACATCAATGTCGTTGCCGGGTTGCTTAGGGCCTTGGATGAGAACGGCATCATAATGAACTTCCGTTTCATGCACATCCAAGGAGGAAGGTTATACATACATAGAGTCACGGGCCAGTGCTGTGATTGCTGATCTGCTCCCGAAAGGATTAATGCCATCCGCGCTTAAAGCAAACCATACGTTCCTTGGGTCCTTTGCAAACTCATCCCAATATTTCTCTCGATTTTCTCCACTGCAACCCGTCGTGGTGCTCTCAACTTCCGTCTTTCTTACGGTCCTCACTGTGCCATCGCATCAACTTGGCATGCTCTCCGTTTCGAGCAGACGTTTCAACCGTGGTATTATAGGAGCATACCACATCACCTTCGCAGAACCCTCTTCACGGGAGGCTCGCAAATCAACATCACCAGGTCATCTCGTCGATCTTATATCGCAATGCACCGCATACCGGGCATCGTTCAGATCCTTGTAGGCACCACGGTAGAGGATGCGATCATTAGGGCATGCATGTATCTTCTCCACCTCCAATCCTAGAGGGCATCGACCTTCTTTGCTGCGTATGTCTTGTCGGAAATTCGTTATCCTTGGGAAGCTTCTTCTTCATTATTTTGAGAGCTTCTCAAATCCTTTATCGAGCACAACATTCTCTGCCTTCCACTGCAGCAATTCGAGTACGGTACCGAGCTTTGTGTTGCCATCTTCGCAATTGGGGTAAGACCCTTTTTTGTGATCCTCTAACATGCGATCGAACTTCAGCTTCTCCTTTTGACTTTCGCATTGTGTCCTTGCATCGACAATGACCGGCGGAGATCATCATCATCGGGCACATCGTCTGGTTCCTCTTGATCTTCAGCAGCTCGCCCGTTCCAAAGCACCATCGTGCACATCGTCAGTGCATCTTGATGTTTGATAGCATTACCGTATTCAGGGGCACATAGTTGTCATCGTACTCTTCTTCCTCGCCGTCTTCCATCATAACCCCTATTTCTCCGTGCCTCGTCCAAACATTATAGTGTGGCATGAAACCCTTGTAAAGCGGTGGGTGTGAAGGATTTTCCGGTCGAATAAGACTTCGTATTCCCACATATAGGGCATGGACAACACATAAAACCATTCTCCTTGTTTGCCTCAGCCACTTGAGAAAATCATGCGCCCTTAATGTACTCGGAGGTGTGTGCATCACCGTACATCCATTGCCAGTTCATCTGCGTGCATTATATATAATTAAGTGTGTCAAAAATCATTACGAGAACATCATGAATAGATAATTAAGTGACCAAATTAATAGAAGTTCATCATCACATAAAACCAAAGTACATACATAGTTCTCATCTAACAACATAAAGCTCTGCAGAGCATCTAAATTAATTAAACCATACATTAAAACTATGTAAAACATTTCAATGCGAAAACAAATGCGATCATAATCGCAACCAAGGTAACAACTGATCCAACGGCATAATGATACCAAGCCTCGGTATGAATGGCATATTTTCTAATCTTTCTCATCTTCAAGCGCATTGCATCCATCTTGATCTTGTGATCATCGACGACATCCGCAACATGCAACTCCAATATCATCTTCTCCTCCTCAAGTTTTTTATTTTTCCTTCAAGAAATTGTTTTCTTCTTCAACTAAATTTAACCTCTCGACAATAGGGTCGGTTGGAATTTCGGTTCAACAACCTCCTAGATAAATAAAATCTATGTCACGTTGGTGGCATAATTTTCATAAACAATAAATGAACCAATAGTTACGAAAAGATAATATATACCACATCCGAATCATAGACAGGACGAGGGCCGACGGGGGCAGATACCAAAACCATCGCACTATATAAGATGCAATAATAAAAGTAAGAAAATAATACAAGTATCTATCTAAACAAACAAGTAATAATATTTTTCCTTTCAGAAAGAAGATAAGAACAAGAGGCTCACCACGGTGGTGCCGGCGATGAGATCGGCGCGGGTGATCGATGGCCATGAAGATGGGGACGGGGCGTGACGGACCGCTAAACCTAGATAAATATTGAGGAAAATGGAGCTTGGCGGTCGATCTTGGAGAGGAGAAACCTTAAGTAGTGTGGCTCGGGCATTCCATCGAACACCTTGTGTGCATAGGAGGTGAGCTAGAGCACCACCAAGCCCTCTCCCTTCGGCCAGAAAAAACAGAGCAGTGTGCTCTGCTCTTTGCGAGGGGCTATATATAGGCAGCACCATTAGCCCGGTTGGTGGCATGAACGGGACTAAAGGGAAGCCTTTGGTCCGGTTCATGCCACCAACCGACCAATAGTGGTGGGCCATGAGCCAGACCATTGGTCTCGGTTCGTCCCACCAACCGGGACCAAAAGGTCCGGACGAACCGGGACCAATGGCCCACGTGGCCCGGCCCGGCCCCCGGGCTCCTGAGCCGGGCAAATAGCTCCATTGGTCCCGGTTCTGGATTGAACCGGGACTAATGGGCTGAACTGGCCTGGACGAAAGCCCTGTTTTCTACTAGTGCCGTGACTCTCTCCCTTTTTTCAGAGAAAAGGCTCCATGCCTGATTTTATAATTAAAGGCATAACGGCAACGCCAAATGATCAACCAAGTACAATGAGGTTCGAAGATGGGACAAATACAAGAAAATAAGTTCAACAATAGATCAGACACGCATGCCAAGCAACAAAAGGCAAAAAATACTAGCTAGGCAGGGGTGTTAATGAAGCAGGGTGTGTCACCGTCAAGTTGATAGCAGAAGCTCGGATCTTAGAAACCATTGAAATAGTGGCATCTGCATCCACAATTCTAGCGAGTGGCCTCCACCCTTGCAAATGAGCAATTATTTTGAACATGCAATAACAAACTTATTATGAGTTGACCATAAAGAACAACAAAGCGCTACAAAGGTGGTCCAGAGAACAAGAAGAAGTTGACCCGACATGTTCAATACATGCACAAATAATTCTGAAAATTTACTCATGTTCCAACTGATGTTCACCGAACACAACTCCAACCAAATCTAGCCAACACATGGTTGAAAATAATATGTTTAGTCTTTTTGATCTCCCCACAAAGAAAACAAGCCATGTTAGTGTTTCCATTGTGCTTAAGAATCTGATCACTAGTCCGAAGGCGCTTCCTAATTGCTTGCCAAAGAAAGATCTTGATTTTGAAAGGTATCCAAACGCGCCAAACACCCACGAAGTGGTTAGACCGATGCCCCTGCACTAGCTTGGAGTAGAGCTATTTGACCGAGAACATGCCCAAGAAAAGGTGTGGAGCCAGTGTAGCCGATCGGGAGCCTCTGAGAGGGAAGGGAATATGTGGCAGTAAGGTCCTGTCAATTCGCGAGCTCTTCAGGAGGAGACGGGGAATGGCCACTAGTAGAAAATAGGGCATCAATCCCGGCTCTGGAGGGCCTTTAGCAGGCTTGGATAGATGGTGCACCGCAAAACCTAGACAAATCTTGGAGAAAATGTAGCTTGGAGAGGAGAAAGCTTAAGTGTGTCTCGGACATTTCATCGAACACCTCATGTGCATAGGAGGTGAGAAAAGAGTAGTACACACCTCCACACGCTGGCCGGGCAAAAAACAGAGGAGTGACATTACAAGAAATATGTCAACTAGTGACCTTCTGTCAATGACCCTGGATTGGTCATAGATCTATGACCATTTCAGACCAATTGGTCAAAAGCTGTTCGGGGGGCTCCAAACCCTAAACAATAACGACTATTTTAGTCAGAAAGGTCGTAATATCCTTACATGAAATGGTCATAAAGCAGATAGCACAAGTCCGCTGCCTTATTTCTAGTTGATCATGACCAATATAGATGGTCATAACCTTGTAAATTATGGTGGGTTGCTATGACTAGGCGCCACCTCATCAGTTTTGCCTATGTGTCATGTCCATGTGGCAGTTTTTGCCCTAGGTTGTGAAGCAACCTATATTTCAGTCATTCCCAAAATTCACCAAAAAATCTCATAAATTCTTTAGGTCATATCTTCGTCAAATATGTAAAAAACCTTCCTTGCGTAGTTTAAAAATAATTCAAAAATATTTATTTTCCTATTCTGTTCAGAAAAACACTTTGTGAAGGAAGTACCACTTTGGCATGTCGAAATGGTATCCATTTTCTAAAGTGCTTTCCTCTACCCAAATAACCATCCTCCATCAAATACCAGCTCAATCCATTTATTATTTTGAGCCCGACTTCAACATTCGTATTTATGTCCGGTGTGGTACTTTGCAAAGCAAGTACCACCTAGGCTCGTCCTTTTGAGATGAAAATTTGTGAAGACGGTCTTCTTATTAATTGATCATCCTCAGCCAAAACTCACACCCATTAGCCATGTGCATTTCCCGTACCACTAATCAAACACTTGGCTGCTTATTCATGTTTGAGCATCGATCGGTCTCCTCATGAGAATCTTATGTTGTGATTTTCTTCCTAGCACCTACATGGGGAGTGCCCAACCCATTAGACATGCCTAGGCAGCCCAGAACACATGGCAACGCCACGGTCACGCGGTGACCACGCGGTGGGCATGTGATTTTACGCGCTCTAGAGTTGGGGCCCTCGGCCACCGTTCAAACCTTGACGTATCGCCACCAAACCATGTATTTATGATTAAATAGGTACTTATGTAAATAGAAATGATTTTTGGAAAAAATAAATAGCAAACTATGAGGCAGGTGCAGTTCAAATTTGACCCGCTTCCAAATTGAATCGGTGGAATTTGTCTTTTCACCGAGGTGGATCAAAACTTTGACACCCAACCATTTTGTCAATTGTGCATTAAATATGACCTAGTATTTTATAAAATTGATTAGGTCCAATTTTGCAACAAATATATGGTAGGTCCTTCACAAAAAAAACTCATTTCGGGCACTCGGAAAAAGGAAAATTTATTTTCCGTGAAAAAAATGAAAACTCCCTTAGGCAACATTGTTTGGAATTCGAAGATGCACCCTAGTGCATAATATGAGATCATTTGAACAAACTATGCCATGAATGTGGCCATAAGATTGATCATTTGGCTTGAAAGCCATGAATCTTCACGCATGATAGCTCATTTCTGAGAACACTTTTTAAAAATAATTTCCGTATTACAAGTTTATTATTTTTCCTGGAAACTTGGTCACATATAATTACACAATGCGAATGTTTTCCAATTTTTTGATTTTTTTATTTCTTATGCCCGTTTCAAAATGCGGTCAAAATGGCGGGAATGACCGTTCCTAGCTAGTGGTTGAATCTTTGAATTTTTTGGTGTTTCTCTGATTAAATAGATACTTATGTATCTATAAATGATTTTTGGAAAAAATAAAGAGCAAACTACGAGGTAGCTACAGTTCAAATTTGACCCGCTTCCAGCTGAATCGGCGAAAATTTGTCTTTTTCACCAGAGGTGGATCAAAACTTTTTACACCCAACTATTTTGTCAATTGTGCATTAAATATGTCCTAGTATTTTAGAAAATTGATTTGGTCTAATTTTGCAACAAATATATGGTAGGTCCTTCATAAAAAAAACTCATTTCAGGCACTCGAAAAATGGAAAATGAATTTTCCGTGCAAAGAAAATGAAAACTCCCTTAGGCAACATTGTTTGGAATTCCAAGATGCACCCTTGTGCACGATATGAGGTCATTTGAACAAACTATGCCATGGATGTGGCCATAAGCTTGATCATTTGGCTTGAAAGCCATGAATCTTCACGCATGATAGCTCATTTCTGAGAACACTTTTTAAAATAATTTCGGTATTACAAGTTTATTATTTTCCTGAAAACTTGGTCACATATAATGACACGATCGAAGGTTTCCAATTTTTGATTTTTGAATTTTTATGCCCGTTTCAAAATGCGGTCAAGACAATGGAATGACCGTTCCTAGCTAGTGGTTGAATCTTGGAATTTTTGGTGTTTCTCTGATTAAATAGATACTTATGTACCTATAAATGATTTTTGGAAAAATAAAGAGCAAACTACGAGGTAGCTACATTTCAAATTTGACCCGCTTCGGTGAATCGGTGAATTTTGTCTTTTCACCAGAGGTGGATCAAAACTTTTACACCCAACTATTTTGTCAATTGTGCATTAAATATTTCCTAGTATTTTAGAAAATTGATTTGGTCCAATTTTGCAACAAATATATGGTAGGTCTTCACAAAAAACTCATTTCGTGCACTCGAAAAATGAAAAATGAATTTTCCGTGGAAAGAAAATGAAAACTCCCTTAGGCAACATTGTTTGGAATTCCAAGATGCACCCTTGTGCATGATATGAGGTCATTTGAACAAACTATGCCATGGATGTGGCCATAAGCTTGATCATTTGGCTTGAAAGCCATGAATCTTCACACATGATAGCTCATTTAGAACACTTTTTAAAATAATTTCCGTATTACAAGTTTACTATTTTCCTGGAAACTTGGTCACATATAATGACACGATGCGAAGGTTTTCAATTTTTATTTTTTGAATTTTTATGCCCGTTTCAAAATGCGGTTGAAGCGGCGGGCTTGACCGTTCTAGCTAGTGGTTGAATCTTGGAAAAAAATTTATGTTTCTCTTATAAATAGATACTTTTGTACCTAAATGATTTTTGAAAAATAAAGAGCAAACTATGAGGCAGTTGCAGTTCAAATTTGACCCGCTTCGGTGAACCGTGAAATTTGTCTTTTTCACAAGAGGTGGATGAAAACTTTTGACGTCCAACCATTTGATCAATTGTGTATTAAATATGGCATAATATTTTAGAAAATTGATTTGTTGCAATTTTCAACAATTATTTGGTAGACCCTTCACAAAAAACTCATTTTGGGTATTTCGAATAATGATTAAAAATAGCTACAAAGATAAAAAAACTGCATGCAAACTGGCTATCATCCATAAAATATAGTCTAAATTCAAAGAAAATTTTAGTTGTGCCATTTTGCAAAATATTTTTGATAGCTGCTTCACAAAACCCTCCTAGTTTTAGTACTTAGAAACTATTCTAAATCTTAATTTTTCTGAACCAATCAGAGCACTTCACACGGATCACCCTCCATAGCCGATCTGGACCGTCCACATCCGACGGATCCAACGTATCTCAGGTCCCCTCTCAACCCAACCCAACCCAAACCCTAACAGCTGAAGGAAATATGCCCTAGAGGCAATAATAAAGTTATTATTTATTTCCTTATATCATGATAAATGTTTATTATTCATGCTAAAATTGTATTAACGGAAACATAATACATGTGTGAATACATAGACAAGCAGTGTCACTAGTATGCCTCTACTTGACTAGCTCGTTAATCGAAGATGGTTATGTTTCCTAACCATAGACATGAGTTGTCATTTGATTAACGGGATCACATCATTAGGAGAATGATGTGATTGACATGACCCATTCCATTAGCCTAGCACTTGATCGTTTAGTATGTTGCTATTGCTTTCTTCATGACTTATACATGTTCCTGTAACTATGAGATTATGCAACTCCGTTTACGGAGGAACACTTTGGTACTACCAAGCGTCACAACGTAATCGGGTGATTATAAAGGAGTATTACAGGTGTCTCCAAAGGTACATGTTGGGTTGGCGTATTTGAGATTAGGTTTTGTCCTCCGATTGTCGGAGAGGTATCTCTGGGCCTTCTCGGTAATACTCATCACCTAAGCCTTGCAAGCATTGTAACTAATGAGTTAGTTATGAGATGATGTATTACGGAACGAGTAAAGAGACTTGCGATAACGAGATTGAACTAGGTATTGGATACCGACGATCGAATCTCGGGCAAGTAACATACCGATGACAAAGGGAACAAAGTATGTTGTTATGCGGTTTGACCGATAAAGATCTTAATAGAATATGTAGGAGCCAATATGGACATCCAGGTTCCGCTATTGGTTATTGACCGAGAATAGTTCTAGGTCATGTCTACATAGTTCTCGAACCCGTAGGGTCCCACGCAACAAGGTTTCGATGATGGTTATATTATGAGTTTATGAGTTTTGATGTACCGAAGGAGTTCGGAGTCCCGGATGAGATCGGGGACATGACGAGGAGTCTCGAAATGGTCGAGGCGTAAAGATCGATATATTGGACGACTATATTCGGAGTTCGGAAGGTTCGAATGATTGGGTATTTTTCGAGTACAGGAGAGTTACGGGAATTCGCCGGGAGTATATGGGCCTTATTGGGCCATACGGGAATAGAGGAGAAAGGCCAAAGGGAGGAGGCCTCGCCCCCCTCAGGTCGGGTGGACAAGGGGCAGCCCCTTTCCTTCTCCTTCTCCCCTCTTTCCCCTCTCCTACTCCAACAAGGGAGGTGGAATCCTACTAGGACTAGGGAGTCCTAGTAGGACTCCACCATGCGCGCCCTCCTAAGGGCCGGCCTCCTCCTCCTTGCTCCTTTATATACGGGCAGGGGGCACCCCATGACACACAAGTTGATCTACGGATCGTTCCTTAGCCGTGTGCGGTGCCCCCTCCACCATATTCCACTTCGGTCATATCGTCGCGGAGCTTAGGCGAAGCCTGCGCCGGTGAAGTCATATCGTTGCGGAGCTTAAGGCGAAGCCCTGCGTCGGTGGAGCATCATCATCGTCCACGCCCGTCGTCAGGTCGACGGAACTCATCCCGACGCTTTGCTGGATCGGGCCGGGATCGTCATCGAGCTGAGCGTGTGCAGAACTTCGGAGGTGCCGTGACGTTCGGTGCTTGGATCGGTCGGATCGTGAAGGCGCACGACTACATCAACAGCGTTGTTATAGCGCTTCGCTTTCGGTCTCACGAGGGTGCGTGGACAGACACTCTCCCTCTCGTTGCTATGCCATCACCATGGTCTTGCGTGATCGTAGGAAATTTTTGAAATTACTCGTTCCCCATGATGGCATCCGAGCCTGGTTTTATGCGTTGATGTCATGTGCACGAGTAGAACACAAGTGAGTTGTGGGCGATACTAGTCATACTGCCTACCAGCATGTCATACTTTGGTTCAGCGGTATTGTGAGATGAAGCGGCCCGGACCGACATTACGCCGCGACGCTTACGCGAGACTGGTTTCACCGCTCGAGCACTTTCGTTGCTTAAAGGTGACGGCGGGTGTCTGTCTCTCTCACTTTAGTTGAATCGAGTGTGGCTCGCCCGGTCCTTGAGAAGGTTAAAGCGGAGTCTATTTGTGAAATATCGTTGTGGTTTTGATGCGAGGTAAGAACGGTTCTTGCTCAGCCCGTAGCAGCCACGTAAAACTTGCAACAACAAAGTAGAGGGCGTCTAACTTGTTTTTGCAGGGCATGTTGTGATGTGATATGGTCAAGGCGTGATGCTATATTTTTTGTATGAGATGATCATGTTTTGTAACCGAGTTATCGGCAATGGCAGGAGCCATATGGTTGTCGCTTTATTGTATGAAATGCAAGCGCCATGTAATTGCTTTACTTTATCACTAAGGAGTAGCGATAGTCGTAGAAGCAATAGTTGGCGAGACGACAACGATGCTATGATGGAGATCAAGGTGTCGCCCGGTGGCGATGGTGATCATGGCGGTGCTTCGGAGATGGAGATCACAAGCACAAGATGATGATGACCATATCATATCACTTATATTGATTGCATGTGATGTTTATCCTTTATGCATCTTATCTTGCTTTGATTGACGGTAGCATTTTAAGATGATCTCTCACTAAAATTATCAAGAAGTGTTCTCCCGAGTATGCACCGTTGCGAAAGTTCTTCGTCTTTGAGACACCACGTGATGATCGGGTGTGATAGGCTCTACGTTCAAATACAGCGGGTGCAAAACAGTTGCGCACGCGAATACTCGAGTTAAACTTGACGAGCCTAGCATATAACAGATATGGCCTCGAACACGGAGACCGAAGGTCGGCGTGAATCATATAGTAGATATGATCAACATAGTGATGTTCACCATTGAAACTACTCCATCTCACGTGATGATCGGACATGGTTTAGTTGATATGGATCACGTAATCACTTAGAAGATTAGAGGATATCTATCTAAGTGGGAGTTCTTAAGTAATATGATTAATTGAACTTTAATTTATCATGAACTTAGTCCTGGTAGTATTTTGCAAATTATGTTGTAGATCAATAGCTCGCGTTGTTGCTTCCCTATGTTTTTATATGTGTTCCTAGAGAAAATTGTATTGAAAGATGTTAGTAGCAATGATGCGGATTGGATCCGTGATCTGAGGTTTATCCTCATTGCTGCCGGAAGAATTATGTCCTTAATGCACCGCTAGGTGACAGACCTATTGCAGGAGCGGATGCGGGCGTTATGAGCGTTTGGCTAGCTCAATATGAGCGAATCTGACGTTATGAGCGTTTGGCTAGCTCAAAATGATGACTACTTGATAGTTTAGTGCACCATGCTTAACGGCTTAGAATCGGGACTTCAAAGGCGTTTTGAGCGTCATGGACCATATGAGATGTTCCAGGAATTGAAGTTAATATTTCAAGCAAATACCGAGTTGAGAGATATGAAGTCTCCAACAAGTTCTATAGCTAAAAGATGGAGGAGAATCGCTCAACTAGTGAGCATGTGCTCAGATTATCCGAGTACTTCAATCGCTTGAATCAAGTGGGAGTTAATCTTCCAGATAAGATAGTGATTGACAGAATTCTCTAGTCACCATCACTAAGTTAGTAGAACTTCGTGATGAACTATAGTATGCAAGGGATGACGAAAAAGATTCTCGAGCTCTTCGCGATGCTAAAATCGTGAAGGTAGAAATCAAGAAAAACATCAAGTGTTGATGGTTGACAAGACCACTAGTCTCAAGGAAAATGGCAAAGGGAAGAAGGGAACTTCAAAAGGAGCGGCAAGCAAGTTGCTGCTCGAGTGAAGAAGCCCAAGTCTAGACCTAAGCACGAGGCGAGTACTTTTGCTGCAATGGAACTGGTCCTTTGGAGCGAACTACCCTGAATATTTGGTGGATAAGAAAGATGGCAAAGTGAACAAGGTTATATTTGATATACAGGTTATTGATGTGTGCCTTACTAGTGTTTATAGTAGCCCCGAGTATTTGATACTTGTTCGGTTGCTAAGATTAGTAACTCAAAGCAGGAGTTCTGAGAATAAACAGAGACTAGTTGAAGGGAAGTGACGATGAGTGTTGGAAGTAGTTCCAAGATTGATATGATCATCATCGCACACTCCCTATACTTTCGGGATTAGTGTGGAACCTAAATAAGTGTTATTTGGTGTTGAGCATAAATATGATTTGATCATGTTTATTGCAATACGATTATTCATTTAAGTAAGAGAATAAATTGTTGTTACATTTACATGAATAAAACCTTATATGGTTACACACCCAATGAAAATGGTTCATTGGATCTCGATCATAGTGATACACATATTCATAATATTGAAACCAAAAGATGCAAAGTTAATAATGATAGTGCAACTTATTTGTGGCACCGCCGTTTAGGTCATATTGGTGTAAAGCGCATGAAGAAACTCCATCTTGATGGGATTTTGGAATCACTTGATTATGAATCACTTGATGCTTGCGAACCGTGCCTTTTGGGCAAGATGACTGAAACTCCGTTGTTGGAACAATGGAGCGAGATCTTGACTTATTGGAAATAATACATACCGATGTATGCGATCCAATGAGTGTTGATGCTCGTGGCAAGTATCGTTATTTTCTAACCTTCACATGATGATTTGAGCAGATATGGGTATATCTATTTGATGAAACATAAGTCTGAAATAATTGAAAGGTTCAAAGAATTTCAGAGTGAAGTGGAAAAATCATCGTAACATGAAAATAAAGTTTCTGTGATCTGATCACGGAGGCGAATATTTGAGTTCTGAGTTTGGTCTTCATTTGAAACAATGTGAAATAGTTTCGCAACTCACGCCATATGGAACACCACAGCATAATGGTGTGTCCGAAAGTCGTAACCGCACTTTATTGGATATGGTGCGATCTATGATGTCTCTTATCGGTTTACCACTATCATTTTGGGGTTATGCATTAGAGACAGCTGCATTCACATTTAATAGGGCACCATCTAAATCCGTTGAAACGACACCATATGAACTATGGTTTAACAGTAAACCTAAAGCTGTCATTTCTTAAAAGTTTGGAGTTGTGATGCTTATGTGAAAAGTTTTCACCGATAAGCTCGAACCCAAATCGGAGAAGTGCGTCTTCATAGAATACCCAAAGGTAACTATTGGGTACACCTTCTATCACAGATCCGAAAGCAAGTTTTTCGTTGCTAAGATGGATCCTTTCTAGAGAAGAAGTTTCTCTCGAAAGAAGTGAGTGGGAGGAAAGTAGAAACTTGATGAGGTAATTGTACCTTCTCCCTTATTGGAAAGTAGTTCATCACGAAATCAGTTCGATGATTCCTACACCAATTAGTGAGGAAATTAATGATGATGATCATGAAACTTGAGATCAAGTTGCTACCAAACCTCGTGGGTCTTCCAGAATAAGATCCGCACTGAGTGGTACGGTAATCGTGTTCGGAAATCATGTTACTAGACCATGATGAACCTACAAACTATGAGGAAGCGATGATGAGCCCAGATTCGCGAAATGGCTTGAGGCCATAAAATCGAGATAGGATCCATGTATGAGAACAAAGTATGGACTTTGATTGACTTGCTCGATGATCAGCAAGCCATGTAGATAAATGGATCTTCAAGAGGAAGACGGACAGCGATAGTAGTGTTACTATCTACAAAGCCCGACTTGTCACAAAAAGTTTTTCGACAAGTTCAAGGTGTTGACTACAATGAGATTTTCTCAAGCAGTGGCGATGCTTAAGTCTGTCCGAATCATGTTAGCAATTGCCACATTTTATGAAATCTGGCAAATGGATGTAAAAACTACATTCTTTAATGGATTTATTAAAGAAGAGTTGTATATGATGCAAACGAAGGTTTAGTCAATCCTAAAGGAGCTAACAAAATGCAAGCTCAGTGATCCATCTATGGACTGGTGCAAGCATCTCGGAGTTGGAATAAGCGCTTTGATGAGTTGATCAAAGCATATGGTTTTATACAGACTTTTGGAGAAGCCTGTATTTACAAGAAAGTGAGTGGGAGCACTACAGCATTTCGATAAGTATATGTGAATGACATATTGTTGATCGGAAATAATGTAGAATTATTCGCAAAGCATAAAGGAGTATTTGAAAGGAGTTTTTCAAAGAAGGACCTCGGTGAAGCTGCTTACAAATTGAGCATCAAGATCTATTGAGATAGATCAAAAGCGCTTATTAAGTTTTTCAATAATTACATACCTTGTCAAGATTTTGAAGTAGTTCAAAATGGAACAGTCAAAGAAAAGTTCTTGCTGTGTTGCAAAGGTGTGAAATTGAGTAAGACTCAAAACCCGACCACGGCAGAAGATAGAAAGAGAATGAAAGTCATTCCCTATGCATCAGCCATAGGTTCTATAAAGTATGTCATCTGTGTACAGATCTATTGCATACCCTACCACTAAAGCTTGGCAAGGAGTGCAATAGTGATCTAGGAGTAGATCAATGGACAGCGGTCAAAATTATCCTTAGTAGAACAAGGATATGTTTCTCGATTATGGAAGTGAAAACAGGTTCGCCGTAAAGGGTTACGTCGATACAAGTTTTAAATCTAGATGACTCGAGTCTCAATCTGGATACATATTGAAAGTGGGAGCAATTAGCTAGAGTAGCTCCGTGCGAGCATTGTAGACATAGAAATTTGCAAAATACTTACGGCTCTGAATGTGATGAGACCGTTGACTAAAATTATTTCACAAGCAAAACATGATCACACCTTAGTACTCTTTGGGTGTTAATCACATAGCGATGTGAACTAGATTACTGACTCTAGTAAACCCTTTGGGTGTTGGTCACATGTCGATGTGAACTATGGGTGTTAACCACATATAGATGTGAACTATTGATGTTAAATCACATGGCGATGTGAACTAGATTATTGACTCTAGTGCAAGTGGGAGGCTGAAGGAAATATGCCCTAGAGGCAATAATAAAGTTATTATTTATTTCCTTATATCATGATAAATGTTTATTATTCATGCTAGAATTGTATTAACCGGAAACATAATACATGTGTGAATACATAGACAAGCAGTGTCACTAGTATGCCTCTACTTGACTAGCTCGTTAATGAAGATGGTTATGTTTCCTAACCATAGACATGAGTTGTCATTTGATTAACGGGATCACATCATTAGGAGAATGATGTGATTGACATGACCCATTCCGTTAGCCTAGCACTTGATCGTTTAGTATGTTGCTATTGCTTTCTTCATGACTTATACATGTTCCTATAACTATGAGATTATGCAACTCCGTTTACGGAGGAACACTTTGGTACTACCAAGCGTCACAACGTGCTGGGTGATTATAAAGGAGTATTACAGGTGTCTCCAAAGGTACATGTTGGGTTGGTTTTTTTTCTTTTTAAAACTGGAAAGGAAAAGGGTTGGGAGAACAAAAACCCTTTAATTTTTTAAAATTTTGGGGAAAAATTGGAATTTAAAAAAAAAAAAGGTTTTTCAAAAAACCCGGGGCCAAAAATTTTGGGGTTTTTGGAAAAAGGGGTTTTAAATTTTTAAAAAAGGGAAAATTTTGAATTGAAAATTTTGGGAAATCCAAAAAATTTTTTTTTGGGTTTTTAAAAAAAAGAAACCCGGAAGGTTTAAAAAAAAAGGGTTTCCCAAAAACCCCAAAAAATTTTTTTCCTGCCCCTTTTTAAAAACCCCCTTTTTAAAATTTTAATATGTTTTGGGGAAACCAAAAGGGAAAAAAAAAAAATTTTTTTAAGGAATTTTGGGTTTTAAAAAAAAATTTTGCAAAATTTAAAAATTTGGGGTTTTTCAAAAAATTTTGGGGGGAAAAAAAAACCCCAAAAAAAAAATTTGAAAAAATTTAAATTTTTTTTAAAAATTTTAAAAAAAAAAGAAAACCCTTTTTTTTGGGGTTTAAAATTTAAAGGAAAAAAACCAGTAAAAAAGGGGTTTGGGGAAAAAAAGGGAAAAAAAGTTTAAATTTTTAAAAAAAAACTAAATTTTGGGAAAGTGCAATTGGGGGAAAAAAATTAAAAATTTAAAAAAATTTTTTTTTAAAAAAAATTTTTCCAAATTTAAGGAAACAAATTTTAAATTTAATTGAAACCAATTGGAAAATTTGGTTTGGGGCCCAATTGGGGTTTTTTAAAAAAAAATTTAAAAAGGAAAATTTAAAAATTATTAAACCAAAACCCTTCCCCCCTTTGGGTTTTTTTTTTGTTTTTTTTAAAAAAAACCCCCAATTCCTTTTTTTTAAAAAAATTTTTTTTTTGGGGGAAACGGGTTTTTGGTCAAGTTGGGGGGGAAAAAAAAAAAATTTTTTAAATTTTTTTTTTTTAAATTTTTTAAAAAAAAAATTTTGTTGGAAAATTAACAAAAAATTTGGGAAATTTTTTTAAAAAATTTTAAAAAAGGAAAAAAAAATTTTTTTTAAAAAAAAAAAAATTTTCCCCAAAGGGGTTTTTTTTTTTTTAAAATTTTTTTCCTAAAATTTTTTTTCCCCCCCCGGGGAAATTTTTTTAAAAAGGTTTAAAGAAAGGGGTTTTGGGGGGGGCCCAAAGGGGTTTTGGGGCGGGAAAGGTTTTTAAATTGGAACCTTTTGGGGTTCCCTTTCCAAATTTAATTTTAAAGGGGAAAATTTTGGGGGTTATTGGGTTTTTTAAAAGGGAAAGAGGGGGAAAGGGAAAAGGGGGTCCGGAAAAAAGGGGAACCCCCCCCCCCCTTTTTTTTTACCCAAAAAATCCTTAAGGAAAGGGAGGAGGGGCCCCCCCGGCCCCTTTGGGGTTTTCCCCCCCTTTTTTTTGGGGAAAGGGGCCCCCCCGGGTTTTAAAGGTTTCCTTCCGTTTTTTTTTTTTTCCTTTTCCCCAAGGAAAGGGGCCCCGGGAAGGGGGGGAAGGGAAAACCCCGGGGGAATTTCCTTCCCGGGCCCGTTTTTTTTTTCCGGAAGGGGGGCCCGGGTTAAGGGGGTTTTGGGAAACCGGGGTGGGGGGGGGGGGGCCCCGGGGGGATTGGGGGCCCCTTTTTCCCCCCCCTTTTCCCCCCCCAAAAAATTTTTTAACCAAATTTTTGGTTCCCGGTTTTGGGCCCTCCTTCCCCCCCCCCCCCGGGCTTTGGGGCCCCCCCCCCCCCCCCCCCCCCCCCCCCCCCCTTTCCCCCGGGTTCCCCCCCCCCAAAACCCCCCTCGGGTTTGGCCCCCCCCCGGGGCCCCCCCCCCCCCGGCCCCCCCCCTTTTTTCCCGGGCCCGGGGCCCGGCCCCCCCCAAACCGGGGGGGCTTTTGGCCGGTTTCCGGAAACCCCCCTCCCCCCTTTTTCCCCTCCCTTTTCCCAAAAAAACCCCCCTCCCCCCGCCCTTTTCCCCCCTGGGCCCCGGGGGGTTTTAAATTTTTCCCCCCCCCCCCTTTCCCCCAAATTGGGCCCCCCCCCCCCCCCCCCACCCTTTTTCCCCCTGGGCCCCCGGGGTTTTTTCCCCCGGGGGCCCCACCCCCGGGGTTTCCCCGGGCCCCCTTTGGGGCCCCCGGGGGGCCCGGGAAAACCCCCGGTTTTCCCTTTTTAAATTTTTTCACAAGTTTAAAAGGTGGGCCCCCCCCCATTTCCCCCCTTCCCCCAATAAAATTTTTTGGCCTTCCCAAATTCCCCAACCCCCCCCCCCCAAAAAAAGGGCCGGGGGGGCCCAACCCGGGTTCCCTTTGCCCAAACCCCGGGGCCCCTTTTTTCCCCCAAACCTTCCCCTTTGTTTTTTCCCCCAAAACCCCTCCTTCCCCCCCCGTTTGGGGGGGGGCCTTGGCTTTTAAAGGGGAAAGGGGGGGTTCTTTTCCCCCCCCCCTTTTTTTCCTTTGGGGGCCCCCCCCAAAAAAAATTTTTTTTCCCCTTCCCAACCTGTTTTCCCCCTTTAATTTTTTCTTGGTTTTTTTCCCAAACCCTTTCTTCCAAAAAAAAAAGGGCCCAATTTAAATTAAACCAAATTTTTTAAAACCAAACCTTTGGTTTTTAAAGGTTCTCTTGGGTTTAAGGTTAAAAATTTAATTGGGAAAAAAAATTTTTTTTTTCCCCTTTTTTTTAAAAAAATTTTTTTTTCCTTCTTTTTTCAAAGGGGAAATTCCCCTTTTTCAACTTTTCCCTGCTGTTTGGGGGCCTTTACGGGTGGGTAAAATTTTTATTTTAAAAAAAAGGGGGGGGTTTTTTTTTTTTTTGGGTTGGTTCCCTTTAAAAAATTTTTCCAATTTTCTTTTTCCCCAAAAAAACCCTTTTTTTTTTTTCCCCCTTTTTTTTTAAATTCCGCCAAATTCTTTTGGGGGGAAAAAAAAAACCCAAAAAATTTTTTTTTTTTCAACCTTCCCCAAGTTTTTCCCCTTTTTTTAAAAGGTTTTTTTTTTTTAATTTTAAAAAAACCTTTCCATTGGGGGGAAAAGAAAAAAGGGGGGAAAAAGGGGCCCAAAAATTTTTTTTTTTTTTTTTTTTTTTATTTAAATTTTCCGGTTTTCCCAAATTTTTTTAAAACTCCTTTTCCCCCCTTTGGGTTCCCTTTTTTTTTAAAATTTTTCCTTTTTTTTCCCCCAAAAGGGAAAAAGTAAAAAATCCCTTTTTGGGGGGTTTTTTTCCCCCCCAATCCATTTTAAAAAATTTTAAAATTTTTTTAAAATTTTTTTTTTTTTTTTAAGGAAATTTCCCCTTCCCCATTTGGGGGAAAACCCCCAAAAAAAAATTCCCAATTTTTCCCCGGGTTTTTTTTTTTTTTTGGGGGTTTTTTTTTGGGGGTTTTTGGCGGAAGTTATTTTTAATTTTTTTAAATTCTTTTTTAAAAATTTCCCCTTTTTTCCTTTTTTTTTTCCTCGTTTTTTGGCCTGCTTTTTTTTTAAAAAAAAACTCCCTTTTTTGGGGCCGGTTTTAAAAAACCCCCCTTTTCCCCCCGGGGGGTTTTTTTTTGGTTTTTGTTTTTTATTTAATTGGAAATTTTTTAAACATTAATTCCCAAATTAAAAAATTTTTGGGAAAAAATTTTTAAAATTTTTTTCCCTTTTTTTTAAAAATGTTTGGGTTCCAAACAAGGGGCCCCCCCAAAAAAAAAATTTAACCCGGGGGGTTTTTTTTTTTTCCCTTTTTAAATTCCCCCCCTTAAATTTTTCCAATTCCCCCCTTTTTTTTTTGGTTTTTTTTTTTTAAAAAAAATTGGGGGCCCAAATTTTAGGGGTTTTTTTTTTTTTTTTTGGGGTTTTTTTTTAAGGTTTTTTTTTTTTTTTTTTTTTTTTGGGGTTTGGAAAAAGGGGAAAAATTTTGTTAAAAAATTTAGTTTTTTTTTTTTTGGAAATTTTTGTTTTAAAAGGGAAAAAACCCCTTTTTAAAAAAAATTTTAAAACCCTTTTTGCTTAAAATTTAAAATTTTTGCTTTTTGTTTAAAAAAATTTTTAAATTTTTTTTTTGGTTTAAAAACCTTTTGTTTTTTTAAAAAAAAAACAAAAAAAAAGGGGAAAATTTTTTTTTTTTCCCTTTTAATAAATTTTTGGGCCCCTTTTTTTTGGGGACTTTTTTAAAAAAAATTTTTCCCAAAGGGGAAAAAACTTTTTAAAAAAAGGTTTGGGTTTTTTAATTTAATTTTTTTGGTAAAAAAATTTTTTTGGGGTTTGGGGGAAAGAAAAATTTTTAAAAAAAAAAATTTTTTTTTTGGGGACCTTTTTAAAAAGTTTTTAAAATTTTTGGGCCCCCTTTTTTTTTAAAAAAATTAAAAAAAAATGCCCCCCAAAAAAAAACCTTTTCTTTTTAAAAATGTGGTAAAAGGGGGGCAAAATTGGGTTTTTTTTTGGGGGGGGAAAAAAAACCGGGCCGGCTGGGCCCCAAGGGACCCCTTTTTGGGTTCTAAAAACCTTTAAAAGGGGAAAGGGAAAACCGGGGTTGGGGGGAAAAATTTAAAAAAAAAAGGGGGAAAGGGGGTTCCCTTTTTTCCCCCCTTAATTTTTAAATTTTTTTTGGGAAAAAACCAAAAAAAAATTTTTTTCAAAAAATTAAAAAAGGGGCCCAATTTTGGGGTTTGGGGGAAAAAGGAAAATTTAGAAAAAACCGGGGGCCCCCCCAAAAAAATTTTTCCCTTTAAAAAAGGGAAAAACCTTTTTTCCCCGGGCCCCCCCCCCTTTTTTTGGGAGGGCCCCGGGTTTTTTTGGCCCAAAGGGAAAAAAAAAATTTTAAACCCCCCCCCAAAAAAATTTAAAAATTTTTAAATTTCCCTTTTTTAAAAAAAACCCGGTTTCCTTTCCCAAATTTAAAAAAACCCAAAGGCCCCTTTTTTTTTTAAAAAAAAATTTAAAACCCAAAACCAAGGCCTTTAAGGCCCCCCAAAATGGGGCCCCCCAAAAATTTGGAAATTTTTCCCCCCCCACCCCCCTTTTAAAAATTTGTTTGGGAAAAATTCCCCAAATTTTGGCCCCAGGGGTTTTTTAAAATTTTTTTTAAAAAATTAAAAAAAATTTTTCATAACCCTTTCCCTTAAGTTTTTTTTTTTAAAAAATTTTTGGCCCCCCCATTTCCCCCAAAAAAATCAAAAAATTTTCTTTTTTGGGTTCCCAACCCTTTTGGGCCTAAAAAAGTTCCTTTTTAAAATTCCCCCCCCCCTTTTTTCCCTTTTTTTCCCCCCTTTCCCTTTTTTCCCCCCCCCCTTCCCCCCCCCCCAAAAAAAATTTGGGTTTTTTTTCCCCCCCTTTTTTTTTTTTTTAAAGGGTTTTGGCAAAAAAAAACCTTGGGGTTTTTTTCCCCCTTTTTAAAGGGGCCCTCCCCAACTTTCCTTTCCCGGGGGGTTCCTTTTATTTAAACCCGGGTTTTTAAATTTTTTTTTGGCCCCCCTTTTTGGGGCCCACCCCAAAGTTTTTTTTCCAAACCCCCCTTTTTCCTTTTTTGCCCTTTTTCCCTTGGGTCCATTGGGGTTTCTTAAAAAACCCCCCCCAAAAATTTTTTTTTTTTTTTTTTTTTCCCCCTTCGTTTTTTCCCCCTTTTTTAACCAACCCTTTTTTAACCCCTTTTTTCCCCAAAAAAATTTTTTTGGATTCCCCCCCTTTTGGGACCCCGGGGGGTTTTTCCTTGTTTTTCCCTGGGGGTTTTTTAAAAAATTTTCCCAACCCCCGGGGAAAGGGGGGGGGGCCCCCCTTTTTGGCCAAAAAACAAGGGTTTTTCCCTTTCCCCAAACCATAGAAATTTCCCCAAAAAACCCTTTTAACTTTTTGTTTTCCCGGACTTCCGTTTCCCAAAAAGGTTTTCCTCCCCCAATTTTTTTTTCCCCCCCCCCAAAAAAAAAATTTTGGAAAAAAGGGGGGGGCCCCCCCCAAAAAAAATTTTTTTTGGGGCCCCCCCCCAAAGGAAAAGGGAAGGGGGGGGGGGGGGGCCCAGGGGGGCCCCCCGGGGGGCCCCCCTTTTAAAAATTTTTTCCAATTAAGGGTTTAAAAAAGGGGGAAGGAGAAAGGGGGGAAGGGGGGGGGGGGGTTTTTTTGGGGGGGGGGGCCCCCGGGGCCCCTTCCCCCCCCCCCTTTGGGGCCCCCCCCAAACCCCCCGGAATTCAAAATTCCCCTTTAAAACCCCAAAAATTTTAACCCAAAATTTCGTTTTTTTTTGGGGACCCTTTTTCCCGTTTGGGAAACCCAAACCCCTTTTAAAAAATTAATAAAAAAAAACCCCGGAAACCACCCCCCGGGGGGGGGACCTTAAAAATTTTCTAAAAAAAGGGGGGGTTTTTTTTTTTAAGAAATTTTTTAAAACCCAAAAAAATTTTTTTTTTTTGGTTTTCCGGGGGGGCCCCCCCCAAACCAATTCTTGCAAATTTTTTTTTAAACATCCCTTCAAAAAAAAAAAAAGGGGTTCCCGGGGGGGAAATTCCCAATGGGGAAAAACCAAAAATCCCAACCCAAAACCCTTTGGAGACCCCCTTTTTTTTAAACCCCCTTTTTTGGGGGGGGAAAAATTTTCCGGGCGGGTTTAAAAAATTTTTTAAAAATTTAAAAAAAAAAAAAAAAAAAAAAAAAGGGCCCCCCCCCCCCAAAAAAAAAAAAATTTTTTTGGCCAGGGGAAAAAACCATTCCCTTAAAAACCAAGTAAGGGGAAAAAAATTTTTTTTTTTTTAAATGTTTTTTTTTTTTAAAATAAAATTTAAACATTTAAAAGGAAAAAAAAAAAATTTAATTTTTTTTCCCCTTTTTTCCCTTTTTTAATAAAATTTAATTAATTCACCTTGGTTTTAAACCCAAATTTAATTCGGTTTTTAAACCCCTTTTTTTTCCCCCCAAACCCAAAGGGTTTACTAGAGTCAATAATCTAGTTCACATCGCTATGTGATTTACACCCAAAAAAAAGGGGTTTTTTTTAAAATTTTTTTAAAAAAAGGGTTTTTAAATTTTTAAATTTTTTCCCTTTGCCGGGCCCCCCCCTTTCCAATTTAATTGGTTTTTTGGGGGGAAAGGTTTAAAATTTGAACTTTTAAAAAAAATTTTTTAAAAAAACCCCTTTCCCTTAACTTAAAAATTTTTAAAGGGAAACCTCCTTAAAATTTTCCCCCAAATTAAAAAAATAAAGGGGGAAAAAAATTTTTTAAAAAAAAGGTTTAAATTTCCTTTTATTTTTTTATTTTTTGGTTTTAAATTTTTTTAAAAAAAATTTTTTTTTTTTTAATTTTCCAATTTTAAAATTTGTTTTTTAAAAAAATTTCCCCCTTTTTTTTTCTTAATTTAAAAAGGGCCCCCCTTTTTTTTTCCCCCCCCCCTTTTTTTTTTTTAATTTTTAAATTTAAAAAATTTTCCATTAACTTATTAAATTTTGGTTTCCCCCCCTTTTTTGGTTTAAAAAAAAAATAAAAACCCCCAAAATTTTTTTTTTCCGGTCCTTAAATTTTAACCCTTTTTTTTTTGGTTTTAAAATTAAAAATTTTTCAACCTTTTTTTTAATTAAAAATTTAAAAAATTTTTTTTAAAATTTTAAAAAAAGTTAAAAAAATTTTAATTTGAAAAAGGGAAAACCACCAAAATTTAAAATTTTTCCCTTTTTTGGGGAATTTTAAAAAAACCCCCTTTGGCCCCTTTAAACCATTTTTTTTAAAAAATTAACAAAACCCAAATTTTCCCTTTTTTTTTATTTTTTTGGTTTAAATTTAAATTTGGGAAGGGCTTTTTTTTTCGGGTTAAAATTTTAAAAATTTTATTTTCCGGCCCCGGGAAAAAAGGGGGGGTTTGGTTAAATTTTTTTTTTTTTAAAATTTTTTTTGGGGGGAAATTTTAAAACCTTTTAATAAAAAAAAAACCCAAATTCCCCCCTTTCCTTCCCCCTTTTTAAAAATTTCCAAAAAAATTTTTTGCCCTTTTTTGGGGGCCCAAAATTTTTTATTTTTTGGGGATTTTAAAGGGTTTTGGTTTTTGGTTTAAATGAATAATGGTTTTGCAATAAACATGATCAAATCATATTCATGCTCAGCATAAGCGCTAAATAACATTTATTTGGCTTTTAACACTAATCTCGAAAATATAGGGAGTGTGTGATGATGATCATATCAATCTTGGAACTATTTCCAACACTCATCGTCACTTCCCCTTCAACTAGTCTCTGTTTATTATGTAACTCCTGTTTCGAGTTACTACTCTTAGCAACTGAACCAGTATCAAATGCCGAGGGGTTGCTATAAACACTAGTAAAGCACACATCAATAACATGTATATCCAATATATCTTTGTTCACTTTGCCATCCTTCTTATCCGCCAACTACTTGGGGCAGTTCCACTTCTAGTGACCAGTCCCTTTGCAGTAGAAGCACTTAGTCTCAGGCTTAGGACCAGACTTGGGCTTCTTCACTTTGAGCAGCAACTTGCTTGCCGTTCTTCTTGAAGTTCCCCTTCTTCCCTTTGCCGTTTTCTTGAAACTAGTGGTCTTGTCAACCATCAACACTTGATGCTCTTTCTTGATTTCTACCTTCGTCGATTTTCAACATCACGAAGAGCTCGGGAATCTTTGTCGTCATCCCTTGCATACTATAGTTCATCACGAAGTTCTAGTAACTTAGTGATGGTGACTAGAGAATTCTGTCAATCACTATCTTATCTGGAAGATTAACTCCCACGTGATTCAAGCGATTGAAGTACCCAGACAATCTGAGCACATGCTCACTAGTTGAGCGATTCTCCTCCATCTTTTAGCTATAGAACTTGTTGGAGACTTCATATCTCTCAACTCGGGTATTTCCTTGAAATATTAACTTCAATTCCTGGAACATCTCATATGGTCCATGTGAAGGAAATATGCCCTAGAGGCAATAATAAAGTTATTATTTATTTCCTTATTTCATGATAAATGTTTATAATTCATGCTAGAATTGTATTAACCGGAAACATAATACATGTGTGAATACATAGACAAACAGAGTGTCACTAGTATGCCTCTACTAGACTAGCTTGTTAATCAAAGATGGTTAAGTTTCCTAACCATAGACAAAGGAGTTGTCATTTGATTAACAAGGTCACATCATTAGTTGAATGATCTGATTGACATGACCCATTCCATTAGCTTAGCACCCGATCGTTTAGTATGTTGCTATTGCTTTTATCCATGACTTATACATGTTCCTATAACTATGAGATTATGCAACTCCGTTTACGGAGGAACACTTTGGTACTACCAAGCGTCACAGCGTAATCGGGTGATTATAAAGGAGTACTACGGTGTCTCCAAAGGCAGATGTTGGGTTGGCGTATTTCAAGATTAGGATTTGTCACTCCGATTGTCGGAGAGGTATCTCTGGGCCCTCTCGGTAATGCACATCACTAAGCCTTGCAAGCATTACAACTAATGAGTTAGCTGTGAGATGATGTATTACGGAGCGAGTAAAGAGACTTGCCGAGAACGAGATTGAACTAGGTATTGGATACCGACGATCGAATCTCGGGCAAGTAACATACCGATGACAAAGGGAACAACGTATGTTGTTATGCGGTCCGACCGATAAAGATCTTCGTAGAATATGTAGGATCCAATATGGGCATCCAGGTCCGCTATTGGTTATTGACCGGAGGCGTGTCTCGGTCATGTCTACATTGTTCTCGAACCGTAGGGTCCATGCGCTTAAGGTTTCGATGGCGGTTATATTATGAGTTTGTGTATTTTGATGTACCGAAGGAGTTCGAGTCCGGATGTGATCACGGACATGACGAGGAGTCTCGAAATGGTCGAGACATAAAATTGATATATTGACGGCTATATTCGGACACGGAAAGGTTCGGAAGTTTCGGAGAAAACGGAGTCTTGGGAAGGGTTACGGAACCCCCGGGAAGTAATGGGCCTTATTGGGCCAAGAGGGAGAGAGAGGCCGCACCAGGGAGGTGGCGCGCCCCCATGGGGAGTCCGAATAGGACAGGAGGGGGCGGCCCCCTTCCTCTCTCTCCTCTCTTTCCTTCCCCTTCCTCCTTCCTAGTTGGACTAGGAAAGGGAGTCCTACTCCCACTAGGAGGAGGACTCCCCCTCCTTGGCGCGCCTCCTAGGGCGGCCGGCCCTCCCCTTGCTCCTTTATATACACGGGGGGGGGGCACCCTAGAACAGACAAGTTGATCCTTGAGATTGTTCCTTAGCCGTGTGCGGTGCCCCCCTCCACCATATTCCACCTCGGTCATATCGTAGCGGTGCTTAGGCGAAGCCCTCCGTCGGTAGAACATCAAGATCGTCCTGCACGCCGTCGGCCGACGGAACTCTCTCTCCGGAGCTTTGCTGGATCGAACTGAGGAGCGTCACCGAGCTGTACGTGTGTCAAGAACTTCGGGCGCCGAATAACTTGGCGCTGGGATCGGTTGGATCGCGAGGAGAGCGTCGACTACTTCCTCTACGTTGTGATCGCTTCGCTTCGGTCTCACGAGGGTGCGAGACAACACTCTCCCCTCTCGTTGCTATGCATCACCATGATCTTGCGTGTGCGTAGGAAATTTTTGAAATTACTCGTCCCTACAAGTGGCATCGAGCCTAGGTTTTTATGGTTTGATGTTTTGCAGAGTAGAACACAAGTGAGTTGTGGGCGATACAAGTCATACTGCCTACCAGCATGTCATACTTTGGTTCAGCGGTATTGTGAGATGAAGCGGCCCGGACCGACATTACGCCAGACGCTTACGCGAGACTGGTTTCACCGTTACGAGCACTCGTGCTTAAAGGTGGCTGGCGGGTGTCTGTCTCTCTCACTTTAGTTGAACCGAGTGTGGCTACGCCCGGTCCTTGAGAAGGTTAAAGCGAGTCTATTTGTGAAATATCGTTGTGGTCTTGATGCGTAGGTGAGATTGGTTCTTGCTTAAGCCCGTAGCAGCCACGTAAAATTTGCAACAACAAAGTAGAGGGCGTCTAACTTGTTTTTGCAGGGCATGTTGTGATGTGATATGGTCAAGGCGTGATGCTATATTTTATTGTATGAGATGATCATGTTTTGTAACGAAGTTATCGACAATGGCTGGAGCCATATGGTTGTCGCTTTATTGTATGAAATGCAAGCATGTAATTGCTTTACTTTATCACTAAGCGGTAGCGATAGTCGTAGAAGCAATAGATGGCGTAGCGACAACGATGCTACGATGGAGATCAAGGTGTCGGCCGGTGGCGATGGTGATCACGACGGTGCTTGGAGATGGAGATCACAAGCACAAGATGATGATGGCCATATCATATCACTTATATTGATTGCATGTGATGTTTATCCTTTATGCATCTTATTTTGCTTTGATTGACGGTAGCATTTTAAGATGATCTCTCACTAAAATTATCAAGTAGTGTTCTCCACGAGTATGCACCGTTGCCAAAGTTAAATCGTGTCTTCGAGACACCACGTGATGATCGGGTGTGATAAGCTCTCGTCCATCTACAACGGGTGCAAGCCAGTTTTGCACACGCAGAATACTCAGGTTATACTTGACGAGCCTAGCATATGCAGATATGGCCTCGGAACACGGAGACCGAAAGGTCGGCGTGAATCATATAGTAGATATGATCAACATAAGATGTTCACCATTGAAAACTACTCCATCTCACGTGATGATCGGTTATGGTTTAGTTGATTTGGATCACGTGATCACTTAGATGACTAGAGATGTCTGTCTAAGTGGGAGTTCTTAAGTAATATGATTAATTGAACTTAAATTTATCATGAACTTAGTACTGATAGTATCTTGCTTGTCTATGTTTGTTTATAGATAGATGGCTCGTGTTGTTGTTCCGTTGAATTTTAATGCGTTCCTTGAGAAAGCAAAGTTGAAAGATGATGGTAGCAATTACGGACTGGGTCCGTAACTCGAGGATTATCCTCATTGCTGCCGAGAAGAGTTCGTCTGGATGCACCGCTAGGTGCAGAGCCTCTTCTTGATGCAACCGGCGGCGTTAAGAACGTTTGGCGAGCAAAGCTGATGACTACTCTATAGTTCGATGTGCCATGCTTTACGGCTTAGAACCGGGTCTTCAACGGCGTTTTGAGCGTCATGGAGCATATGAGATGTTCCAGGAGTTGAAGTTGATATTTCAACAGAATGCCCGGATTGAGAGATATGAAGTCTCCAATAAGTTCTATAGCTGCAAGATGGAAGAGAATGGGTCATCGGTGAGCACATATTCAGAATGTCGGGTATTACAATCACTTGACTCAACTGGGAGTTAATCTTCCGGATGATTGTGTCATTGATGTAATTCTTCAATCACGCCACCAAGCTACAAAGGCTTCGTGATGAACTATAATATGCAAGGGTTAGTAAAGACTATGCTCGAGCTCTTCGCAATGCTAAAGGCTGCGGAGGTAGAAATCAAGAAGGAGCATCAAGTGTTGATGGTCAATAAGACCACTAGTTTCAAGAAGAAAGGCAAAGGGAAGAAGAAGGGAACTTCAAGAAGAACAGCAAACAAGTTGCTGCTCGGGAGAAGAAACCCAAGTCGGACCTAAACCTGAAAGCGAGTGCTTCTACCGCAAGCGGTGGTCCTTTGGAAGCGGAACTGCCCCAAGTATTTGGCGGATAAGAAGGATGGCAAGGTGAACAAAGGTATATGTGATATACATGTTATTGATGTGTACCTTACTAGAGCTCGCATAGCTTTTGGGTATTTGATCTGGTTTTGTTGCTAATATTTGCAACTCGAAGCAGGGACTACGGATTAAGCGAACACCGCAAAGGGCGAGGTGACGATGCGGCGTGGGAAATGGTTCCAAAGTCGATGTAATCGCGGTCGGCACGCTACCTCTACATCTACCTTGGGATTAGTTTTAGACCTAAATAATTGTTATTTGGTGCCGCGTTGAGCATGAACATTATATCTGGATCTTGTTTGATGCGAGGCGGTTATTCATTAAATCGAGAGAATAATGGTTGTTCTATTTATATGAATAATATCTTTTATGGTCATGCACCCTTGAAGAGTGGTCTATTTTAATGAATCTCGATAGTAATGATACACATATTCATAATGTTGAAACCAAAAATGCAGAGTTGATAATGATAGTGCAACTTATTTGTGGCACTTGCCGTTTAGGTCATATCGGTATAAAGCGCATGAAGAAACTCCATCTTGATGGACTTTTGGAGTCACTTGATTATGAATCACTTGGCACTTTGAACCGTGCCTCATGGGCAAGATGACTAAAACCCGTTCTCGGTACTATGGAGAGAGCAACAGATTTGTTGGAAATCATACATACTGAGATGTATGTGGTCCGATGAATGTTGAGGCTCGTGGCGGATATCGTTATTTTCTCACCTTCACAGATGATTTAAGCAGATATGGGTATATCTACTTAATGAAACATAAGTCTGAAACATTTGAAAAGTTCAAAGAATTTCAGAGTGAAGTTGAAAATCATCGTAATAAGAAAATAAAGTTTCTACGATCTGATCGTGGAGGCGAATATTTGAGTTCTGAGTTTGGTCTACATTTGAAACAATGCGGAATAGTTTAGCAACTCCGCCACCGGAACACCACAGCGCAATGGTGTGTCGAGCGTCGTGAATCGCACTTTACTAGATATGGTGCGATCTATGATGTCTCTTACAGATTTACCGCTATCGTTTTGGGGTTATGCTCTTGAGGCGGCCGATTCATGCTGAATAGAACACCGTCAAAATCCGTTGAGGCGACACCTTATGAACTATGGTTTAGCAAGAAACCAAAGTTGTCGTTTCTTAAAGTTTGGGGATGCGATGCTTATGTGAAAAAGCTTCAACCTGATAAGCTCGAACCTAAATCGAATGTGTCTTCATAGGATACCCAAAGGAGACAGTTGGGTACACCTTCTATCACAGATCCGAAGGCAAGACATTTGTTGCTAAGAATGGATCCTTTCTAGAGAAGGAGTTTCTCTCGAAAGAAGTGAGTGGGAGGAAAGTAGAACTTGATGAGGTAATACCTTCTCCCTTATTTGAAAGTAGTTTATCACGAAACCGGTTCTGCGACATCTACACCAAATAGTGAGGAAGTTGATGATGTTGATCATGAAACTTCAGATCAAGTTACTCTGAACCTCGTAGATCAACCAGAGTAAGATCCGCACTGAGTGGTACGGTAATCCTGTTCGGAAGTCATGCTACTAGATCATGATGAACCTACGAACTATGAAGAAGCGATGGTGAGCCCAGATTCATAAAATGGCTTGAGGCCATGAAATCTGAGATGGGATCCATGTATGAAAACAAAGTGTGGACTTTGGTTGACTTGCCCGAGGGTCGGCAAGCAATAGAAAACAAGTGGATCTTCAAGAAGAAGACCGACGCCGACGGTAATATTACTGTCTACAAAGCTCGACTTGTGCAAAGGGTTTCGACAAGTTCAAGGGATTGACTACGATGAGACCTTCTCACCCGTGGCGATGCTTAAGTCTGTCCGAATCATGTTAGCAATTGCCGCATTTTATGATTATGAAATTTGGCAAATGGATGTAAAGACTGCATTCTGAATGGATTTACGGAAGAAGAGTTGTATATGATGCAACGAGAAGGTTTTATCGATCCAAAGGAGCTAACAAAGTGTGCAAGCTCCAGCGATCCATTTATGGACTGGTGCAAGCATCTCGGAGTTGGAATAAGCGCTTTGATAGTGTGATCAAAGCATTTGGGTTTATCTGAGACTTTTGGAGAAGCTTTGTATTTACAAGAAAGTGAGTGGGAGCTCTGTAGCATTTACGATATTATATGTAGATGACATATTACTAATCGGAAATGATATAGAATTCTGGATAGCATAAAGGGATACTTGAATAAGAGTTTTTCGATGAAAGACCTCGGTGAAGCTGCTTACATATTGGGCATCAAAATCTATAGAGATAGATCAAGGCGCTTAATTGGACTTTCACAAAGCACATACCTTGACAAAATTTTGAAGAAGTTCAAAATGGATCAAGCAAAGAAAGGGTTCTTGCACGTGTTACAAGGTGTGAAGTTGAGTAAGACTCAATGCCCGACCACCGCAGAAGATAGAGAGAAAATGAAAGATGTTCTCTATGCCTCAGCCATAGGCTCTATCATGTATGCAATCTTGTGTACAGACCTGATGTGTGCCTTGCTATAAGCTTAGCAGGAGGTACCAAAGTAATCCAGAGTGGATCTTTGGACAGCGGTCAAGAACATCTGAAATACGAAAAGGACTAAGGATATGTTTCTCGTATATGGAGGTGACAAAGAGCTCATAAATGGCAGTTACGTTGATGCAAGCTTTGACACTGATCCGGATGATTCTAAATCGCAAACCGGATCGTATTTACACTAAGCGGAGGAGCTGTCGGTTGGTGCAGTTCTAAACAAAGCGTCGTGGCGGGATCTACATGTGAATCGGAATACATAGCAGCCGGAAGCAGCTAATAAAGGAGTCGGATGAAGGAGTTCATATCCGATCTAGGTGTCATACCTAGTGCATCGGGTCCAATGAAAATCTTTTGTGACAATATGGAGCAATTGCTTTAGCAAAGGAATCCAGATTTCACAAGAGAACCAAACACATCAAGAGGCGCTTCAATTCCATCCGGGACTTAGTCCGGTGGGAGACATAGAGATTTGCAAGATACATACGGATCTGAATGTAGCAGACCGTTGACTAAGCCTCTTCCACGAGCAAAACATGATCAGCACCAAGACTCCATGGGTGTTAGAATCATTACTATGTAATCTAGATTATTGACTCTAGTGCAAGTGGGAGCTGAAGGAAATATGCCCTAGAGGCAATAATAAAGTTATTATTTATTTCCTTATTTCATGATAAATGTTTATTATTCATGCTATAATTGTATTAAGCGGAAACATAATACATGTGTGAATACATAGACAAACAGAGTGTCACTAGTATGCCTCTACTAGACTAGCTTGTTAATCAAAGATGGTTAAGTTTCCTAACCATAGACAAAGGAGTTGTCATTTGATTAACAAGGTCACATCATTAGTTGAATGATCGATTGACATGACCCATTCCATTAGCTTAGCACCCGATCGTTTAGTATGTTGCTATTGCTTTTATCCATGACTTATACATGTTCCTATAACTATGAGATTATGCAACTCCGTTTACGGAGGAACACTTTGGTACTACCAAGCGTCACAGCGTAATCGGGTGATTATAAAGGAGTACTACGGTGTCTCCAAAGGCAGATGTTGGGTTGGCGTATTTCGAGATTAGGATTTGTCACTCCGATTGTCGGAGAGGTATCTCTGGGCCCTCTCGGTAATGCACATCACTAAGCCTTGCAAGCATTACAACTAATGAGTTAGCTGTGAGATGATGTATTACGGAACGAGTAAAGAGACTTGCCGGTAACGAGATTGAACTAGGTATTGGATACCGACGATCGAATCTCGGGCAAGTAACATACCGATGACAAAGGGAACAACGTATGTTGTTATGCGGTCTGACCGATAAAGATCTTCGTAGAATATGTAGGAGCCAATATGGGCATCCAGGTCCCGCTATTGGTTATTGACCGGAGACGTGTCTCGGTCATGTCTACATTGTTCTCGAACCGTAGGGTCCGCACGCTTAAGGTTTCGATGGCGGTTATATTATGAGTTTGTGTATTTAGATGTACCGAAGGAGTTGAGTCCCGGATGTGATCACGGACATGACGAGGAGTCTCGAAATGGTCGAGACATAAAATTGATATATTGGGCGGCTATATTCGGACACGGAAAGGTTCGGAAGTTTTCGGAGAAAACGGAGTGCCGGAAGGGTTACGGAACCCCGGGAAGTAATGGGCCTTATTGGGCCAAGAGGGAGAGAGGGCCGCACCAGGAGGTGGCGCCCCCATGGGGAGTCGAATAGGACAAGGAGGGCGGCCCCCTCCCCTCCCTCTCCTCTCTTTCCTTCCCCTTCCTCCTTCCTAGTTGGACTAGGAAAGGGAGTCCTACTCCCACTAGGAGGAGGACTCCCCCTCCTGGGCGCGCCTCCTAGGGCCGGCCGGCCCTCCCCTTGCTCCTTTATATCAGGGGCAGGGGCACCCTAAACACACAAGTTGATCCTTGAGATTGTTCCTTAGCCGTGTCGGTGCCCCCTCCACCATATTCCACCTCGGTCATATCGTGGCGGTGCTTGGCGAAGCCCTCCGTCGGTAGAACATCAAGATCGTCCACCACGCCGTCGTCTTGTGGAACTCTCTCTCCCGGAGCTTTGCTGGATCGAACTGAGGAGCGTCACCGAGCTGTACGTGTGTCAAGAACTCGGGCGCCGAATGTAACGGCGCTGGGATCGGTTGGATCGCGAGGAGAGCGTCGACTACTTCCTCTACGTTGTGATCGCTTCGCTTCGGTCTCACGAGGGTGCGTAGACAACACTCTCCCTCTCGTTGCTATGCATCACCATGATCTTGCGTGTGCGTAGGAAATTTTTGAAATTACTCGTTCCCTAACACCATGACGTTCAAAGCGTCTTTGAAGTCCCGATTCTAAGCCGTTAAGCATGGTGCACTAAACTATCAAGTAGTCATCATATTGAGCTAGCCAAGCGTTCATAACGTCGCATCTGCTCCTGCAATAGGTCTGCATCACCTAGCGGTGCATCAAGGACATAATTCTTACGTGCAGCAATGAGGATAAACCTCAGATCACGGATCCAATCCGCATCATTGCTACTAACATTTTCAATACAATTTTCTCTAGGAACACATATAAAAACATCGGGAAGCAAAAACATAGGGAAGCAACAACGTGAGCTATTGATCTACAACATAATTTGCAAAATACTACCAGGACTAAGTTCATGATAAATTAAAGTTCAATTAATCATATTACTTAAGAACTCCCACTTAGATAGACATCCCTCTAATCTTCTAAGTGATTCGTGATCCATATTACCTACACCATGTCCGATCGTCACGTGAGATGGAGTAGTTTCAGCAGTGAACATCAATATGTTGATCATATCTACTATATGATTCACGCTCGACCTTTCGGTCTCCGTGTTCGAGGCCATATCTGTTATATGCTAGGCTCGTCAAGTTTAACCTAAGTATTCGCGTGCGCAACTGTTTTGCACCGTTGTATTTGAGCGTAGAGCCTATCACACCCGATCATCACGTGGTGTCTCAAGCACGAAGAACTTTCATAGCGGTGCATACTCGGGAGAACACTTCTTGATAATTTTAGTGAGAGATCATCTTAAAATGCTACCGTCAATCAAAGCAAGATAAGATGCATAAAGGATAAACATCACATGCAATCAATATAAGTGATATGATATGGCCATCATCATCTTGTGCTTGTGATCTCCATCTCCGAAGCACCGTCGTGATCACCATCGTCACCGGCGCGACACCTCGATCTCCATCGTAGCATCGTTGACGTCTCGCCAACTATTGCTTCTGCGACTATCGCTACCGCTTAGTGATAAAGTAAAGCAATTACATGGCTTTTGCATTTAATACAATAAAGCGACAGCCATATGGCTCCTGCCAGTTGCCGATAACTTCGGCTACAAAACATGATCATCTCATACAATAAAATATAGCATCACGTCTTGACCATATCACATCACAACATGCCCTGCAAAAACAAGTTAGACGTCCTCTACTTTGTTGTTGCAAGTTTTACGTGGCTGCTACGGGCTGAGCAAGAACCGTTCTTACCTACGCATCAAAACCACAACGATAGTTTGTCAAGTTGGTGCTGTTTTAACCTTCGCAAGGACCGGGCGTAGCCACACTCAGTTCAACTAAAGTGAGAGAGCAGACACCGCCGGTCACCTTTAAGCAACGAGTGCTCAAGCGGTGAAACCAGTCTCGCGTAAGCGTCTGCGTAATGTCGGTCCGGGCCGCTTCATCTCACAATACCGCCGAACCAAAGTATGACATGCTGGTAAGCAGTATGACTTATATCGCCCACAACTCACTTGTGTTCTACTCGTGCATATGACATCAACGCATAAAACCAGGCTCGATACCACTTGTTGGGGAGCGTAGTAATTTCAAAAATTTCCTACGCACACGCAAGATCATGGTGATGGCATAGCAACGAGAGGAGAGTGTATGTCCATGTACCCTCGTGAGACCGTGGCGGAAGCGTTATAACAACGCGGTTGATGTAGTAAATGCGTCTTCACGATCCGACCGATCCAAGTACCGAGCGTACGGCACCTCCGAGTTCAGCACACGTTCAGCTCGATGGCGATCCCGGACTCCGATCCAGCAAAGTGTCGGGGATGAGTTCCGTCAAGACGACGGCGTGGTGGCGATGATGATGCTCTACCGGCGCGAGGCTTCGCCTAAACTCCGCGATGATATGACCGAGGTGGAATATGGTGGAGGGGGCACCGACACTGGCTAAGGAACGATCCGTAGATCAACTTGTGTGTCATGGGGTGCCCCTGCCCCGTATATAAAGGAGGGAGGGAGGAGGAGGCCGGCCCTAGGAGGCGCGCCATGGGGAGTCCTACTCCCACCGGAGTAGGATTCCCCTTCCTAGTCAACTAGGAGTCCTTCCATGTATTAGGAGTAGGAGACAAGGAAGGGAAGAGAGAAGGGAAGGAAGGAGGGGTGCGGCCCCTCCCTAGTCAATTCGGACTAGGCCATGGGGCGCGGTCTGCCCTAGGCAGCCCTCTCTCTTTCCTGCAGGGCCCAATAAGGCCCAATACTTCTCCCAGCGAATTCCCGTAACTCTCGGTACTCGAAAAATACCTGAATCATTGGAACCTTTCCGAACTCCGAATATGGTCGTCCAATATATCGATCTTTACGTCTCGACCATTTGAGACTCCTCGTCATGTCCCGATCTCATCCGGGACTCGAACTCCTTCGGTACATCAAAACTTATAAACTCATAATATAACATCATCAAAACCTTAAGCGTGCGGACCCTACGGGTTCGAGAACTATGTAGACATGACCTAGAACTATTCTCGGTCAATAACCAATAAGCGGGACCTGGATGCCCATATTGGCTCCTACATATTCTACGAAGATCTTTATCGGTCAAACCGCATAACAACATCGTTGTTCCTTTGTCATCGGTATGTTACTTGCCCGAGATTCGATCGTCGGTATCCAATACCTAGTTCAATCTCGTTACCGCAAGTCTCTTTACTCGTTCCGTAATGCATCATCCGCAACTAACTAATTAGTTGCAATGCTTGCAAGGCTTATAGTGATGTGCATTACCGAGAGGGCCCAGAGATACCTCTCCGACAATCGGAGTGACAAAACCTAATCTCAAATCGCCAACCCAACATGTACCTTTGGAGACACCTGTAGTACTCCTTTATAATCACCCGATTCGTTGTGACGTTTGGTAGTACCAAAGTGTTCCTCCGTAAGCGGAGTTGCATAATCTCATAGTTACAGGAACATGTATAAGTCATGAAGAAAGCAATAGCAACATACTAAGCGATCAAGTGCTAAGCTAACGGAATGGGTCAAGTCAATCACATCATTCTCCTAATGATGTGATCCCGTTAATCAAATGACAACTCTTTTGTCCATGGCTAGGAAACATAACCATCTCTGATAAACGAGCTAGTCAAGTAGAGGCATACTAGTGACACTATGTTTGTCTATGTATTCACACATGTATTATGTTTCCGGTTAATACAATTCTAGCATGAATAATAAACATTTATCATGAAATAAGGAAATAAATAATAACTTTATTATTGCCTCTATGGCATATTTCCTTCACGCACTACAATAACAAAACAAACAAACTCTATCATCATCGACCACTAACAATATAGTCAAATTCATCGGCTGAAATGAAAAAGAAGTTTTTTTTACCTTGTTGTCATTTCCTCGGGCACTTGGCGACTGCGAGCCTTTTTGCCGACTGTGGCGGCCAGACGCGCCGGAGCAATGGCCGTAGGGGTGGCCCGAGATGATGCACGATGCATCGGACGTGGACCACGGGGGAGGGGGGGGGGGGAGTGGCCTTCTTTTTCTTCTTCTTCGCGGCCTCCTCAGCCAGGGTCGATGCCGCGACCGTCGGTTTCCTAGCTCTCTTCCTGTTGGCGAGATTTGTGGGAGGGCGGCCGACCGTCGCCGGAGAGGCAATGGCCACCCCGGTGGACTTGGCCGCGGTTGGAGACGGTGCTTAGGCCGGTGAAGATTTTCCATCCCCAACCTCTTCTTCGGTGTGGGTGGCAGCGTGGGGGTGGTTTCTGGCAGGGACAATCCGGCGGCGGTGGCCGGCAGGGTGATGGAACTCTTGGCTACCCATTATGGCGACGGGGGCGGTCATCAGCGGCGGGAAGGAGGCAGCCGCGAAGGCGGGAGAAAGAGGCGGGCAAGAGTTTACTCGGCCGCACGGGCATCGAGTATATTTAGGCGCCCTGGGGGGTGTCGATGGAGGAGTAAAAAAATTACTCCCTTATAGATTTTAGGAGTTCGGGTAGGTGCCGGTTAAAAAAGTAAAATGAAAATTTTACGTTCTTATATACTTTTAGGGGATCGGCTAGAGTTGCTTTAAGGGGCCATCCCCTTCGACCAGTCGTGCCAAAAGCCAACCGATGGTACCAAACTCCTAAATTCATCGCCTCTTACACACAGAGAGAGAGAGAGAGAGATCTAAGCTCTAGCTAGTTTCTTTTTATTTATCAATCTATCTGCCTGCCTTTGTGTGCACGCACACAGACCTTTCAGCAAGGCATGAAGCAGTTAACAGAGAGAACCAAATAAATTACCGTTGATTTGTGTTGGCTTTTGGCTCCAATACACGCTGTGATAAAAGTTAGATGCTTCTCTCTCTAGCTACCTAGAGCTACAGCCGCATGCAAGCTTTATCACAACATTTGCTTGTCTTAGGTGTTTACCAAGTGGAGCCTACACAAGTCTGGTGGATCACCATTTGCATGCGCTAGACTAGCCTTATCATGTTGTCATGTCAGCATGCACAGGTCACTGATACACAGTGCATGCATGCTAGTACTATCCAACCCACCATTTGAACCAACCACTGAACCTACACATGCATATATATGTGCATGACATTACACTTTTAACCTAGCTAGCTAGACGCTGAGTTCCATGTCTCTGATCTTCCAAAGTATCAGTTGTCCATTGATGTGGCACAAGGAATCATGAGCTTCCGAAGCATCATGATCCCCACGATGAACAGTTCTCTCACTATGGTTGGATCTTCTTTTCCGGGCCCTTCTCCTTTTTCTCATTTGTCATGTCAATATATGCATCTCAAACTCAAAAGCGTAGAAGATGCATACTCATGCACACCACGTAAGTTATATATCCTGTGCCTATATGTGTGATAACCATGCAGATATGTATGTTAGCTAAAAACAATAGAATTATATGTTCTAGCTAGTACATGATGAGTTGAGCTATCAACATATACATGGATTTGACTCTCTCTCTCTCTCTCTCTCTCTCTCTCTCTCTCTCTCTCTCTCTCTCTCTCTCTCTCTCTCTCTCTCTCTCTCTCTCTCTCTGAACATCCGACAATTGACAGTGATCATTGAGGATTCCTGATAGAACCAAACTTGAATAGTCTTTTCAACAAGCCTTCCTTCTCTTAACCTTAGTCCTTTCTCTCTTTGCGAAACTAGTTTCTTTAAACTGGACGTACATGAGACCTTGATTGTGGTAGCATACATATCATTTCATTTCATTTGAAACCTCATCATGTCTGTTGGTAGAGCAATGAAATAACAGTTCATAGGCTTCTCTTTATATAGTGGAACGCTGAAACAAAAATGAGACCAAATTTTCATACACTTAAACCATATTAGCACTGAATACTGAGCATGTGATTTTCGTTTCTTTGGTCATCAATGAATTAAAGGATTTTCCTTCAGTTTTTTTCCAAACAGAATATGGCATTCAGAGCTGGTAATTATAATTGTCAATGTAAAGTCAGATGAAGGTGGCGTAAAATCTCACTCGATCTCAGCAACTATACTCTGATAGGGAATTTACCTGTATCTTTCGTGTTTGTCTTTTGGTATTCAACACCAAATTGGTTTTGTCATGCTTATGTTTAGGGTGCATGCATCTTTGGGCTGTTGTATTTTACAGATCATCCATTTGTACACCACGCATATTTTAACTGATGAAACCAACTGCATTTGTGTACACCATGCATATTGAATTAAAATTACTTATGTTAGTAAATTTCACTTCCAGATGCATCGTTATTATTAAAACGCCATACATGCAACTATGTATTTTATTTTGTGCTCAAAATCTACAAAATTAACTGCCTTCTGCACTAGCATTGAGGTTGATCCAATAAAGAGAGCATATAGTCTCAGTAACACGATGTCGCGATCCATTACATAGAAATGTAAAATTTGAATACTAAGATAAAACAGTTCACTGTGCAAAATAAAATAACACCAATTAGCATTGTTCATTGGGAAACTTGCGTAGGAGTCGCTAGCTAGATCTAATGCATTAATGGAAGGTTAAATCCTATTGGTTCTTGCACATGATGCACCTTTCCAATTGAATTCTTCAAGCGGATACCATACGGCAAGAATAGTCGCCTCTCGTTTATGATAATGCCAGGACACTTATGGGACAAAATGTACCGGTGGTCGAAAATTTATTAGCATGTTATATACTCCTTAGCGTAAGTTGTGGAAACCGCTTTATCCAATGAAAATTACAATAAATTAGTGGATGTCAAACAAAAAACATCAAGTTTGACAATTGCATTATTAGTTTGATTGATTGAATAAGATGTATGGCTTACCTTAATTTACCTCCTGATCGAGATTGATCGATATACATATACCTAGCAATACTTGTTGCACATTTATGTGATGAATGTACCAATGTGTTACATATAGAATTCAATTTGTGGTGGGGGCGGCCGGAGAATATGGATCAGGTAGGAATGATCACATAACTAAGTACAACTAGTTTTCACAAATGCAATACAGGTCAGATTAGTTATGCTTCATTAACGGATGCATCTTGATCAATTCACAATTTCATTTATAGAGATGTCAAATTAGCTAGGGAAGATAACATTACTTCAACTTGGAGCTCGAGCTAGAAAAGACACAACTAGCTAGTACCAAACTTCTAAGTTTATTGTAGCTATGTATCTTGCAAATTGTCCCTCTATTTCCCTACCTAAAAATTGGCGTTTTGGGCCTAGAAAAGGAGTACATCTGACGTCAGATTTTTAGGGTTAAGAATCTGACAACCCTCAAGTATGTCAGAGCCCGATGGAATGCATGGCAATTTCTTCTGACAATTTTTTACACAGCATGAAAATTTTCACAACATGGCAAATCCTTATACATAAGCATGGGCAAATTTCTCTGTTTTCGCGTAGCAAATTTGGGCATTCTCCGAGAAATGTTAAAAATCTAACATTGGATTTTTAACATTTAGGCTAGAAAAATAGTAGGAACTTCGACCATCAACATTTAAAAGAAATGTTGCAAAAGAATTGTATGTGTAAATTTATGTCGTAAAGTATTATTAGAACACATAATTTGGCAATGTTTCATAAATGTATTCCAACCAAAATTCTGCTAGCTATATTTGCAAGACGTGTCAGATGTCTAAAAGGATAGTGATCTATGGAACTCAACATAAGGAGCAATTCACAGAGCAATCTGAGTTACTAACATTGAGAATGGCCAAAACCCTAACCCCAATATTGGCTAGCATAAAATCAAGAGAGCATGGATAGAGGACGAATAAGCTAGCTAGGTCAAGCATGCATTGTATTTAGTGAGTTCGGTGAGCTGGGTCCACAACCACAAGGGGATCCATCGATCGAATCGTAAAAGAAGAACAATGAGAGGAGGAGGAAGAGGAAGTATTAAATGCGGCACCGCGTGAGATCGACATGGGCGCATGCATGGAGGTGAGGAATGCCCTACCGATCAGGAAGACGGTTCCAATTGGTCCCGCTACGTACGTCCGTTGATGGATCTCTCCGACCTTGTCGCGGCCGACCCTCTCTCTCTCTAATATCATGTCTTTGCATTTGGCCGGCCGGCCAATTTAATTATATCGGTAGTACTTTCGAGTAACCAGACCGCTCGAGCTTGAAGGATCACCATATTTGCACTTGGCAGCTGTAGTTTAATGCATGGGTAAGTTGTACACATGTGAATGCATGCACGGTAAATACGAAGTCTATGTGTATGCTTTCTTTTGAGAATTGATATGCATATATACGTATGCAAATGCAAAAGAACGGAGGCGAGCAACTCCATCGTGTGCCCCTCCACACGCGATCGACCATCAAAATTAAGCTGCCGCAAGTCGGGACATCATTTCACTGGGCGTCAATGACAGTATGAGCCCTCAAAAACAAATTGACCTTATGAGTTTTTTTTTTCATTTTAATTTTTGTAGACAAGCATGATGAGTTGTTTTTTAGCAGGACAAGCATGATGAGGTGATTAATTGATTGAATTCGTGCGGTGCGAGGCCGGGCCGGAAGAATACGCGTACGTGCGTAACGCAGCGGCGGTCCAGTTGGTGCACGCGCCGGCCGGCCCGCCGCCCGCCGCCATGAGCTTTAAATTGTTTTTTCTCCACTTGCATGCCTTGCGTCGCTGGCTAGATTGACCCAGCAAAGCCGTTTCCTATGCGGTTTGAGTGGTTGACCACCAGACGACGTACACTACACGCGATGCACTGGGAAAAGAGTAAAATGCACTGATGATCATTGGACTTATCGTATACGTTTACTTTGGTCACTGTACTTAAGAATACGATTAATACAGTCATTATATACGTGTTGAGCTGATTATACAGTCACTGCCAAATTGTATAGCTTGGTATTTCATCTATTTGACCAGTCAACAGTCACTGCCAAATTATATAGCTCGGTATTTCATCTATTTGACCAGTCAAACAATCTCATCAGCTCATTTTTTTCTCTCTGTCTATGCGGGTCCTACCTGTCAGTGGGTGGGAGAAATAAGCAGAGCGAAAATAAAATTATGCGCGAATGGAGATTCGAACCCTGGAGCCGTCGCGCATGTGCGAGCCGCCTAACCAACCGCACTCTCTGGCGTTGTGCATTAGGTAGTGGAAACGTTTACCTGTTGCGTGGAAACTGTCACGTGAGTTAAAAGCTTCCAGTAGTTGAAATACATACGTGTTAAGTTAAAAGGTTCCGGTATATAGGTGTTGAGGTTTTTTTTATAAACGTGTTGAGTTAAATACTTCCAGTAGTTCACTCCTCACATGACAACTTCCAGCTTCTGTTGAAGTAGTTGAGCAAGTACCGCGGTTAAGCGCGTGATGCATGCGTGGATCAGTAGTGCAGCGATGCAGCTACCTAGCTGCTACTTGACGAGATTCCATTTTTTCATTCCATTTCAACAAACAGGCGAGGCATTGGGAAGTAGCTATGCGCATGGCATGTGAACGAGATGGATCAATGGGGGGTGAACGGACGCGCTCCGTCTCATATTCGGAGATACTGCTAGTACTTAATAAGAAGAGCTAGTTGTTAATCAGTTCATAAGTACTCCACTTGTTTAGAGTCCTGCGTGAGGCGCGAGCCGATCCGTTCAAACTGTAAATCGTTGTATAGCTGCCATCGTTGGATCGGCATCTAACTAAAGCTCCGCCGGTCCGGCCGATTGATCGATGCGAGCATACATGTACACATTGAAAAGAAACTTAAAGCGATGTAACCACAAAGTGATACTGGTGCAGCTGGTTAGCCTACTGGCACTCGAGCATGTAATCTTGTGTTCGAATCCACGCTTAGGCATCATTTTGTTTTTCGCTCTACTTCTTTCTCCACCCACTGACAGGTAGGACCGATGGAGAAAATGAGCTGATGAGGCAACACGCGGATAGTTTGACCAGTCAAATAGATGAAATACGGACCTATATAATCTGTAGTGATCGTATAATCATGTTTCAATGACCACGAGTGTATTTTACTCCTGGCAAAAAGTGAGACGAACGGCGGTGCGTGGTCGGCCCGGAAAGGAAAGCTCCTGCTACTCCACCGCACGCCTCCAATGTCTTTCTTTTTTTTGAGATCTCCTCTAATGTCTTGTAAGCCCACATGTCTACTTGCAATCCCTGGGGCCCAGCCCACGCAGTTTCTGCCGTTGGGTCATAACTTACTGGTGGGCTTTTCTCAACAACAAAAAAACTTACTAGTGGGACAAATCTTGGAAGCAACTAATCAAAAGGTATCCCCCTCACGGGAGCCCCACAAGGGTCACTTTGATGGGCTGAGAGCACGGCATTTGGCGTGCTCTCAGCCACCGCCATGTGTCGCATGTTGGACACTCATTCAGGTTTTTTTTTCTATACGCGTTTTCGGGTTTTAGATTTTTATTTTTTTATTTTCGTCGACTTTTTCGTTTTCACCCGGTTTTCCCTAGGTTTTGGAAAGAGAAAAATTGAAAAAAAAATTGCTCGATCTTTTTTACTTCCACGAAAAGCACATATTTGCTTCTGCCAAAAGAAAAAAATTGTTTTTTATGCTTCCAGAGAAGCACATATTTTCTTTACAAGGAGCCACAGTTTGCTTCTGAGAGAAGCACAATTTTACATCTCGGAAGGAGAAAAAACTGAAGAAAAAAATGTGCTTCCGACTCTGGATTTTGTTATCAGTTTTTTTTCAGGGGTTTCATGAAAAAAACTCGTTGAAACCTGTTAACATGGGGATCTAGTTTTAAAGATCACGAGGGAGAAATCCAATTGTGAAAATGGTTCGAGATTTAAACACATGGCTGAAGAGATAAAACGCTTTAAAAGAACAAATCTACAAAAAGAAGGAAGAAAACTCCCAGATCCAACAAACACTACACAGTCAGTCTATGAGAAGGTGAGAGTGACCTTTGCAAGGGGTACACCTCAATTAGTGATCTCGACAAATCTTACTCCTGGATTTCCTATGTAGCAGTTGAAATTGGCCTGTGTATAGCCCGGTTTACTCATATTGGACTATCAACTAGCTATCAACACCAAGAGGTCTTACGCCAGGTCGGTGGAAATGACACCTATAGAATCATTGGGATCCCTTCTACGGTTGGCGGGCGCGGGGTTGTGCAAAGAGCAGGTCTAGGAGCCAGCACACAGGTCGTTTACTCAGGTTCGGGCCGCGAAGATGCGTAAAACCCTAGTCCTGCTTTGGTGTATATTTGAGTGTTCTTGAGCTCTCGAACTAGCTACGATGCGTGTGTAGTCCAAAATATCCAAAAAATCCCTCTCTTGTACGCCTCGGGCCTCCTTTTATAGTCAAAAGAGGTCGCCACAGTGGCACACATGAGGTGGAAAGGTATACAGTGTACAAGCTTATCGCCTGTCATTACGGGACAAGGCGCATTAAATGCGCTTCTTAGGTGTCCCGTTGCTTTATTGGGGACGGCAACGAGACCCGTCCCATCCGTCCCCACTCCGTCTTGCTCCGACACGCGTCCAGGCCATTGAGGCATGCAGCGCCACGCAGGCTGGTAGGCTGCTGAGATGGCGTGGTGGTAGGGTCTTGACGAAGATCTGCATGCCACCACGTAGGTGCTTGGTGAGTTGGCCTGGAAGCCGCACGTCGCCACGCAGGTGCCTGCCCAGTTGGTTGGGCTGGCAGCTGTATGGGAACGGCGGTGGAGTTTTGGCAGACGCGGGCCTAGCTGCGGCCCTGCGGGTGTCCTCGGCAAGGGTCTTGCCGGGGCCCCGGCAAGTGGTCTTGCCGTGGCGTCGTGGTTGTCCCCGGCAAGTGGTCTTGCCGTGGCGTCGCGGTTGTCCCCGGCAAGGATCTTGCCGGGGGTCTCGTGGATCTCCTCGGCAAGGATCTCGTCAAGGATCGTCGTCTTCTGGTCCTCATATGATCTTAGGTGTTTACGATCTTGACAAAGATCTGCATGCCGCCACGGAGGTGCCTCCCGAGCCTTGGTTCCAATGTGGTAATTGGCGGTGTTGGAACCCTTGGGCTCAAGGGTGGCGCGCCCTGCTGGCGTTGGGCAAGTTGCCCCGACAAGACTCTTGCCAGGGCTGCGGAGGCCGCCCCGGTAAGGGTCTTGCCGGGGGAGTCCACCTCGCCCTCTTGCTCTTTGTGTTTCTAGTCTTGGCGTTGCTTTGCCCCTCTCGTATCTTCCTCTGCCCTACTTAGTGTGGCCGCGAGCGCAGCTCTGACTGCCCGTGCACAAGTAGAGGGGTACAAAAAAGGGCCCCTACTTTTGTTACACCGACAGGAGCCCCCGGGCCTGGGCCACACATAAGCGCAACGCGTTGTTGGGCCAGGCCCAGAACGGTGCGCGGGCAGGCGGGGCGGAGTTTCACCGCAGTAATTCCTTTGCTCGTTGCGCTTCCCCATGACACGCGTTGAAGGCATGACGTGGAGGGTCGTGCATGACGTGGGGGTCACGCGTGGGGCGGTTGCTGCTCTCATGCGTCACATCGCAGTAAATGGTATAGAGGCGGCCCGCGCCTTCCCCATAAAAAGGAGAAACCGCAGGCACGACGCCCATTTACCCTCTGTGCCTTCTCCAATCTCAGAACCGCCGTCCTTCCCTTCTTCCTTCTCAAGCTCTCGCTTTCGCTCGCCGCCGCCGCGCCTTTGTTGTCCCTCACCCCTTGTCTCCCTCAGCCGCCATGGCACCCAAAACCAGCAAAGGCAAGGGAGTGGCCAAGGACGCCGGGGGGAAGGAGGCGCCGGAGAGTGAGTTGGCGGCGCGGCGGACGCAACTCGTCTACTTTCCTTCGATGGTCGACGCGGTCCACCTCCGGGACTACTTCAAGCCCCTGTGGGGATGAAAGACGAAGGGGCACCCTGCCACACGCATCATCCCCGCCGGTTTCACCGAGGCCGGCCCGAATCGGTACCCCTTCTTCGTTGATTACTTTTCTTGCGGGCTCTGCCCCCTTTCTCCGATTTCTTCAACGACGTCATGCACACCTATGGCTTCCACCTTCTGGATTTCACTCCAAATGCCGTGGCGTGCATGGCCTTTTTCGCCCATCTCTGCGAGGGCTTCGCCGGAGTGCATCCCAGCACGGCGCTCTTCCGCCACTACTTTTATCCTCGGATCCAAAAGGGGGCGCCATTTCCGGTTGTGTCGCCTGGATTCCAAGGAGCCAGGAGAAGGGGACATATCCGGAGGGCGCCCAGAAGGAGAGGTGGGAGGAGTGGCGGGGCCGGTGGTGCTAGATTGAGGAGGAGGAACCACATGAATTTTGCCGGATCCGCCATGCGCGCCGGTTCATAGAGATGATTGGAGCGAGGTCGACGCCAAGGATGAGAAGCTCACGATCACCACCACCAGGATCCATCGCCTCACTGTGGCCGGGCTCACCCTTGAGATGATTGGGGCGGATTTCATCATCATTGAATCGCTCCTTTGCATAACAAGGGAGGCGGCTGGCTTTTCGAGAACGCAGCGGTGACATCATGAGGCTTCGCCCTGGCTTGAACCACAACTTCACGGTGATGGGGCACGCCCACCTTTGCCAGAGGCTTTTTCAGCTTGACGTGTACTGCGACGGCAGGGCCAAGAAGGCCGGCAAGGTCGTACTTGGGGGGCTTGTTTGGGCTGCCGGCGGGAGTGGTCCCGCGAAACAACAACTCTCGACAGGCCGACATCATCGCCATGATGCCGGACTTCAACGCGCATGGCCTTGACCCAAGTTGGGCCGAGCCGGAGGCGGAGCAGGTGCAAGAGTCCTTCGACAAGCTGTCGGAGAAGTACGTCCATGCCGAGCCATTGCTCATCCAGGACACCACCCAAGCGTTGCTGGACTACATCGCCGCCAGGGCGGCGGAGGCGGTGCTCGCCAAGGAGGCTGGCAGCGCCGACCATGTGGAGGACGAGGCCGAGGCTGCCGCAGAGGAGAAGGAGCTTGTTGGGTGGGCGGAGTCTGCTGGGGAGGCCAGCAGCGCCGACACCGCGGCCCCTCTCATTGAAGACGTGGTCGACGAGTCAACCGAGGAGGAGGCCGAAGTTGACGATCCTCCGGCCTTGGAGAAAAGGCGTGTCCACCGGCGGGCCACCTCTGGCGAGCCGGTCCGGCCTGACAGGACCGAGCAGCGGCAAGAGATCCAGGGGAGTCCGTGCGCCTGACGAGGGCCGTGGCAGCGAAGAAGGTGGTGAAGGCCGCGGTGGCGAAGAGGAAAGCGACTGCCTCTTCTTCGTCCAAGCGTCCTCGGACTCCACCCGCTTCCCCTCCTCTCGCGGATGTCGACACGGAGGTCGTCTTTGACCTTGGGTCTCTCAGCCCGAGGAGGAAGAGGAAGGCAGCGGAAGAGGAGGCGGAGGATGAGTAAGTATCTTGTCTTTTGTCATCTCCGTCCCCTCAGACCGTGCCGCTTTTCTTGACTTGCCTTCATCTTTGCAGGGATGGGGAGACACTGGCCCAGAGGGTGGCGAAGAGAGCCAAGGCCTCAACGGGCGGCCAGCCCCCGGAGGGCACCTCGAGTACGCCGCTGGTGGTGGAGAGCATCCCGGATTGCAGCCCCCGGCGCAGCCCCCAGCGTGCGTTCATCACTCGCTTCCTATCAACGGGTGTCGGGGTACGATCTCTTGGTGCTGAGCTTGCTGTGGTTGCAGGAGGAGGACGACAGCAGGAGGAGCCACTGAGGGCCACCCCCAACACGCCGCCCCCATCAACCACGCCGCCCCGAGGGGCGTCCCCGGCAAGGGCGCCTAGCACCAAGCCCATGCGCACGGAGGAGGAGAACCCGGGCGCCGGCGGCTCCGTCCCGACACCGAATGTTGGTGGGGAGGGGGCCACTTCTTCCCAGCCTGGCACGGGTGAGTTATTTACCTTCTGTCCCTGTTCTTGCTTCTTCTTTTTGAATCTTGGTCTTGGTTTCGCCTCATTCCCTTCCTCGGTATCCAGATCCTTTCCTGGCGGACCGGGAGGATGTTGACACAGTCATCGAGGAGGTCGCCAGGGATGCCGCGGCCGAGGCCGACAAGATTGCCGCCGAGGAGGCCGCCAAGACTGTCGTTGAAGAGGCCGCCAAGGGGCCCACTGAGGAGACCAGCAAGGCCGCTGCCGAGGAGGCCGGGAAGGGGCCTGCCGGGGAGGCCGGCAAGGCCACTGCCGAGGAGGGGGCGGTTGACGACCAACCTTCCTCCTCCGCTGCCTCTAGCTCGGGCAAGTACTTGAAGGTGAGTGACGACTTGTTCGTCCACCTCCCAGGGGCGGCGGGCACCAGGGGGCCCACTGAGGGGGATGGTGTTTGATGATGAGGCGCTTGCCGCCGCCGGGCTTGAGGTTGTCGATGAGCCGAGCGCTGGCAGCGGCGGTTCCCAGGAGGAGCAGCTCCTTCGGGGCATAAGCGCCAACTTCCAGAAGCTCCAGGCGCTCCACCGTGCCCGTCTGGACAAGGAAAAGTCCAGGATGGCAGCGGTGGACAAGGCGGAGGCGGACCTTGCAGGGCGCGTCGCCGAGGCGCAGACCTGGTTTCGCCAGGCCCACGAGGAGCTGAAGGTGGCCCAGAATCTGCTGGCCGAGCGTAAGCTGGAGCTTGTCATGAAGCAAGCCGACATCAAGAAGGCCCAGGAGCTGGCGAAGGAGCAGGCCGCCAAAGACGAGGCCGCTCGGCACCAGCACCAGGCCGAGCTAAACTCCCAGGAGGAGGACCTTGCCGCTCGTGAGGAGAAGCTCGCCGTAACACTCCGCGGCAAGGATGAGGAGGTGGAGAAGCTTGTCGTGCAGCGGACCCAGGAACTGGAGCAGAGGCACGAGGAGGCACTCAATGCTCAGGCCCAGGTCCAGGCTGGCAAGGTGAAAGAGCTGGAGGTGGAGCGGGACGTGCTGAAGGAACATGCCCTGAAGCTGGCGAAGGAGAAGTACACGCTCAACGGTGCTCTGGTTGAGGCACAGGCCGCGGTCCTCGGCAAGGCTGAGCAGCTCTCCAAGGCCAACGACTCCATCAAAGACCTGAAGCTGAAGCTGGGGGGTCTTGAGGGGACGCTTTCGGAGGTCAGGACCCGGGAAGAGACCCTGACTAGCCCTAGAGGACAAGAAGCAGCTGCGGAAGAACGACGCCACCAACCACGAGGATTTTGTGAAGGGCGAAAACTTCTGGCTCAGCCGCCTCGCCGATGTCGCCGGAAGGACCTCCACGCAGCTGGCCACCATGGGGATGCCGAACGTGAGGTACGCCCCGGAGCCGAACTTGAGTCCCAACTGCACCTGACCCTGTTCTTTGAGAGGGTCATTGGAGCCCTGGAGCAGCTCCGCTCCAACCGGGCGGCCTCTCTGGCCAATGAGGCCCGGAGGCTCTGCTGGGGTGTCATGACCAAGGTCCTTACCAAGGTGGCGTACAAGAACCCCAACCTCTACTTCGACGCCGTGCTGGAGAGCTTGCCGGAGGATGCGGACCTCGCGGTGCTCGAAGAGCGTATTGAGCCCATAATCAGTCGCGTTGATGGAGTTCGGAGGGTAGAGGGCCAACGCCGGGATTAGGCACCCCGTTTCTCATCGTCGTTGCAGGTTCATGACCAAGACAATTTTTATCTTTAGTTAGAACCGCGGCAACAATTAATGTAATATAACTCTGCAACACTTTAATATCGTGCATGCTATCTTCCCGTTAGATCTTCCTTTGTATGTTCGTACCCGACGCTTGTTGAGATAAGGCTGCCGGCTGATACGTCTCCAACGTATCTATAATTTTTGATTGCTCCATGCTATATTATCTACTGTTCTGGACATTATTGGGCTTTATTTTCCACTTTTATATTATTTTTGGGACTAACCTATTAACCTGAGGCCCAGCCCGAATTGCTGTTTTTGCCTATTTGAGTTTCAAGAAAGCGGAATATCAAACGAGTCCAAGCGGAATGAAACCTTGGGAGCGTGATTTTCTCACCGAATATAATCCAGGAGACTTGGACCCTACGTCAAGAAAGAAAGGAGGTGGGCACGAGGTAGGGGGGGCGCGCCCTCATCCCCCAGGCGCGCCCTCCACCCTCGTGGGCCCCACCTTGCTCCACCGACGTACTTTTTTCCTCCTATATATACCTATGTACCCCCAAACGATCAGATATGGAGCTAAAAACCTAATTCCACCGCCGCAACCTTCTGTACCCACGAGATCCCATCTTGGGGCCTGTTCCGGAGCTCCGCCGGAGGGGGCATCTATCACGGAGGGCTTCTACATCATCATAGCCTCTCCGATGAAGTGTGAGTAGTTTACCTCAGACCTTCGGGTCCATAGTTAGTAGCTAGATGGCTTCTTCTCTCTTTTTGGATCTCAATACAATGTTCTCCCCCTCTCTTGTGGAGATCTATTCGATACAATCTTCCTTTTGCGGTGTGTTTGTTGAGACCGATGAATTGTGGGTTTATGATCAAGATTATCTATGAACAATATTTGAATCTTCTCTAAATTCTTTTATGTATGATTGGTTATCTTTGCAAGTCTCTACGAATTATCAGTTTGGTTTGGCCTACTAGATTGGTTTTTCTTGCAATGGGAGAAGTGCTTAGCTTCGGGTTCAATCTTGCGGTGTCCTTTCCTAGTGATGAGGGGCAGCAAGGCACGTATTGTATTGTTGCCATCGAGGATAACAAGATGGGGTTTTATCATATTGCATGAATTTATCCCTCTACATCATGTCATCTTGCTTAGGCGTTACTCTGTTTTCTTGAACTTAATACTCTAGATGCATCTTTGGATAGCGGTCGATGAGTGGAGTAATAGTAGTAGATGCAGGCAGGAGTCGGTCTACTTGTCTCAGACGTGATGCCTATATACATGATCATACCTAGATATTCTCATAGTGCTCAACAGTAATTTGTTCACCCACCGTAAAATACTTATGCTCTTGAGAGAAGCCACTAGTGAAATCTATGGCCCCCGGGTCTATATTCATCATATTAATCTTCCTACGCTTTATTATTGCTTTGCTTTTTATTTTGCTTTTATTTTACTTTGCATCTTTATCACAAAAATACCAAAAATATTATCTATCATCTCTATCAGATCTCACTCTCGTAAGTGACCGTGAAGGGATTGACAACCCCTATTCACATTGGTTGTGAGGAGTTATTTGCTTTGTGTAGGTACGAGGGACTCGCGCGTAGCCTCCTATTGGATTGATACCTTGGTTCTCAAAAACTTATGGAAATACTTACGCTACTTCGCTACATCATCCTTTCCTCTTCAAGGAAATCCAACGCAAGCTCAAGAGGTAGCAAGAAGAATTTCTGGCGCCGTTGCCGGGGAGGTCTACGCAAAAGTCAACATACCAAGTACCCATCACAATCCCTTATCTCTCGCATTACATTATTTGCCTTTTGCCTCTCGTTTTCCTCTCCCCCACTTCACCCTTGCCGTTTTATTCGCCCTTTTTTCCGTTCGTCTTTTCGTTTGCCTTGATGTCTTACTTGGCTCGTTTGCTCGTTTGGTTGAAATAGTTGAGTATTTATTCCTAAACAGATAAGCTAATATCTATGGATCCTCATCCGCTTGCCAATCTTTTTAAGAGATCCGATTATGATGAACCAATTCCTAGTGATTTGGATGCACTAGATTATCTTTATAAGGTTTTGCCTGAAATCCGTAAATCTAAAAATTGTGATGAAGTGCTTTATGAAGTGATTCAAGGTAGATCTTTGAATAAAAAGCATGATCACAATGATTTTATTATAAATTCTATTGATGTAAATTATGCTAAAAATATGCAAAACCCTAAGCTTGGGGATGCTAGTTTTGCTATGTCCAATAGTCATAATTGGGGAGATTCTTCTTATGATCTTAAAAATTTATTTAAACCCCATGATGAATATAAGATTGATAATAGTGTTTGCAATAATATTGGAAGTGGGTTTGGAAGAGTTTCAACTTTAGATCCCACATATTTGGATAACATTCAATCTTATGAATTTTTTTATAAAAGTGGGCTTGGAGAAATCATGACTTTAGTTAATGATAATCCTACTATTTTGGAAGAGTGTCAAATTCGCATGCATGTGGATCGTGTTGAGAATATGTTATGTGATAGATATATCGTTGAATTTTCTTATGATCCTACATGTAATTATTTTGAGAGAGGAAAATATGGTTATAGAAATTTTCATGTTACTAAATTACCTCTCGTTATGTTGAGATTGCTATTGTTCCTTTCCGCTTCCTTGCATATGCTAGTTTTTGCTTGCTACGATAATTTGTTTTCCTATAATATGCCTATGCATAGGAAGTATGTTAGACTTAAGTGTGTTTTTCACATGTTTTATGATGCTCTCTTTGTGCCTCAATTCTTGTCTTTCTTGTGAGATCATTGAAATCTCAATGCCTAGCTAAAAAGGCTTTAAAGAAAAGCACTTGTTGGGAGACAACCCAATATTTTTCCTTGATGCTTAGTAATAAATCTTAGATCTAGCCTCTGGTTAGATGTGTTTTTATGTTTTAATTAGTGTTTGTGCCAAGTTAAACCTATAGGATCTTCTTGGATGATAGTTATTTGATCTTGCTGTAATTTCCAGAAACTTTTTGTTCACGAAAAAAATTGTTAAAAATCACCAGAACATGATAAAATAGTGATTCCAATTGCTGCTAATCAATAAAAAATTCCTAGCTCGTCCTATTTTGGCTGAATTTTGGAGTTCCGAAGTTTGCGTTAGTTCTGATTACTACAGACTGTTCTTTTTTGACAGATTCTGTTTTTCGTGTGTTGTTTGCTTATTTTGATGAATCTATGGCTAGTAAAATAGTTTATAAACCATAGAGAAGTTGGAATACAGTAGTTTTAACACCAATATAAATAAATAATGAGTTCATTACAGTACCTGAAGTGGTCTTTTATTTTCTTTCGCTAACGGAGCTCACGAGATTTCTGTTGAGTTTTGTGTTGTGAAGTTTTCAAGTTTTGGGTGAAATCTTTTGATGGATTATGGAACAAGGAGTGGCAAGAGCCTAAGCTTTGGGATGCCCATGGCACCCCCAAGATAATCTAAGGACACCAAAAAGCCAAAGCTTGGGGATGCCCCGGAAGGCATCTGTCGGCGTTCTGAGAACGGGGGTACCCAGACTTGCTCGCTGCTGCTGCTGGCGTGGCTCAAGGGGTGGCCCAGCACGGCCCATCTTCATCAGCACAAGCTCAAGACCCTCGCGAGGGGCCAAGCCTCACGGGGCGGATGACAGGAAGCCTCCTCAGGCACGACCTCCTCAGGCTGGCTCGCGAGGAGGCGGAGAGATCAAGGCGGGGTACCTCACGAGGTGCCCATGACGCAAGCCATGACGACCAAGGGCGCCAGGCAGGCGCCAGCCCGCGCAGTGTCCTCATTTCCTCTTTGGTGCAAAGGAGGCAAGCGCAGGCGAGAGCATCAAGCAAAGGCAGCCATTTTGGTGCAACAAGACCAAGACCAACACAACGGTAGGAAGGAGGTCATCGTGGAGCCCAAGCCGGCGTCATCGTTAGAGCCTTTGGCAGGCGAGGACCAACTTTAGTCAGGATAAGTGTACTAGATGTTCCCCTTCAAATTGGCCAATTGTTGGCGCCCTTCCCGCTCAATATTTGGGAAGAGGCCTAGGGCCTTTGCCAATAAATAGGACTGGCCTCCCACAGGGTAGAGGCATCTTGCATCCAAAATCGGGAAGAGAGCTAGAGATCCACCTTGGATCCAGAGAGAGAGAGAGAGAGAGAGAGAGAGAGAGAGAGAGAGAGAGAGATCGAACTCCCCCTAGCAGTTCATCGCACCGGTCAAGAACAGACCCTTGTGAGGCTGTTCTTCCTTGTATTGTTCATCATCAGCCCCTGAGGCAATCCACCACACCACAATGGTGGCCCGAACCAGTATAAACATTGTGTCCCTTGTGTTGCTCTTTGTGTAGTTTAGATCTTTGCGAGGCGACGAGGTGCAGGTAGGTAGGGGTGAGATCTCGCGTGCACCCCGAGTTGAACCTAGAGGGTCTGCGGAACCGAAATCCGACATTTGGCGTGCGGTAGGGTGCGCGGAATCCGTCTTCCACGCTGTTCTTCGCCGCCCATCGCGTCCATGTCGACGCCTTCGCCGGGCTAGCGCCCGGCCGGGCCGCTCTCGCTACTCGCGTCGCCCAGACGGCCCCCGTCGGCGGCCGCCCCCGCCGTTCCCCGTCGCCTGCCGTCAATGCCGCCACCGGCCCGGCGGGTAACGAGCTTCAAGCATTGTCCCAGCATCCATCTGTGAGGCGAGACGGCCGTACCGCTACTCCTTTGCTCGCTCCAGCTGGTTCTTCGTCTCGCGCGCTCCGCGCGCCCATGGAGGCTCGAGCCGCGCTCATCGCGGCAAACGAGCTCCTGCGCTACCGCCCTGTCGACGACGTCTACGAGGAGTGGCTCGACCGCGTCGCCGAGCTCGTCCGCGCCGCAGGGGGCTCCCCCGCGCCGTCCTTCTCACTGCACCGCACCCCGCCTTGCGCATGCGACGAAGCTCCGGGGGCGCCTCAACCGCCTCCCCCTCAAGGAGGCGCCTTGGCCCCAAGGCGCGTGGCCCCTGGGCGGAACCCACTCCGCCCGGCACCAGCGCAGCAAGAGCAGAGCTGTCAAGAGGTTCCTCGCCCCCAATAAGCTGCCCGAGTGCTCCCTGCACCGGCCCGTCACGACCGCGCTCCTTTTCCGGCACGCCAAGACCCTGTGCTGCTCCCAGCAGCAGCGCACGGGGACGCGCAAGACCAGGCCCTTCGTCACCAAAGGCCTCCCGTGGCCACTGCAGGCTGTCGCGCCTTCACCGCCGAGCTACGCAGCGTCGCATGGCCCGGCAAGTTCAAGCCAGATCTGCCTCCTCGCTACGACGGCACGGCCGACCCTGTGGAGTTCCTCCAGCTCTACGAGCTGGGCTTCGAAGCCGCCAACGGGGACGAGAAGGTCATGGCGAACTGGTTTCCCATGGCGCTCAAAGACGGTGCCCGCACCTGGCTCCTGAACCAGAATCCTAGCACGATCTCCTCCTGGGACGAGATGCGCACCCGCTTCATCGCCAACTTCCAAGGCACTCGCGACCGGCCTCCTGCCGTGAGCGACATGCACCGCATCAAGCAGCAGCCAGGAGAAACCCTGCAGAAGTACATCCAGCGCTTCAACAACGCACACCTCAAGATTCCCAAGGTGACCGAGGAGGCCATCATCTCAGCCTTCTCCGACGGTGTGCGTGACGTCAAGATGAAGGAGGAGCTGGCGATGCATGAAGACCTGTGCACATCCCTGGAGCTGTTCAACTTGGCGACCAAGTGCGCCAGGGCAGAGGAAGGACGCCTTTCCCTCCTCGAGCTGTCGGCTACTGACCCAGAGGAGAAGAAGCCCAAGGTCAAGGACGCGAAGCGCAAGGGGGCTGCCGTGTTCGCGGCAGAACCGGACACCAAGCGAGGCAGAGATCAGCCCGAGTCTTCCAAGGGCAGCCGGTACTGTGTGTACCATGACCTCCACACCCACAACACCAACGAATGTCAAGAGCTCAGAGCCGTGCGAGAAGGGCAAATTGGTCGACGCCCCGACCGCAATGATCGAGGCTACGGCAGATGAGGAGGAAGAAACGCAGGACGCTGGGAAGACCATGGCCCTCGCCAAGGGTGGCGTGACCGACCTCGCGAGGACCGCTGGCAGGATCAGCCTCGCGAGGGAGGTTGGAGGGACCCGCCTCGCGAGGGAGGCTGGAGAGATCAGCCTCGCGAGGATCGCCTGCAAGGCAACGCAGGCCTCCCTCCACTGCCACCGCAGCCAAGGAGAAATGAAGACCACTGTCACGACCGGTTTTTCAATAAAATGCTTATTGAGAAACCGATCTTTTATTTCAAATATAGGAGAGCCCTCCTTCTTGGTAGACAAATTCTTGATCAGAAATCCGAAGTACTAAATATATTACAGGGTTGAGCTGAGGTTGCTCAACAATTTTATTACAAGCACGCCAATAATATACATAAAGGCGGATATGACACAAGGGTGTGATGGCATACTACTAACTCGTATTAAAAGTGGTGGTGGATATGTCACGGTGAAGTGGGTGACATTGACTCCTACTCTTGCAGCTCATCGGCGTCAAGTGAGCTCGATGATTTATTCGGTAGCGAAGCGGATATGGTGCAAGTGATAAATTACAGGATCGCACGGACTGGTGGGACTCCTCTAGGCGTCGGACTCGCTATCGAACTCTTCATCCATAAGATCGCCTTCGTCAACATCTGGCCAAATCAACAAGCCAGGTGAGTACTTTGAATGTACTCGCAAGACAGTTCGGACATAAGATATAACAAATATAAGCATGATGCAGCATGAGCAACTGGCAATGCACACTCAAATGATAAACTTGCACGACCTGATAAATAAAAGGAAGTCAGGCGGTAGTCCTCCCGAAATCCCAACAAAATATAACTGAAAACTTATCGAGTGTCTGAAGCGACGCATTGAATGGTGAACAAATAAATTAACATGCCGCAGTCAGGCGTCTAAGCGACACCACATAAAGGGCTTATATTGAAAAGTAAATGACAGTGCGTGCCATAGTCGGACGTCAAAGCGACATCACATAAAGGGCTTATATCGTAAGTAAATAACAAGAGTGCCACAGTCGAACGTCTGAGCGACATCACTTAAAGGGCTTATATCGAAAGTAAATAACAAGAGTGCCACAGTCGGACGTCTGAGCGACATCACATAAAGGGCTCATATCGAAAGTAAATAACAAGAGTGCCACAGTCGGACGTCTGAGCGACATCACATAAAGGGCTCATATCGAAAGTAAATAACAAGAGGGCCACAGTCGGACGTCTGAGATACATCACATAAAGGGCTTATATTTCATTGTCATATTCAATAAGTATAGACCATTCCAAGGAAAATACTCAGCACATAATAATAATAAACGGGTTAGTCCATCCACAGGAGTAATCGTATAGCCGAGTTTTCCACACATGGTTGTTCACCGGAGATTTTCAAGGATCACGACCTTTGAGGCTGACAAGGACAAGTTGAACACAGACCTTGATCATAGATGCAGTTACTTGAGTGAGTTTGACCTGCGAGTTTGTACTATTAAACCACAGCCAGCAGTTTGAGTAGTCGCAAGGGACTAGTTCCGTTTACGGTATTTTAGAAGAAACACATCTAACCAGTACACACCCAATTCCACATTCCGCTGCTAGGAATCACCCTAGGCAACGTTCAAGAAAAACTCTAAGACGGGGAGGTCACAACCTCGAATAGCATGGGATCAAATTTATCTCATGGCGCTCTAAGGGTGCCCCTCTCGGTCCCAACCGGAAACACATGCTCCTTGACCGGATGACGGTCTTTAATCCAGGGCCATGGAACCCTCATCCCGGCCCCACTGTTTGGTCTGTACCAGGAAAGAGGTTTGCAACTTACTATACCATATTCCATAAAGAAAACATGTGGTAGTACGAGAAAAGGAGCGGATGGTAACGTGACTTGACTCACGTTGACACTAGAGTTAATTGTTTGGCATAAGACTGGCATGCTACAACAATACCATCTTACCACCCATCATGTCACCACATGATCATGTAAACTCTCATCGAATCACACATCGAGTTCCGAAGCTCACTTGCAATAGCTTTGCATGTAATATAACCCCCACTGCTATGCATATAATCATGGCATGAACTGACTACTCAATGCAAACATGCAAAACACTCATCATATCAAAGGTTCAAACATGCTTGCCTGGTTCGGAGTAGTCGGAGTCTAGCTTGGTGAAGTTCGCGGTTCCGTCACCTCCTCCGGTATCTACGGTATAAGAAAAATACGTACTAACGTAAATACCATGTGTTCACAAACAGTGTTCCAAATGTTTTTAAAATAAATATGATAAAAAACTAGACATAAAAATAAAAGTGACAGAAAAAGAATCAATCAAAAATCATTTTCTGTTTAAAAGTTATTAAAGTTTTAGTCCGAGGACTTATGCGTAATAAACGAAAGTTCGAGGGCTAGCTTATAAAAACAGAAAACGGTTCGATTAAAAACCCGCCAACTCCAAAGGGAAACGTATCTTGCTCGAAGGCGTTTTCAGAAAACGTTTCAAAAAGAAGAAAAAGCTGACAGGGGGTCCCACTTGTCGGGTTTAAACTCTGAAACAGAGTCACCGGCGCCCGAAGGCTGCGGTGGTCGCCGGCGGCGATCCACGGTGAGTTAGGAGGAGTGGGTGGTACCTACGGGCTCCTTGGGTCCTTCCGCTTTTGTGGGTGGTGGAGTTGGTCGGCCAGCACCACCACGACGGCGGCCTCAACTCCGGCGGGCGGTGGTTGGGCGTTGGTGGATCTCGTCGGGGAGGCTACAGGTTGAATTGAGGCTCGGGTTAGAACCTTTGGGTGCACGGAGGGTTCTTGGCGTGGTTTGGGAGTCGGAGGTGGCCTCACCTGAGTGAATCAAGCCGGAACCCGAGGCGGATCGGGGCGGCTGGAGTCGGGGAAGGAGACCTCCTCGGGGTCCTCCTGGTGGCTAGGCGGGGCTTTGGTGAGGTGGTGTTGTGGTGCGGGGTTGAGAGCGAGCTCGGGGGCTCCTTTTATAGCTGATCCGAGGTGGTGGCCGTGAACGGGATAACTCCGGCGACGATTACGGCAGTGCAGCGGTTGGTCAGGTGGTTTAGGGGGCTAGGCATCACCGTGGGGGCCTACGGGTTCGGTTTAAGCGCTAAACTTGGCCTGCCTTGGTTGATACTCAAGTTCGAGCAGGCGGCGCCTGAGCTTCGTCGGCGGTGGAGGCGCTCTGCGCTGCTCGAACCCACGGAGATAGTGCCGCAGCGTCTGTGAGCAAGCGACGCCACCACGGAGGCCTCGGGTGGCTTAGGCGGTCTTGGGCGGCGCAAAGCCGGGCTGATCCTGCTGGCCGCCTCGGTTGGCTCTGCCACCGAGAAGCTGCCGGCGTCGTGGGAAGCGTCACCACCAGCGGTGGTGCCCGTCAAAGGACCGTCTGGCGCTTCTGGATAAGAGGAAGGAGCAGTGTGCTTGGCTCCAGTGGGCACTAGTGAGATCGGCGATCGACCACTGAAGAAAGCGACAACGACGGTCGGTCAAACACTTGAACTCTGAATATATACTGAAAGAAAAGTGCATGCCAGGTGTTCGATGAAATGATTTTGGCATGTGGGAAATTTATCTGGAGCTGATCTTTGGTGGAGTGGCTTCTCAATGCACCTGGGGGCTGCCTGAATTTTGGCCGAATTTTTGGAGAAGGAAAAATATGAATTTCACCAAATTTGACAAATCTGGTCCAAACTTGCAGTGAGTGAAACTTGAAAATTTTGAATTGTGGAAGAGTGGATCTTGATGGATCTAGGTTGGGGGTGCTAGGGACTAGCCAGAGAAGTTGGTTTGAGATCAACACTCAAAGGAAATCAGATACTTCCTTTGTAAATCACCTAGGTCCAAAATAAAAGACAGAAATAGTTTTGGGGATAAAATAAATGAAATAAAATTCAAAAATGGGTTGAACTTGTTGGAATAGAATATTTGGCTTGGCCCAAAGTGGAGGGAGGGTTTTGGGAGAAATCTTGATATGAGGCATGGTAAAAATGGGTGGTTGCAAAAGAAAGAATAGCCCCAAAACCCATAGGATTACTTTTAATTGAAAATTAATTTCCAAAATTTATTGTGATGAGTTAACATCGGAAGGAAAGTTTTTAAAACCAAACACCAAGGTTGAGGAAGATACAAAACAAAATACTTGTCATAGGAGATTTTTTTTTGAGAAGGAGGGGCTTTTGGAAAGATTTTAAGTAGCCTCCTTCAAATCAAATAAAGGGTTTGTCAAAAACCAAATAAATTTTTTTGGAGTGTCACAACACCTACCCCTTAGGAAAAATCTCGTCCCCGAGATTTCATCTGATCCTCAAATAGGTGTGGGTGTTCTGCTCAAAGAAAATCCTCTCTTTCCCATGTTGCCTCGTCTTTGGTGTGATTGCTCCACTGTACTTTGAAAAACTTGATTACCTTCTGACGGGTTCTCCTTTCAGACTCCTCTAATATTTTTATTGGGCGTTCCCTGTAGGTGAGGTCTGGCTGTACATCAATGTCCTCATGGGATACCTACTTTTCTGCGTTGCTCACACATTTCCTCAACTGCGAGACGTGGAACACGTCGTGGACGTCGGACAGCTCTTCGGGTAGGTCTAGCTGGTAGGCTACCGTGTCTCTTCGTGCAACTACACAGAAGGGTCCGATAAATCTTGGTGCTAGCTTTCCTTTAACTTTGAATCGTTGTAGGCCCCTCATAGGAGATACTCGGAGGTACACATACTCACCGGGTTCAAAACTGACTCCCCGATTTTTCCGATCGTAATAACTCTTCTGTCGGCTTTGAGCTGTCTTGAGTCTGTCCCTGATTAGCCTAACTTTCTCCTCAGCTTCCTTGAGCATATCAGGGCCGAAGATACGGCTGTCTCCGGTCTCGACCAATTCAATGGAGTCGACATCTCCGTCCATACAAGGCTTGAAGGGTGCCATTTGCGGCTGGCTTAGTAACTGTTGTTGTATGCAAACTTCGGCATATGGCAAGCTTTCTTCCCAACTGGTCCCATAGGTGAGGACACACGCTCTCGGCATGTCCTCTAGTATTTAGTTTCTGGCGTTCGGTTTGCCCATCGGTCTAGGGGTGGTATCTTTGTCTTGAATGCCGTTGAGTACCAGAGCTTGTTGTAATTGATCCCAAAATCTAGAGGCGAATTGAGTTCCTCGGTCGGATATTATAGTCTTTGGGACTCCATGCGGGCAAACTATGCGAGAGAGATAAAGCTTAGCAAGCTGCTGAGTGGTGTAGGTTGTCTTCACGGGAGCGAAATGTGCCACCTTGGTTAATCATGCTGTGATGACCCATATGGCATCATTTCCGTGTTGTGACGAGGTAGTCCAACAATAAAGTCCATCGATCTCATCCCATTTCCACTCGGGTATCTGTTTGGCTGTAATAATCCTGCGGTTTTTGATGCTCGGCCTTAATCTGACACGAATCACAACATGCAATGAAGGTGGCTATATCCCTCTTCATACCGTGCCACCAAAACTTTTCTGGATGTCTTTGTACATTTTGGTTCCTCCGGGTGGATTGAATCTGAGCGGTGTGGCCTTGGCTAGGATTATTTGTTTGAGGTCTTCTATATTGATGCATAAAGTGTGTCTCCGTACCATAGTATTCCCTCATCGTCTATGATAAATTCTGAGGCCTTTACCAAACTCACTTTCCTTTTTATACCTTCGATGCTGGGGTGTCCATGCCGAGCCTCCTTAATTTGCTCCGTTAAGGTAGGCTGTATATCCAAATCTGACACATCGCCCTCGGCGACCATCATCATGTTGAGTTTGGCGAACTCTTGCTGAAATTCAGGTCTCAAGTCTGGGGCGGTCGTTGCCCCGGCGGGGTTTCGACTAGAGCATCTGCCACAACATTCGCCTTTCTGGATGGTAGTGAATACCGACATCATAATCTTTCACTAATTCCAACCAGCGTCGTTGTCGTAAGTTGAGTTACGGTTGTGTGAAAATATATTTGAGGCTTTTATGGTCCGTGTATATTTCTAGCGGTTTCGGGTAAAAGTGCCTCCACTCCTTGAGTGCATGAATGGCTGCTGCCAGTTCCAAATCATGCGTGGGATAATTTTCTTCATGCTTGCGTAGTTGCACGGAGGCATCTGCGACTACCTTGCCTTCTTGCATTAATCGCATCCGAGGCCCTTCACGGAGGCGTCACAATATACCTCAAAACTTTTGTGTATATACGGCACAACCAATCTTGGTGTTGTTGTTAATTTTCTTTTGAGGTCTTGGAAACTTTTCTCGCAAGCTTCCGTCCAAACAAATTTCTTGTCCTTCTTGAGCAACTGCGTCATTGGCTTTGCTATGGTGGAGAACCCTTCAATGAACCTTCGGTAATACCCTGCCATTCCCAAGAAACTTCTTACATCCGTTACGCTGGCTGGTGGTTTCCAACCAAGTACAGTCTTGACCTTTTCCGGGTCTACGACAACACCTTCTTGTGTTAACACATGGCCTAGAAAACCAACTTGTCTTAACCAAAATTCACATTTGCTGAACTTGGCGTATAATTGATGTTTCCTTAATTCTCCTAGTACAATTCTAAGATGTTCAGCATGCTCTTCTGGTGTCTTGGAGTATACCAGAATATCATCGATGAACACCACAACAAACTTGTACATAAATCTCATAAACACTTTGTTCATTAGGTGGGCCGAAATATCTTGAGGCGTTAGTCGGACCAAGCGGCATCCTTTGTAAACTCATACAACCCGTGTCACGGAGGTGAAGGCTGTCTTGGGGATATCTTACATCCGTACTTTTAATTGATGGTATCCCGACCTTAAGTCAATTTTTGAGAAAACCTTGGCTTGAGCGAGCTGGTCAAATAAATCATTTATCCGTGGCATCGGATATTTGTTCTTGATTGTGACCATGTTGAGTGCTCGATAGTCTATACTCAATCTCAGTGTCCCATCCTTTTTCTTGGCAAATAAAACTGGAGAGCCCTAAGGTGAGGAGCTGGCTCGAATAAATCCTTTGTACAGTAATTCTTTTATTTGCTTCTTTAATTCCACCAACTCTGAGGGTGCCATTCTGTATGGTTTCTTGTAAATGGGGGTGGTTCTAGGTGCTAGCTCAATGCTGAATTCTATCTCCCGGTCTGGTGGCATGCCTGGTAGTTTTTCGGGAAATACGTCTGGGAACTTACACACTACTGGAACTTTGCTTAACTCTGAAACGTCCACCTTGTTCAACCTTGGTTGCCGTGATATCTGTCTTTCTTGAGCTGAAACTTTTATTGTCTTCCCGTGATGGTGGGTAAGAATTACTGTCCAGTTGAAGCAGTCAATAAATCCTTTGTTGGTGGTTAATCAATCCATTCCCAGGATGACATCTAGTCCCTTATTTTCCAATACAATAAGGTTGGCGTGAAACTTTAATCCCTCAAACTCAATAACCACACCTTGGCAGTAACTCTGAGTAACTTGCTTAATCCCGGGGGACTTGATGATCATGGACTTTTCCAGGGGAAGCATCAAAAAATCATTTTGCAAAGCAAATTTCTTTGAAATGAACGAGTGAGAAGCTGCAGAATCAAACAAAACCGTGGCAGGTATTGTGTTGACGAGGAGCGTACCGAGTCACGATATCCGGGGCATTTGTGCTTCCTCCTTGGTCACATGGTTCAAGTGACCCTTCTTGTGATTATTATTGGGGTTGAAGTTATTACGCTTGGGTGCTGAATTATTCCCACCGTGGTTGGCGTGGGAGCCGAGCTTCTTGGCTTTGGGCCTTTGCTTAGCATAGTGCCCTTCTTCTCCTAGCGTAGCACATAACACACTGGCGGTATGTAAATCCTTTTCCCTTGCATGATAATTCTTGATCGAGCGTGGGATATTGGTTGTGGACTTGTTTGCTCCACTTTTCTGGAAGTCAGTCTTGCTTCGGTTGTTGTGAGCTTGAGTAGTTTGGTCCCTCTTGCGCTTGCGAAAATCTTCCAAACTGCGGCGCTCATTTTTCAGGGTAATGGCCTTGTCCACGAGTGTTTTGAAATCTGAGAAGGTGTGTACAACCAGCTGGCATTTGATCTTTGGCGCAAGACCGTCAGAGAATTTTCCATCTTTTTACTTTCCGTCATGTGCTCTTCGTTGGCGTAACGAGATAACTGAGTAAATAGACTATTGTACTCGGTCACCGTCATGCCTCTTTGCTTGAGGTCGTCAAACTCCCTCTTCTTGATTTTCATAACACTTTTGGGAATATGCGCCCCACGAAAACCTCCTTTAAATTCTTCCCAGGTGATGTTATTCTCATTGGGGTGCATGTGTAGGAAATTCTCCCACCATGATGCAGCTGCTCCTGTGAGTTAGTGAGGTGCATATAGTACCTTCTCACGGTCTGAACATTGTGCAATAATCAATTTCCTTTCAATGTCCCGAAGCCAGTCATCGGCCTCAAGAGGTTTGTCGGTGTCTTGAGAAAGTTGGGGGCCAGCGTCTTTTGTAGTTCTAACAATTTGGATTGCTGCTGATACGGTCCACGGTGATTTCCCATATTGATGACCTGGTTCATTATTTCTTGGTGCTGTTGCTGGCTTTGCTCATAAAGGCGGCACACTTGAGAAAAAGCAGTCTCACTGCCTGTTGACTTATTTGTCCACTGTGTGAAGTTGTTGCTGGTTTGGGTGCCATAATTCTCTTGGCGGATTTGGCATGGAGCGAGTCAAGGGCGAGACATTTTCCACTCTGGGGATATATTTTGGAAAAATCATAAGGAAAAGAAATTGAGCATAAAAATAAATAAATACTCAAAGGCGAAAATTTTTAACCACTCCAAGATTTTTCAAGAAAATATTTGATAGCGCAAGGAGAAGGACCGCTCAGTACATATCTTACACGCAATCAGTAATTATACAATACATCACTCACGATGTGTGTACACATTCCTGACATGTTATTTAGGCTAGTGCACTTCTCCCAGTCCCTACATGATGCGCATACAAACTACTTCTCACAACCTATATACATATAAACATATCATACAAGCTGGCACAGCAGGGGCTGCTAGGCACACTCGATCGGAGATGGTAAGGATTTCCCTTGGCCTGCTGAGGTGAGGCCAGTGATCTTGGGGACTCAACCTCCTCCTCACTAATAGGCTCAGGCGTGAAGTGCTGCGCTGAGAAGTTGGAGGCGGGCCGAGGCGGTGCAACACGGATGGGGCGGGCACCATAGGTGGTGCCACCACGGACTGGAGTGGGCGCAATAGGTGGTGCAACACGGAGTTGGAGTGGGCGCGATGACTTGGTCGAACTCCTTAGTGGTAGGCAGGCGACGAGCGGTGGCGAGGATGGCAGGTGAATAAGATGCTGAGGACAAGACGAAGGTCAGTGGTGGTGCTGTGTGGAGGAGCTCCCTCCTGTTGGCCATGGACTGAGTCCATGTGGGCAGCCACAAGGTCGTCCACAAGGTTGTCAAACGCTGCCTCCAGTGCCTGGAGGTATTCCACAAGCATCTCAATAGCCTCATCTCGCTCTCCTCTGGGGCAAGCGAATGCATAGTGACACGTGTATGGCATGTGGCATGGAAGGTAGAGGTAGCGACGAGTCTTCATCGAAGGAAGAACATCCCGGAGACGGGCTATCGCCTCACGGGCAGCCATCTGCATGGCATGCCTCTCCGTAGGCATGGCCCTGCCAACAAATCGGAATTGGCGTGACTCAGGCGCCCTCCCTTGAACTGTATCATGCACTGGTGCATAGGCAGGTGTCGCTGATCTTGTCCTGGTAGAGTGTGAACACTGGGCGAACCGATGGCCCAATCGCAATCTTGACGATGTAGGTGAGGAGCTTGATAAACCTCTCAGGTACATTGGCGAACACCTGCGACTCACAGTCGCTGCTAGCCATCTACAAAAGTAGACAAAAATTCCGAATAGTTAGATCATAAATTTATGATGACTAACAGAAAATTGCTACATTTTGCAAAAATGCTAAAATCGCACTAAGACGCTTGTCGGTGTCAAAACCGGCGGATCTCGGGTAGGGGGTCCCGAACTGTGCGTCTAGGCGGATGGTAACAGGAGACAAGGGACACGATGTTTTTACCCAGGTTTGGGCCCTCTCGATGGAGGTAATACCCTACTCCTGCTTGATTAATATTGATGATATGGGTAGTACAAGAGTAGATCTACCACGAGATCAAGGAGGCTAAACCCTAGAAGCTAGCCTATGGTATGATTGTTGTTTGTCCTATGGACTAAAACCCTCCGGTTTATATAGACACGGATAGGTTAGGGTTACAGTCGGTTACAATGGTAGGAGATCTACATATCCGTATCGCCAAGCTTGCCTTCCACGCCAAGGAAAGTCCCATCCGGACACGGGACGAAGTCTTCAATCTTGTATCTTCATAGTCTTGGAGTCGGCCGTGATGATAGTTCGGCTATCGGACACCCCTAGTCGAGGACTCCCTCGGTAGCCCACATGCCAGGCTTTAATGGCGACGAGTCCGGGCGCATATTGTCTTCGGCATTGCAAGGCGGGTTCCTCCTCCGAATACTTCATAGAAGGTTTTGAACACCAGGATAGTGTCCGGCTCTACAAAACAAGTTCCATATACCACCGTAGAGAGAATAATTTTTGCATAGATCTGCTGATGTATTCCGCGGCGTGACATCACACCACGGCCAGGCCTTTATATGAAATGTTTTTTACCGTTCCACCTTAGCGCGTTTAGCGAGGCGGTTTCCTTGGCACGTCTTATCAAAGCATAGATCGTGCCCCTTATTCCGGGATTCTCATCAATACGGACGTGGGTAACCCATCCGCGCCATTGATTACAGCGCTTGGGAGATAAGCGAGATTTACCAGGCTGGTGGGGGACGCATAGCTCCGTCCGTCCATATAAGGGGATAATGATCCACCTTTTTCACCTACGCCTTCTTCCTCCTTTGCTCATCCATTTCCCCTTTTCGAGCTCCAGCGCCCAAGTTCGCACACCCACCTCAACCTTCTCCAACTATGTCCAGAGCGGGAGGCAGGTGGATGGCCTCCTCCGTCACGGAGGGGCACATCACAAGACTGCGGGAGATCGGATACTTGTCCGGCGACATCGCGTGTCGGCTACCCAACGAGGGGCAGCTCATCCCCACCCCCAGACCCCATGAGAGGGTGGTGTTCCTCACCCGCTTCCTCCGCGGACTAGGTTTTCCACTTCACCCATTTGTCCGGGGGCTCATGTTCTACTATGGCCTGGATTTCCACGATCTGGCCCCAAACTTCATCCTCAATATCTCGATGTTCATCGTCGTGTGTGAGGCCTTCCTCTGCATCCAACCCCACTTCGGTTTATGGTTGAAGATCTTTAGCGTCAAGCCGAAGATAGTGGGCGGCCGACAAAGCGGAGTCTTGGGCGCTATAGTGGACAGGATGCCCAATGTCCTTTGGCTCGAGGCTCCTTCGTGGAGACAATAAAGGGGCGGCAATCGGGTGGTTCTACATCACGGAGCCGCGACTCAACTGGGCGGCGACCCAATTCAGATCTGGCTCCCCACACGGCTCACATCATGGAAAGAGACGGGCCTGAAGTGGGGTGATTGGAA